>JAPSGF010000064.1:3274610-3786723 GCA_035772895.1 Perdix hodgsoniae
ATATAGTTACTATATAGTTACTATATAGTTACTATATAGTTACTATAGGATTGTGTTGGTGTAGCAGAGGGTATTGGGATATGGCTGAAATACAAGGCCTTGGTTTCTGTTCAGATAAAATACTATTATGGAAGTACAGACATCTTTGAATACATGAAGGGGCCAATTTCTGTTTCTTCTTAAATTTGGAGTTGTAGATGGAACACTACATTTTGTTCTCTGTAATTAGCTGTTTTATCTGCTTTTGATTTTATTACATGAAGTATTTTGCTTCTTTTTGGAATGTAAAATTATAGTGTGTGCAATTATTTTTTGTTTTCTGGGGGAGAGGAGGAGATTGACTTAATGAAGAAAACAAAAATATTGAGAAGAAGGGAGACAAACTTCCTGAAGTTTTTGTAGATGGTACATTGATCTAGTTGTGTTGAGCTGGATTTTGCTGTTTTCTGCAGTAAGAGATAGCTGAGATAGCTAAGCCACAATTTCATGGTTTTCCTTGTCACAGAAATGCCTGCTTAATCAGGGTACTTTTCCCCCTGTCTACCCCAGCATTATTTTTAGCACAGATCACTGCCTTATGCAATTCCCTGTGCAGCTGCAGAATCAGTTGTAATGGCACAACTGAGAGCTGTGGCATGCCTGTGGGGAGGGAGCAATGGGCAGATGTTTGATGTTCATGCTACTTTCTGCAGAAACAAACCCTGGCATTAATATTACATTCTAATAATAATGGAGACATGTGAAAATTATTGTTGGAAATTCAAGAATTTCAGGAGATGTGTATATTTTCTGTATTACTTTGGAAACATTGTAAAAGTCCTAAGACAGTTCTGTCAGTGACACAGTGCAGGAAAAGCTTTTGATAAGTTTGGATCTCTAGATTGACTTTATTATTTGTTTTTTGTTTTATTGATGTGGAAACAGAACAATTGCTTCTGAATGCAAAGCAATGTGAAATTTTGTCACTTGGCAAGGAAACATCTATCATCTATTAGAGATTTACTTTTTTTGCCAACAGCTAAGCCAAGTTGTACTTCAAATTTTCTCTTTATCAAGAGCATACAGTCAGATATTCATTTACACAAACTAGTTTAAGATGAAGTAGCTTACATCATTCCTGTTCTTTGAGTTCAGAATTACCTGAAACAGAGGTTCCATTTAAGTTTGTACTTGAGGGATTTGTTTCTCAGCCTGAAGTAGGTGTGTATGAATGTATGTATATAAATATATATCTATATATATTTTTTTCCAGATAAGTACTCTCTTCAAATGAGATAGGAGAGCGTTATTTGCTAGCGCTAAGCCAATTATAGATCTTAAAATTCAGTTTACAAAGCAGAGCCTCAATGTTGAAACTTGTTTCCTAGATCTCTTTATGTCCCAACATTAGCAACTGTTGCTCTTAATTCTTTCAAAACATTATATGTAATTTTATTAGTCTTCAGTTACTCTTTATCGTGGCAGATGCATTTAGTATGGTGGTGCCTCTTGAGTGATGTATACGTAATGACTGTCTTGATATGTTTTGCACAAAAGCAGAAGACTGTGTGTTCAGGGATAATGTAGTACATTTATTACTCTTCAAAAAAAATGTTTCCTAATGGATGGCCAGTGAATACAGGGCCAAACGTTTTGCAGAGATGCACAGTGAAAGCAAAATAAACAACAGACAGGCTGCAGCAAAAGAAATTCTTATTAGATCTAAGCAAAATGTTCTTTCATCATCATTACATGGTGGGCAAACACCAGGAAAATTGACAGAAAGAGCAGTAGGACAATGACAGTGAGAGCAGTAGGTATCTTGATGGCAGGATTACAGTTTCCAAAGAAAATACTGAACAATATTTCTTTCATAGTATATTTATTTTCAGTAATTTGGGGCTCATTTTAAGTTATGTTCACTCTTATTCACTGTTTAATTGCAAATATTTATCATTACATAATTATAATTTATAATATGAATAATTAAATTATAATATAAATAAATTTATTTATATCAGAAGGGTTTTTAGAAGAAGTGCAATTCTTCTACTGAATGATTAAGCAATGGCTTCACTGCCAGAGGAAAATCCTGTATTTTAGTAAATGAAGACCAAATATATATATATTTAATCTACATACAGACGTTTTTGTTTTGTCATTACCTTTCTGCATACATAAATATAGCAGACTCACACCAGTTACCTGTTAGTTACCAGGCAACAGCAGCATTTGACACTACCTGCAGCTGCAGTGAAAGACGTGCAGGTCCTTGGTTGTAAATTAAAGGGCTCTGAATGTTGAACTAAGGTTGATAAAAAGGGCATTAGTGCAAGTAGAATGCCGTTTTCACCACGGTAGCAATATGTCAGCAGAGTTTCTCTAACAGCATCAGTTTGCTGAGATATAACCATCTCGGACACGTTCATGGTGGAATAATGGTAATTACTGTATTCTTCAGCAGTACAGTTTTCTCTGAAGTAAGCTGTATTCCATGTAAGCCTTTTGCCTCTGTGCAAAGCAGGAATCCGTCACGATGGCTTCTGAAATATTTTCTCGGGTTCCTTGTTTAATGAGGTGAGTGCACTAGGTGTTCATCATGTAGGCAAAACCTGGGCTGAAAGGAAAAAAGATTTTTTCAATTCATGAGTATTATGAGCATTCCTTGCTATTCAAAGGTACTTTGCAGTCTCTTAATGATGGCAGAGCAATGAGGCTGGATATTAATGTGATAATCAGAGTGATTCTGATGCAGTGCTGGAGTTCAGCCTAGCTGTCTGGCTCTCTTGCTGTTGTATATAGAGGTGTGAGTGTATATGCAGCATCCACTATACAAATTTTATACACGTTTTATCTCTGTGAGGAATATTTATTGAAAGTGGTTGACTATCTGTGACTTTGGTGTAGCTTATTTTGGGGGGGGGAGGAAGAAGGGGAGAAATTAACCCCAACATATCTTGGGATGTTTTCTCATACGCTTTCCACATGCACACAGCTGTTTGTGAAATACTCACATTCCTCTTAAAGAAAGCCTGACAGATGATTTTCTGTGTTTAGAGGGAAGGTTGCAATCTAAATGCCTTATTTCTTAAACCTACTGACGCTTAGATATCATTTTGGGGTTTCACTCGATGTTCCTGTGAAGTTTCTGTACTGGTTAAGTTTTTACATTCTTGAAAAAGGAATAGTTTCAGACACATTCTGCCCATTAGACTTCATTGTTACCTGAAAGACAGTGGGTGGACAAAAGAAATGAGTCGTGTCCAACATAGCAAGGTGATAATGAGCTACATAAATAATTAGCAGTACATTTTATACATGTGCTCATACAGAGCCAAAGGCACGTTGGCCTAAGAGCATGATCTCAACGATGTAATTGAGATTACCATTTCAGCAAGACAGATGATTTTCTCTGTGTAGCTTTTTAGCATTCATAAAATGTTAAATGCGGTCATAAAGGAACAGAAGGTGATCCACAGCCAAGCACACTACATTAAGACCACTAGTGGGCTTATTTTGAAATTTACTTCTTTTTATTTACTGCTACCTTCTGTAGCAATAGATGGCATGTTTGATATAGTTGCCATGAATATTTGCAGATCACTTCTCACATGAAAGTCCATGGGGGGGGAAAATGTAACATATGAAAAAGGAACACAGATGTGAAATGTACTCTACCATCTATATTGCTTCAGTTGACAGACAATGAAATGCAGTACTGGACACAGACTGGTCTTCCAGAGAAGACTGGGGGTTAATTTCAGTGGGAAGTTGTCTTCTCCAGAAATACAAGGCTATTATTTTTATTTATTTTATTTAGGTAAGAAAGTAACTGTGTAATATCTATTACGTATAGGATAACGCAGTATCTCTTTACTAACAGTTTCCTAGTCTACTATAGGCAGGCAGAATTTTAATGCCAAATGTTAAAAAGATGTTAGACTAGCAGTTATCATTGTGCAAAGAAACAAATTTCTGGCCAGGTTGATTTGTAGTGTTCATGTAGCTGTATGACTAAGGCATGTGACTTTATTCTTAAGTATTCTGCCTGAGCTACTTCTGGTATTTAAAAATCCCGTGTTTGTATTTGTTTATTCATTTCTGTGCTAGCATTTTCTTCCCTAATTGCTGACTGACTTGTGTACTGCTGAAAAAGGGCCTTTGTTTTTTAAATTCATAGTTCAATTTTATACATTTGGACTGGTGATTTGAACAAGTGTCTCTGCCTGCTCTTTCAGATGTGATGCTTGTTTGTTGCAGCTTGTTCCAGTTAAATAAGTACTTTCTAGAATGATAATTCCCAATATTTTGGCCACGCTGCTCCTGAATTATATATGAAGTTTTGTAAATATAATGAAACATGAGAGTTATATATCCATCTTGGGTAAGTTTATTCTGATCAAAGCAAACCTCTGCAGGAAGTATGTATTATTTCTGATGGGACACCCAATAAATGGAAACCACTTGCTTTCATGAGAGGGGTGCTCAAGCCAAGGCAAGCCTAGTGACATTAGCTCAGTTCTTTATTAGATGAAAACAATCTATTCATTTAACTGCACACTTAAAATGCACGTGCTGTCTTTAGAATAACGTGTGCTGCAGAATTTAAATGTGTGGGGTTTTTTTTTAAGGGTTCTGTGAAGGAGTTCATGGGGTGCAGACCGATCCTAGAACTGCATCATTTTCTTAGATTACTCTCTTTGCAAGTAAAAATATGAAGTGAGGCAAGGACGTATGCCAGCCAATTCAGGCTATTAGTTTAGAGATATGATATGTATGTTGTGTTACTTTTTCTTTCTCTCTTATGGATTTAAATTAAGATAGACTGGAGGGAAGCTAGCCCAACTACTGCCCTGACAGTGCCTTGTGTTCTTTGTAGATTAACAGGGAACTCCAATCTGCAAGGCTGTCAATCCAGCCCGTTTTCATCAGCACTGAATCACTTTAAGAAGAAAAACAGTGCATGTGATTATCAAAAGCATTTCCATTTATAACACTCTATGGCAATTCAGCTCGGGATACCAGGAAATAGGAATGTTATATATGATAAGGAAATTAAGGGTAAACACTTATAAAATGTAAACCATACGTAAATGTAGCAATAAAAAATAAGTTTGTCACTTTATCCAGATGTGAATACCTCCTGACACTTTAGGTGTAGACAGTGATCCTTTTACTTAGCCTCTCTGTGGTAGGTACACATCACCAAAGACATTTGAGACAGCAGTCCAAAGAAGCAGCAATTAGCATATTTTAAAGTTTCCTGCACTGACTGCTTAAATAAATTTGCATTAATAGAAAGATGAGACTCTTCCTAATATTCTCTGGGTGTCGAAGGCTAAAAATAGTTCTATCAGTACCGTGGTTGCAGTTCTTCTAAATTCTAACAGTTTAGGGGGAAAAAAACACCACTCTTGAAAGGTTATAATTAATGAGTTGTGTTGTTGTTTTTATAAGTACACCAAAATAACATGAAGAAATTGGGACAAGCAAGCTATTTTGTTCCTTTGGCATTTTGATGGTGAGCAGCCTAGCTTCCCACTTGAGCTGGGGGTGGGCTTTGCTGCTGCATGCTCTTAAAAGCTAGCCCTCTGCTACTGTTCAGAGAGGAACTCGTGGCATGTATTTGAAGATGATTGTACAGAAAGCAAATTCACTTCTAAATCTACAAAGCATTGTTTGTTACTCTCTTGTGTTGTGAAGAAATCTAATATGGTGCAACTTTATTTGACAGACCATAAATTGTAATTAAATCTTTGATCATACTGAATTAAACTTTTATTGATAATTCAGAAAAAAAGTGAGATTTGGGAACATCCATTTTCGTGTTGTGCTGAAAATAAATCAATCAATCACCTGTGCCATATAGGGTGGGTGTGCATGTGAGCTGAAGTGAAACCAAGCAGGGTGCTGATGTGTAAGTGGAGAACTCAGGATTTGACAAAGCACTGAAGCTGTGTTGTGTGGAGGGGTTGTTTTAGGACTACTAGTCACATTAAGTAGTGCCTGAGATAAGAAAGGGACGTTCAGAAAGTAGAAACTGCTGTTTCCAATGCACTGCTGTAATTGCAAATGGTATAATGATGGGCAGAGATGTTATTATTAAAACAACTGTACGTATTGGAGCCCACAAGTATTGTCAAACACATTAAAGGACTTACTTTTGGTTTATACTTTACATCTAAACTCAGTTGAGAAATTATTGCAGGAGAGACTTATTAGGGGAAAGAAGCTATGGTTAAAAATCCAGCTTTTCCTTTTCTTTATGGAGATTGTCTATGCGTTCCTTATTTCTTCAGCTTACCTCTTGTAGTCAAACAATTACAAATGATCCAATCCACATTATTATATTTTACAAATAGTTTACCACGTCTATGTACTTTTTTCTTGTTTTGTTTTGCGGATGGGTGTTTTTTGAAAATAATGTAATAATTCTTTTTTCACGTTTGATGCACACTCAAGTTTTGACATCATCATATTCATTTATATAAATACTACAAGAATTTGCTATTAGCCAAAGATTTTGAATAGCACAAACACCTCAGCAAACTTAAGCTCAGTATCTTTTAGACCTGTACTAGGTCTCATTTTCGCACTACTTTCATCATTTTTAACCATGAGTTTCCTTTAACAGTGAAGGCAGAGTATGGTTTTCTAGGATAAGTGCATATATCAGGAAGGAGTACATCTGTGTAATAACCTTGTCCACACTTTTATACAATTTTATACAACAGCTTAATACAACGGCTGTTCTGAAAGTAATGCCTCTTGTTTTGTTATGTTGGCCCATGATGTCAGAGGCAGATGCTGGTGATATGGCTGCAAAGGCTGAACCTTTCCACCAGTATTCCATTAAATTTTGTTGCCACGTGACAGATGGCAGCAGATGGCAGGCTGCTCTCAGGTTGTTTGGAGGAAAAAAAAAAAAAAAAAGACAACAAACTGACAGTCCTCAGTGCTGCAAAAAGAATCGTTTGGATGCACAAGTGGCATTGTGTCCGCTGTGATATAAATATGGATGGGTGTCAGAAAAAGAGACAAAAGGATGATTCATAATCTTAGGATAAAACAATGACAGTAGTAAAGTAGGTAAGCTGCTCTGATGGTTTTTCCCAGGGTATTCTGGCAACTGGTGGTTGTTTGCAGAGAGTTTGGAATATTTCAGCCTAGCTAAATACACCATGTGAGAAACTTACTCATATTTTTTGGAATGGTTAGAGCCTCTGGATTCATTCAAATCTGGCCTTGAAAGCTCAAGGTAACAGTTTTTATCCCACAATTTCGGGTTTAACGTTTTCCATTTCAACACTTAGAACTGCAGTACTTCACTGTTGCCTCCTAGCAGAAAATGTAGACTGATTTTATTTTTAATATAATCATGATCTTGTAAATCTCAGAATTCTCATAAAGGCTCAGATCATAGCATATTTTTATCCCTATGTGATTTTCTTAATCTCTTTTTTTCTTCTTCAGCTGTGCTCCTATAGAAAGAACTCTGTAGTCTATTGCCCACTGTGGGGAGAATTCCGAATAGAGTTAAAAATGTGTATTGAAACCTTTCATCTTTTAAAAATTAATTATTTTCCATATTTACACTGCGATTTGGAAAGACAAAACAAAATATGCTAGTCACACACCGGACTGTATTTACATGCTAGTCCTGGTATTCATGAAGTACAGTTTCTTCAGGAGATTTAGCTGGAAGAGGAGGGAAGAGCCAAATGTATGCATTGAACTTCAAATATATGGCCCATAACTTTGTAATGTCAGTAGTAAGCTTCCTAGAGATAGTTCCTGACTATATATTGAGAGAGATCTTGGATTTGCTGGATGATGATTATATTATGGCTCTCTGAAACCTGTCTTTAGATGCAGCAGGCTCTGCAGCAATATTAGGCTCCAGAGCTCCCTACCAATTTTACAGCAAACTTGATTAAGTCATTAAATTGTAGATCATTGCTGACAGTAAATTAATTCTTAATCCAAGTCCTATTCTGCAGTGCACTGAGAGACTTCTGCCAGGAGGCCAGTGGCTTGAAAATGGATAATTAAATTCTGCTGTAAATATATTTTTTAATCCATCTTTCTCCTTTCAGGAGCTGGTGAATGAGTGAAAACCATTAATTAATACTTATAACATGGTTTAATGGTTTAAGCCCTGTTCCTGCCAGATTCTGAAATATAACCAAGTGGGGAATAAGTAGCCTACAAACAAAGTTGTCAAAAATATATTTCTGAGAGATGCTATTTTTGTTTTTCTCTAAAAAAAATCATATATATATATATATATATACACACATATATATAGGTTACTTTGCTAATTAAGCAATATATTGATCTGGAGTTAATGTAGAAAAGAAAAGTTAGAGATAAAAGACACTAAATACAGGAGAATTAATAATAGTGGCAGTGTGTGTTCTGGGTGTTTCTGCAATTATGTAATTAATCCCTTAGGATGTTTCTTTACTGTTTCAAGAGGGAATACCAGCATGTTCCTCATCTCTGGTGCACGTATCTATCCGCATTGCTTATCTCACACAGTCTTTATTGGTTGTATTTGAACCAGGAAGCATTGTTTGCAGGCTTTATTTGGTAGTATAAGAAATATGAAACCTTGTTTGCTCATTCAGTATCAGCACTATTCTCTCTGCATTGATCTGAAAAAAAAAAAAAAAAACACCAACCCTCAGTTTTCCAACTTTCCTTGTGTTGTTTTTTCATTTTCGTAAAGCTACAGGAGAGTCCTGAAAGTTGGACAGCTATGACACTCATTGTTCAGATAAGGAAAGATACCTCATACATTCTCATTAGAGAGTGCAGCAAGCTTTTACACATTATTTTCCTTTGGTAAATACAGTTTCTTATGTCTTAATGGCTTGGAAGTACTTCCAGCCCTCCACACTGGTTAAATTCTGTCATAGGGAATTTGACTTCCACTTATATTCTCCAAAGAATTATATCACAGGACTGAGGCACTCCCAGGGCTTAAATAGAAAGAAATACAGCAATGAGGAGGCCAAAATTTTAACGTCCTTTAGAAAAAAAAGGTGCAAGAGACCAAGGAGAAAAGATATCTAGAGAAAGGATTGAGTTTGAGCAATTGTGTCCACTTCTATCATGTGCATGTGAGCTAAAGTGTATGTGTGTATGAGGTAGTGGTGGGTGTTGATGGTTATCTTCATTGCTTTCTAGTACTCTTCTTAAAATGTTTTGATTGTTTGAATAATTTGCTAGGAGCAAAGAAACAAGAAGCCTATGGGGATGTATAACAACATTACCGTCTGGCTGTCTTTAGCCCTAAGTCAATATGAATTACATTGGAGGTGTCTCTTGGCAACCTAATAGCACTACCTTGGGGCTGCAGGTTATTAACTCTTTTGTGGCCAACACTGCATACAGTTGAGGGTTTTTTTTTTAAATACGTTTCAAAGTTTTGGCAGCAAATGTCTGTAAAAGTTATCTGAAATGGTCATGTAACATAGCAGATATCTGATAGTGACGCCACGAGGAAATTTTCAGTTCTCTAGCAAAAATAATCATGAAAAAATAACCTAGTTCCATAAGAGTAATAATGCTGTATTTAATACACCTTTGCTTTCTAAGGTTAATAAAATCAATAAACACAGAACAAGTATAGAATTAATGTGAAGGTCCAACAGAAAATTGGGTAAATTGTTCAAGTTCTAGTCAGGCAAAAGGCCTAAGAGAGCCGCAGAGAGACAAGGAGAGCACATAGACACAGCTTATCTCTCCTGGGCAGTATGCTGTATTTAATGATTTACAGTCTCAATTAAAGATCGTAGAATTGCAAAGTATTTGACATTTGAGGGAGTAGTAAAACTAAAACAAATTAATTGCTTGGAGAGAAAAGCTTTTAAGGTAAGGACAAAGTAATTGATAGCTGGCTTTGCACATGAATAGAATGTTTACTTCATGTGAGGTTTGTTGTTTTTTTTAAAGTGCTTTCCATTAGAACTATGAAATGATAGTGAGCAAGCCTGTTATACTGCTGATCTGAAGTAGCTTCATCATTCTTCTAACTGACAAAATTCCACTAATTATAGGTATGGTAAGAACATACATGCGTGTGTGTATATATATATATGCATATGTATAAGTATAGTGTTTTTACATTATATATGTAAAAAGAATTTTATGCTATAAAAGTATAAAATCATCCTATAAAATAAATAGTATATTATATATATGTATAAATGCATGCATATAAAGCTGTGTATGTTTCAATTTTATAGTGCAAGATTTGCTGCTTTGCTTTCCAGCATTATTAAAAATTTAACTGTATTTCCAGCTGAGACACCTTGTCATTTTGAGTGCAGTGTAAATGTTAGCAATTAAAAGCAGCTAAAACGCGTGTTAAAAGTCATGTAATTTTTATCGACTGGCTGATTAAATAATGGATGCCTCCTAGATTTTCTAGGGAGCGAAAAGGTTATAAACAAGTTGTTTTGCCATCCTAGATGTCCTGCTTTAACTTATTTTGTGTATTTGAAAATTGAACTGATTTTTTTTTTGAGTGAAATTATAATCATCTCTGCTGAGTCCCATGATGCTGTATTATGCCTGCCTTGAAGGATCTCTCTTCTTTTTATGGATCTGAATGTGTAAGATTCCAAGAGACAGCTCAAGTAAAAGGAATGCACTGAAAAAACATCTCAAAATATTTAGTTTTACATATGCTGCACTGACCATAATGCCTACACTCAACTACATTCTACAATGCTCAGAAATGAGTTTTTCTGAAAAAAATAAACAGCTAGAAACTGTTTTTCTAGCAAAGAAAATGTAGACCTTGTTATTGCTTTCATAGGGAATGATGAGAAACTAAGAAAACGAAATGCCCCCTTCCTTCTGTTTTCCTAAAAGTAAATGCATTAGCCATTAAGTAAGTCGCAGCTGCATGATTGGGTCAAGAGAGTTTTACATGACAGGTGTAATGCAAGCTTTAAGTCAGTATTTCTTGACTGCACCACTGTTTTGTAGAGCTCAGCCTTTCTATATGTACTTTACACACAGGCCTTATGTGAGGCTAAGTTATGTAATCTTGTTAAAACACCAATACAGAAAATTTCCAGTTGTTGTCCCACTCCCTCCATCATGATCCCTCTCAACTTTATTGCTGTAATGATATTTTTAAGTTTTGTGGGCTTTTTAAGCTTCAGTTTAAGAATTCTATTTCAGTGCTATTTCTTGGATTCAGGCCTTGTGAGTGCAGCTTCTTATCACATGAATAAAATGAGATTGACAGATGAGCTGGGACATACATACAGTCACCCTTTTCAAGATCTCGATTATTCAGATTCTGGAAATAGATCTCCTGAAATAGGACTGCATCCCTATCTATAAAATGAATAAGACTGCAGTCCTCCCATGTAACAGCATTTTTAGCGCATTACCATATAATTAAATTTAAAAGCAAGACAAGCCCTCAAGTGTGGTTGGGAAATCTTTAGGAAAAAGTAGCATCACATTTAGTAAAGTATAAAGAGTAGCTGGGAAGGCACTGTAAAAGATTTTGTTCAGCCATGCTGAAGTAACTGAACACTGTGGAGTGTTATCTAGGTTCAATATTTTATCTCATATAAAATAAAACATATAAAACAAAAGAAAAATAAATCAAGTAATGGAAAAGTTTTGCTGTTGTAAAATACTGATGAAATAAGAAGCTACAGAAGCCCTGTAATGTGTTCACTGTAATTTTCCAAAGCCAAGTTGCCAACTGTGATCTGTGAATCATTAGGAATCCTCTGGGCATGTTGCTGACTTCTCCATCTGGTTTCCATCAGTCGTGTCCTTCTCCAGTCTTCATAGTTTTAAGAGCATCTGTCAGTGAGGGAGAAGGGAGCTTGTATCCTGGTCAGCAGTTGCAGTGATGTGACACAGCTGTGAATGGGGTGGTCACAGAGGGCAGTGGTGTGGTTCCACATTACGGCAAATAAATGAGTGGGTTTCTGCAAGAGAATTGTGGTTCACTCTGTGGAAAAGTGCTGCTTGCCTCTGTTCTCAGCCTTTTAATGAAGTGAAAGATACAGACATTTGGTTTGAATGAATACTATATATAACCAGATTGCACTTTAACTGGGGCCTTGAAAGAAACAGAGAATGTCCTTTTTTCCTTTTATTTTTTTTCCACTTGCTAACAGCAAGTTAATGAATAAAAGTGAGACGGTTATTTCTGCTAGTGAACAAAAGCTTTAATATTTTTCTTTCCAATTTTCTTCCCCCGTGATTCCTATTTTGAATCTTTTCTGTTGAAAATCACGATAAACATTTTTTTTCAAGCAGGTTTGATTCAACTGACTTAAATGTTTCCCACTCTGCAAATGCCTCTAATGGTTCCCAAGCAGGTTGAAAAACCAGAGCCTGGATTGAGCTGTTAGAACACATGCAGAGATCTGTGAAGAAAAATTAGCCTTTCTCACAGACCATAAGAACAGTGAAAAGAAGAACAATGAAAAAAGCTCTTGCTGAACAAAGTGAATTATTTTTAGAAGCTTTATTCTGTTAGCTCACCTAGTTGAAAAGAGGAGCCGTTCTGTGCCTACCTATCTGCCTGCCATTGTGTACTGTAGGTGCACTGAGTGCATGTAATAAAGGTTTATACAAAAGAATAGGAAAATCCCTCTATAACTGGTGTGCTGTCTTCTCTTTTGAAGAATCACTGATTAAAGAATAGTGAATTTTAGGTCACAGTGACCTAACCTTCTTTCACAGGTTTAAATATGTCTGTTGAACTCCCTAACACAAGCCACTTGTGTATACTGGGGTTTGTTCTGATCTGTATTTTGGGTAATTTTGGTAATATTTTTCTATCAGCCATGAACCAAAATGGATTCAATTGAAAATGAAAAAAAGAAATGTAGAATTCTTTAAAGGCTTTAATATTTTTGCCTGTGCTTTGTTGTAATCCTGTAGTAACTTTATTCAAATAAATGCAGTTTCATGGTAAGCAGGAAAGGCCAAAGGTGATTTGATAGGTCCTTGTCATAGCCTTGATTATTTATGACAGTGCATCTTCTAGATTTGAAAGATCAGATTGTATGTATATAGTGTCAAGCCTACAAGTGATGTGCTGCTATGTTCAAAGCTCTGGTCCAGCACAGTGAGAGTCCTCACTAAAAGTGTAAGTGCTGCCCTTCTAATCTGTGGTGACTATTCCCTGCTGTTGTAGATATCATCCTTGTTAACAGTTAATTTTTGAATCTGCAGGACTTTGCTGTAACTTGCACATTTTATTCTTTATGTTTTAAGCATCGAAACTTCCAATGCAATACAAATTTTACCTTTACCTTTTTTTTTGCCACTGAAAAACTTTCACCTGTGTGAAACCCTTGCTCTCCAGGGTTGTGTCTTGCCAGCAGCTAGCACTGCCAATGAATCTTTTGAGGGGGCTTATTGTAGGAGATAAAAGCTTTATTCTCCTAAATTTCCTCTTCTCCCCACAGCCAGGCAATACTCAGAGGCAACGAAGTACTTTGGGAGTTTGTTATCACAGAAGCTTTTGCTTATTACTTGGTGGGAGACCTGTTTTCTCCCTTAACTTTTGTCTATAATTTCAGTTCACATACTGGTTTGTGCAATTCCATTCTGTTTTCACCTTAATTCTTTCTGAATACTAGTGAAAATTCATCGCATATTTGGTTTCTAGGTGTTGTTGTTGTTTTTCCCAGCTAGATTGATGCCCAATCCTATGAATTCTACAACCATTTAAATGTGGAATGTATCATCTTTGAATGATATATTCTGTATAATATTCACCAATTTCAGAATATCTAACATAAGTGAAACTAAAGCCTATACGTGATTAATGCATGTAAATCACTGCTGATGCTTGCATAAAACCATGAATGGTACTGATTAGCCAGTTGGGGAACTAGCAGTGTGTTGAAGACCCATACCATAGGGCTACTGAAAGAGTTTAAATAAGAAGGTGGCAAGCTGTCCTGTTGCCAAATTGTTTGATAGGTTGTTCTCTAGTCTCTTCTGGGTCTCAAAAGCTTGGAAGTCAGTTCTCTGAAAGTCCTGAAATGAAAGCCTCAATGCTCCTGGGGCTCAGATTTGGATGGAACTGTCCTAGGGCCGCAATGTCAGGTAGACTGTATTTAAAACAAGAGCCTTTCCCTCCTTACATTTGCACAAAGTTAGAAATGTGAACAATTTTGCTCAGAATTGTAACAAAAGCACAAGTGGAGAAGCCGGGATTCTTCATGAAAAGAAAAATCTGAGGGCACTGTAAAATTTATTTGGAAAACACTTTGGATGACAGTGAGGCACTAAATATTGTTTGTTTGATTTTGTTGTGAGTCAGAGCAAGCACCAATGCAACCAGCAAGCTACTACAGTGGCCTTGTACAGCTTTTTTTCCAGAGATTTAGTGCCTGTGTTCATTGAAATCTGAATTGGAGTTTGAAATGAGGTCTTGCCTAGAGGAGATTATTTTTATAGTGTACATTTCACTGGACAGCAAAGCAATTACTTCCTAAATTTAGAAATTATTCTCTTCCATATTATGGCAGGGTTGGACACGTTTTTGCATTGGAGCAACTTTCAACATACATTTTGCACGTAAGAAATAATGCTATTTGACAATCTGGCAGAGTAGAGAAAAATATTCCAAATTTGTTATTAACCAGGGAACACACTAGGAGTTTGCAGGTTTGCTGTGGCAGAAGTGCAGATTGCCATAATGTTCAGATTGCCATCTTCCCTGCAGGAGCGCATCCCTTCACTGTGGGTTGTTTGGGACTCTCAGGGGAAATGCTCAATCCCTTCCTACATGTGGTTCAGCTAGCAGTGGTTAGCAGATTGAGTTGAGGAGACAGCATTAATGTCAATCCAGTTGTTCTCAATGAAAGAACGAAATTATGATAAGTCATTTTGTTAATTATGTAGCTAAAACCTATTTAAGGTGATACGTTCTTGGCAGCACCAAGGCTTAATCATGCTGAATTATGCTGAAAACAGTAAACAAAAGGCCGAGATTCTGATCCTCTGAATGGAGCAAAAAAAACCTGAATACAAAATATGCTGGCAGTGAGTTTCGTTTCCTCTGGGTAAATAGAGCATTGTCTGAGTGTTTGAAGGCTGCAGGAGTTGGCATTTGGTTGAGTTCCTAATCAAGTGGCAGTTTCCATTTTGACAAAGAGTGAAACAATCATAAGTTTGAACAAATGGACTTAACAAGCTCCCCTCATCTGCCTGTTTTTCAGCAGAGAATAAAAGGAGAATGGTAACATGGATTCCTTAGTGATTTACAGTACCAATAAGAGAGAGAACTCAGAAAATCTTACTTCTTTCTCAATTTTACTATGCTTTTTTCTTTTTTTTTTTTTTTTCAGCCACCAAAAGCTATATACTAATTTCTCCTGACTAATTTTCTATTTTTTGAGGAGCTTCATAGGTCTGTTAAGCAGAACTAAACTTGGCATAGCTGCATAAAACCTAAAATGCCTAAGAGAAAGATATGCATTCAGCAGATAATCTATCATACATCAAATGACTTGAGGCACAGGTTTAAAATCAGTGATTTGGAGAAGTTTCAAAGAAAACAAAAAGTTGTGTTTGACATGTTGCCAATGAATAATGAAATTCTTGTCCCAGAATAATTTCAAGGGAGTGTCTTTTCATTTAGACTTGACCGTAAGTAGATTATTTATCCACAGTGAGAAGAATTTAGGCTACATCTACTTCAAATGAATGATGACTTATGAGTGATACTAATTTATTTCTAATTCTGTCAGTTTTCCAGCATTTGCTAGTGATAGTTATGAAAAAAAGAAACATGGGAGGAGTTTGTGCCTTCTGCTGCACACTGGGTGGTAGTGCTATCAAGGGAATCTGAAGGGTAATAGATTGTCTTTTGCATATATAGCAATTTTGATCTTCACAAGTTATTCCAGAAACCAATTTATTTATTTATTTATTTATTTTGAGAATCAGACAAAGATTGACAGGAAGAATAATCCTAATAACTATAATATAATTAACTTCAGACATTAAATGTGGTGTAAAGTGGAGGAAGAGAAAATATGAATAAATCAGATGGCCTGTAACGTGTTTTCCTGTCAAACTCAATTTAGTAATTTGCTAGGGACTCATAAAATAGAAGGGTAAACCACTAATGGAGGGAAAAGATTGCTAATGAGGGGATATTCAAATTAAGAAGCAAGTCAAAGCGTTGTCATTGTTGAGATAAATGATAAACCAAATCCTAGGTCCAACTCTCTCTATTCATGCCCTGCAGGCTCTTGAAGGTTTCATGGAATCTTAAGCGAGAATGCATGTAGAAGAGGGAAAGAACTGTCTGTGGTGTCCAAGTTATCCTTAAATGAGGTGCACACTCACACTGAAATGCTAGTTCACTAAAAGGCAGCCTCTTGGATATCATTTGCAACGAGGTGCTATGAAATGGTTCTCATAGACATATAATCTAGTCAAAACATTTGTAAGAAAGTAGAAATTAGTTGAGTGCTACAGGCAGTATAAACAGTAATTCCATGGTTATATATTTTGAACTGCAAAATTTAGGAGAAATATCAATATTTCATATGCTGTTATGCCTATTAGAATGACTGACATTTTGATTGTCACTAGAGCAGGGGAATCTGTCAAGACATCTGATCTCTGGAACCTCATCAATCTCAGGTAATCACTTTTTTGAGGCAGATGTCATTATTCAGTAGATGGGGAAAAAAAAGCTCCTGTTTTTAGAAAACTTAACGTGCAGCTGAGTGAAATTTTCAGTTTCATTCTTCACTTTATTGATATCCATAGCAGTCATGATCAACTTAATTTAACTTAGTGTCAGTATGAGTTTCTGCCTAAATGTTGTGTATAGAAGCTTAGCAACATCTACATTCGCTCATGGCATTTGGGACTGCAACATTACACACAGGTGCAGAACAGGCATTTGTACAGTACACTTTATTTTAAAAATAGGGAGGGTAGATGAGTGAATTATTGCTGCTGTCTTGGGGTCTACTTTTGTTTTTCTTGAGTTTTATTCTGAAAAACATCCTGATAGCCAGCCTTCCTGCATCCACTTACATTTACATCACCTTTCTGGAGTTCTTCGTGTCCCTAGAAATGCTTCCTCATTTAAGAGTCTTTATACATGATGAGAAAAAAAATTTAAACTTTTTTCTTGATTAACATTGTTTTGAAATTCAGCCCATTGAAATTCAGAAGCATCATTTAAATTTGTTATCTGTTTATATTTAACCAACACTAATCTCTTTTGGCTTTATCAGAGCTAATTAGTTTGCTTGAGAAATGAAGATTTTTCAGAATGCCTTGGTTCAAGTAAATACATCTAGGGGGGGAAATAGTAATTTAAAAATATTTAAATATGAATAAAATTATATATTAATGGCATTTGTAATAGACAGGTAGAAATACAGCTGACAGTAACTGGTCTCAAGTGTCTAAAATGCTGGAAATTTTGTGTAGTTTTTAAATATCCTCCAAGGATTTATTTTGCATACAGAATGTTAATCAACTTATGAGTGATCTATTTCATGATTCATGAATAGATTTCAGCTGTAGGTTCATTTTTAATTGATAAGCTCAGAAATTATGCTAATATCCTCTATATATGACTGCTACGCTATGATGAACCATGAGGCTTTTTAAATTTAATATCTTATGTTTTGAATTTCTTTCATTTTTCAATTGATGATTCACGTGGAAACATAGTTTTGATACTTTCTAGAAATATGAAACAAAAGCAACTTTTCATTTTTACTCAGTAGAGATAAATTACTTGCATTCATTGTTTTCCTTAGTTGCACTGGTGCACAACATGCAAGGATCAGAAACTGTGAAGTGATAAAAGCTCAGGTGAAATAAAATGGAACGAATCTCCGTATTCCTGAAAGAAACTGAATTCATTCTTCTTCAGATTTTGGGATAGTGTTTTATTAATGGGGGCTTCTCCCTTTCATATATCTGTGAATGGAAAAAGAAGGAAATTGGTGAAGCAAACAGTACAATGAATTTAGCCCACTATTTATGGTACTGTTTGCAAACCTAATACTTCATATGAATAATATCCTTCATTAATGAAATCATTACTCCTTAATCTTTTTTTTTTTTTTCTCACCTCATTGGCCTTAAAACTTAGATACTGGTCTTTTGATTTGGGCTGTACACCTTTAAATGACTTTAAAAGCTCTTCAGTGGATCAAATAAATCACTCCATCAGTTATTTGAAATGTTGTATTAAAAAAAAATTCTCAGTTAAGCTTTGATCAGTCAGTAGATGTTAATTACTGCAGTGTCTTGAAAAACCTTCCTGATCTTGAGGTTTCTAGATCAGTGTTGAATGATACCTGAACAGAAGTGTTGCTCAGATGAAGAGCTATACAAATGTAGGAACGGAGAAAGCTGCTGTTAAAATCACCCTACGTCTGTCACAAAAGGCACCCCAGAAGCCAGCAGCTGAATTGTATTTGTTAGTATGCACAACCTGGCAATGTTTTTCAGTTACATTCCTGGGGAGATTAAAAATCACAGTTCATTTAGAAGTTAGCTTTAAAATTTATAAGTGTAGGATCATTACTTTCGACAACTTTGCTTTGTTGTGTAGCAGCTTGAAACAGTGCAAACACAACATTCCTTGTACACTTGTGTTCATCACTATTTCACTTGTTTCTGTCCTTTGAGCCTTTCCTGGGAACTTCCACGAGGCTTTCAACTTGTGACTGCCACAACAATTGATTTTTATGAACTGAAAAAATTAAATATGACAACCCCTGAAGCTAAATATTATTAGCGCTGGAATTATTTTCTTTTGATCTTTAATTCAGCATGAGAAGTTTTCAGTGTTCAATTTTATAAAGTGGAATAGTATATTCCAGTAGCAGTGGCAGTAGTAGTATCAGTGCTTTGCATCATCCCACTGTGATCTGAGAGTTCCTTCTACAGGGTTTTCACTGTGCAGAGTTTAATTCCATTGTATTTCCCCTGTATGTGTCACGTGAGTCAGGATTTATTTTCTGTTAATCACAAATCAAAACCAGCTTGCTTCACTTTTCCTCTCCTTTGATTTTTCTCCTTAACAAAGATTATTTGCTAATTTGGTGGTATTTCATACAAAAGATTAATTCTGTGCTCTGATTAGAGCACAACCAGGTGGGTTAGCTTAAAGGTCTTCAGAATTACAATCTGCTTTCAGGGCATTTGTATTTTAATGTAAGACTACGATTAAATATCAGTGAATGTACAAATTGCAACAACAAAGACCATGTATCTTTTCAAGATTTATGTAATAGTATATGAAATAAGAGTGAGAAAGTGATTTTAAAAGTTATATTCAGGATATGCATAATGCATACTTGCATTAGAAAGGTTTTATGCTCAAAGAAATTAAATTTCCTATTTGAGTGACAGAAGGCAAAAACCTCTAGCTGTCTCTGTAACTATTTTACGCACCTTATAAATTCTGGGCTTTACTGACATGTCAAGATTTTATCCTGAAAACAACTGTGAATAAACTTTGATTATTTATGTGAATATAAACGCTTTAAGTCCTAGAATACCCTGGTCTAGTTCAGGGATTAGGAATAGAAGGCTGGAATACACAGACAGCAAAAGCTCACAGAATCTTTCTGTTCCAGCCTCAAGCGGTTAATAATTGACTTTTAAAGAATAAACCAAAATGTAAATGTTTACTGACATTACAGATCACAAAAGGCTTCTCTGCTGCAGGTAGTTAGGAAAGCGTGAAGCTGAGCATGGCTTGCCAGCCCGCCTTGTGTAAGTAAAACTAATCATACCTTACCAAATTACCCGTTTCAGTGTGCTTTTGCCTCTTCTCATCTGGTGGCTGAGAGGTGTCAGGCATGCCTAATGCCCTCCCCTCGAACAGCCCCCAGGGGAGTGATGTTCCCTTTCCAGCCAGTGGCTAAAAGGTCAGCCTCAGCTGGTAAGGAGGATTAATTTTAATTTTGCAGTATGATGCAGAGCAGCATGAATGAGCAGAAAAAGAATCTGACTCTTCTTCTTTGCCTTTGTCATTAAGGAGGGAAGATGGAAGCAGTCGTGTATACACAGGACTACTTTCTGAGTAAGTGGGGGTGAAATACATTTCATTGCTATCACTTGTAACTCTAGGAAACGAAATAATTAGTGGCTGAGGGTTATATACACCTAATTAGTCACGTTGAAGCAAATTTAACTGATGCCAAATAAATAACGTGTTTGCAAAGAGCTGGAAATAGCAAAGAGAAGTCAGATTGCAACTTTAATGCATGCTTTGAGCATTACATTTATTTTTTTATGTTAGAGTTTAATGAACAGGAAAATACTATGGAGTTTTGATATAACTTCAGTATTCCACAGCTCTTAGCTAGTTAGTTCCTTGCCTGAGTCGAGGCCTTGCTGATCCTTTATCTTAAGAAAAGTAGAATGATGAGTAAATATCTCCTGCCTGCATTAGTTAGACTTAGTAAAGAGAAAATAATGAGAAATAACATGCTAGCTATGCTGTTCAGATATTGTGTAGTTTTTATGATATGTCTGACTCTTGTCTATGCTCTGTTCTTGTCAACGGTGCCTGGAGAATTCCCCTTATAGACTATAGAAATGCAGAGCAAATTTATGACAGCAAAATAAAGTAAGAATTTAAAGCAGTTGTGGTAGTTTTTAAAGGCTTGAAGACTTGCAAATTTACATGCAATACCATACAGCAAGATTTTTGTGTTAGTATCTGGCTCTGACTGCTTTCATGTTGCTGTTCAGTGCCAGTCAAATCATCTGTGAAAGATTCCCAGAAGTGCTTGTTGCTGGTGGCTGGCTCTGTTTCTCGGGGGTGTCTCTAACCATTGGAAGAATCCAAAAACAATGAACTTTTTTTTGTCTTAATTACCAAGATTTTGTTGGACTACAGAATGATCATCATGCCATTTTGTACAGCAAGGAAAGCAGCGGCCCATACCGTTTTGCTTAGTTTAATGCATAATTTCATTTAGTGTTTGGTTTTTACTTAATTTAGTGGAAGTCCTGAAGGCTGTAGTCTTACCTGTTCTGAAAACACAACTTTTGGGGCATGAATAGCTGTTGATGAATAATGCTTCTGATGTCTAGATCCTAAATTATTCTGCATATTTTTCTTATGTTTGTATTGAAATGAAAAAATTTCTGCTTTCAAGTCACTTATTTTATGTATTGTGCTAAACTTTTTGTAGGTTTTCAGAACTGTGCCCAATGTCGATATAACCTAAATTACTGAAACAGCTGTGTCATTACTAATGTCACCAGAGCTCATACTTCTTTTTAACATTTGTCTCTTTAAATTTGTTGCTTAAAGAGTTGGCAGTGTCTGAAAACATCCTTAGCTTGTTGAGCTGGAGCTCAGTTTTATGCTTAGGTTGAGTGCATTTCATCCTTTTTTAGTGCCACAGGACTGCATTTTCCACCTGCTGGGGCATGATGTTGCCATGACAACAGCTGATCTTGTTTGGTCTTCTCTCCTCTTTGTGCATGATGGAAAGGAAAGCTTTTTGAGAAATGTTTGTGAAAGCTGATCTAACTAATTGCATTTTAATTATCAGTGAAATAGACCAAGAAGGCTTGTTCTATTTCTAGAAAAATAAGAAATTTCTATCATAAGAAATAGCACAGTGAAACGGACTCTTTCATCAGAGCTGACAAGATTTCTCCATGAGCTATTTCTATATTACAGTGTCTGCAACTGTTGTGTTAGCAGAATATTAACATAAATGGTCTGTAGAAGATCCTATAAGGTATTCCACTGAGAGATCTTCAAGCCCACGCTGCAGTTCACCGGTCTTCTGTATGCCTTCTGTTAATCAGCAAATAGAAACCTTAATGACATAGTAGGTAATTAAAGAGATGCAGCAACCTTATCCCTAATGAGCTCCAGTGATGATCAGAATTACTTTGTTCATGTGTTTCTAGCTGACGTGCTTTGTTTGTTCTTCCACTTGTGAAACCATAGCAAGTGGAAAATGTGGACAGCAATTTCCTTCTGGATAATCACAAAGTTAGAGTGGAAATCCACACATTTATAGAAATCAGGAGGAAGAACCATACATTTTTAATTATTTTTAAATAATTGGTTGCTTTTGATTTGACATACAAAACTAAGGTATGCCTTTGGCACATCCGTTGATGTCAAGGCAATAGAAAAAATCACTACCTGTTGTAGGTGTGAAACAAAATATTATGCCATATGATGGTAACATCAATAAAATATTTCTTAAGGGAACCACTGGGAATGTCCCCTTCAGACAGCTGCTACCAGTGAGCTTGTTTACTCTGCACTGCATTTCCTTTATGCCTTTCTTCAAGTAACTCCATGTTCACTTATTTCTCCCTTAGAAGTGGATCATTTCAGATTATTTCTTTCTTTTGCTTGTTTATATGTTACCCATAAATAAACTCAAATTGTGCCATGGGAAATGAGAATTTAGACCTGGCCTCTCAGATGTGCCAGTTCATTTGGTGCATTGAGATGTGAGCGTAAAAATAATTGAAAGGAAAAGCCCTGAATAAATATTGATTTTTATTTCAACCCATAAATCAAACTGATTAACTTTCTAATACTGTCCAATGCAAAACACTACTGTGATACTAAGTTTAAGATGGATTCTCTACTTATGGCTGCAGAAATGTATTTTTATGGTATCCTTGGCTGTGTTTGTGCTGCCAGCAGCTGCCTGTTATCTGACAGCATGATGGAACATGAATACCTGATTTAATGGAAATGCTAAACAGCAGCTTTGACTATCACAAAGTGAAGGGGAATCTTCCAGAGAGTAACCTGACAAAAGCTAAGGCGTGTTATGTAGGAGTGTTTTCAGTGGTAGCATTGCTAACTATCAAGATTTATGCCAGTTATTTTTTTTTCATATGATCATTGTTGAAAGCATTAACAGTATTGTACAATTGTAGTTATTGGAACAGCTCATCTACAAGTATTACTGTGTTAAGGTATATAAATAACCTATAGTTGTTGGGAATTAACCTCTGCTTTTTTCTTTTTCTTTGAAATTAATAAGCCTAGAATTGCTTGGAGTTGATTCTTTGCTTGTCAGGTTTACATCTTTATATACCTTTTCCATGTCAAGGTTAGTCATTAAGTAATTAATCAGCTATCCAATAGAACATTCCATAGGAGATACTGGGAAGGTTTACAAACATGTTACTGAAAATTTGGGCTTGTGTTACATAATGCTTTCTGCAGAAGCTAACCGAAAGATGTAGTGCCACCTACTGCCAGTCAGAGACTTCGTTCTGTCCGTGTTGTGAATTTGAAGTGTGCAAAGACAGTTGGCCTTTGTGTGTAGGTGATACATTCCACGTGCCTCACAGGGGAAACAGAGTCAGAAAATACAAACATAATTGCAAATGCTAAATAGTGCTATCCTGGGAAATCTTTGTTTTTGCTATGTTCGTATTTACTTCAGTCAGTGTAAATGTAAATCCAAAATTAATGACTTGCAGAGAACTTGTGTAAACTTGTGTATTTGATAATTCACTGTCCACAGCTGCAGTTGGATCTATCTGGGATGTGTTATCAATTTGTGGGGGTGGGCATGATAATAAAACTGTTGTACTTCATGTATCAAGAATTATCACTTATTTTCATTGTTGATGAGAGGGTTTTGTCATTTTCATATGATGCGTGTGGCTGGATAATGTGAGCAGCAAATCAAATATGGATACACAGGATTCCAAAACTGGGGGATCTTCCAAGTCTTCAGGTACACCTGATGTTGAAGTCTCATTTTCCGTCTCCTTTTCCCTTCTGCAAAAGGTGGCCTGGGCTGCCTTGCTGTGTAAAGCAGTGCTCTGGTGAGGCTGGCAGAGCTGAGGTGGTAAGAAAAGATTGTTCAAAGAAGTTACGAGAAGCAGTGTGTGAAGAGCTAATACTCTAAAAGGAGCATGAATGAAACGAGTTGGTAGTGCAAGCCTGTTATCTTAAGAGTCTTACTAAAGAGAAGAAGAATTCAGTACTTTAATTATGTCTGTTAACATGTGGTCCTGGTCACTGCAGTGCCAAGCAAGGCACTGGTGATTGTGTAATATACTGCTACAGTTCTCGTGTTCCTTATTTGGTAGTGCTTTTTAAGTAGTGCTATTTTTATGTAGTGTTTATTATGCTACATTCAGCCTACTGATTAGAGGGTAATGCTGCATTTGTTTTCTTTTATTAGAATTAAGTACAATTTGCATGAAAATGTCTTTTTAAAAAAGGAAGAAAATGTAATTGGGAAGGAATTTTTTTTTTTTTTTAATTGAAGCACTTCTAAAGAGGCCTTCCTTTGTCCAAGGAGTTGTAGCAGAAAAAAAATGCGCATCTCTTAACATTTGAAGTAAAATTGGGCTCTTTAGTCTTCAAATGCTAACATCATAAAGTGTTAGACTACTTTCCTGTGCTGCTTGATAATGTCTACTTGCTTGTGACAGTTCAGAATCAGAATCACGGAGAAATATTAGACAAAAGTCTTTAGTTTGTCAAATGCAATAAAAAATAATCAGCCTTCCACTGATTTACAAAATATATTGTTACATTTGCATGGTTCTAACTATTAAGTTGGTAATGGTGAGATACAGTACTGGATAGAGCTGTACTAGCATGGGGAGAAGGGAGGTATTCAGCATCTTTTAGGGCTTTCTTTGATCCTACATTTATCTTACTGGTATGTTGGATGTAATAGAATGAGGATGAATAATCTTCACCCTTAAAATAATAACAATAATAAAAAAGAAAATGGTGGTGTTAAACTTGACCTTAGTAATGATTCATGTACATGGCAGAAGTATGTAAGAAAATATCAGAAGTTTATTCTTTCCTTTTTCTTTAAGTACTTCTAACTACTGGTTTTCAGTTTTCTCCTGGAATAATGTGATTCTGTGCATGCTTTGTCAAAATAGAGAAACATCATGTAGGATTACAGTCAGTGTGTTCTAATGCAGTCACTCCAGGTTGCTGGCAAAACAAGTCTCAAAAATAAAAAAAAAAGGCTACCAATAAATGGTGTGTAACTTTTTTTTTTTCCTTAAAAACAAACAGACAACAACAAAAAATACACACAAATATAATTGATGGATGAGCAAACTAGCACACAGGGCAACAGATGCCTTTCTCCAGGCAATATAGAACCTTGTTACCCAGACAGTGGTGTCAGATTGCATTACATCTACAGAAGTCATCCTCCTACTGTGAATTTTTATAACCAGTCCTCATATCTGCAGGAGAATTTCTACTTTTGCTCTACTAGAAACACACATTTTTGCTTTCATTTCTGCACTTTAAAAGATGCAACTCATATATAAGGTAATGCATTTATTTCTAATATGTTTTTATTTATAAGTTTGAATGGATGCTTTTATTAATTGTCTCATTTTTTGTGAAGGATATACTGGTGTGTTTGTGATGCTCTGGGCAGCCTTTAAAAAATGGCACACTGTAGGACTGATTGTGTTTTTATATGTTTGAGAGGGCTGTCAATTTTCTGATTCAGTTTGCTTCAAAGATTTTGAAAAGATCATCTTTAGTGTTGTTTTCTTAAATTAAAATGCCTGAGCTGAAAATGCCTGAAGCATTTCTTACATACATCAGTAAATATCCTTCTTGTTTGGGATTTTGTCTGACATGCTAAAGACAAGGTTTCAAATTCTTTTTGCAAATTACTCTATATAGAGTCCTGACATGAATACATGCTGACTGGCACCCTATCACATATGTGATATATGTGTGGTATGTGTTTTCTGTATTTGCTTGTTGAAAAAGCTTAAGTAGAAGCAATCTAAGTTCGCTGTAACTTCTGCCTAAATATATGATAAAGAAGTTTGTGTGTTGGCATGTTCTGTCACCAGCTGGTCACTATCTGTGACAATACTTTTTTTTTGAGGAGGAAAGTTGAGTACTTAGTTTCTGTTTTTTCCATCCTAATAATTCACTTCCCATGCTCATTTCTCCTTAACATTTTTGGATGCAGGCGCTTAATTAAACTGCTTCAAACCTGTGTTGTTTATTTTGTTTATTTTGTTTGTCTTTTTGTTATTGCTGTTAAAAAAATGTGCTGTGCAGCAGTGTCTTTAGAGAGGGATAACAGGCAGTTCAACTAATATTTAAAATTCAGTGTCAAGACTGTGGACTAGTGAATTTTGTGTATTTTTAGTGTATTTTGGGTGTGTGAAGTCCTGCTTCCTTTCCACTTGCTCATTGCTCTGCTAACAGTCAGTCAGCATTTGGCTTGGCAGAAGTGTAGTACAGTGTCTTGGAGTAACTGGCCTGATGAGTTGTTAATCTCCACTCATCTCAATGAACAGCTGTGATGGTTTGATTTGCATAGGTTAAATGGTAGACCTAATATGGTTCCTTGTGCACAATTAAATTGCTGGAATTGCTACATACAGTGAGTAAAATAAGAACAACTGAGAGAGCAGCAGGGGAAAAAAAAGGACAAAAACCTCATTAAATTTGCAACAAGAGTCAAAAGTTATTTGTATGAAAATAGATAAAAGATGAGGGAAGACTGTACTGTCGTGCTTTGCACAGGATTGCTTTTTGGTCTGGTGGTGGTTCATTGTCACGAGCTGACAAAACGTGAATCTTGTCAAGTCCAAAAATGAGCTGCAAAATTCTACAAAATCTCCTCTTAGATCCAAGCAGTCGAGGAGGGGCATCCTTTTGTGTGTTCACTTTAGACTTCTGGTAGAACTATTAAACTGAGAGTAGGGAAGGCTGTAGGGAAGAAGCCCTAACATTCATTGACAACCTGGAGGCATGAAGCGTGTATCCAGCCCATAGCCAGGAAGTCTGTCATTTGTGATGGCTGCCCTATGTATTTGCTGACCTCTTTGTTTTGTTGACTTGGAGGTTCTGTTTGAAATTGGCAGTTGTAAGAACCGAAGTGAGAAGTGTTGCCCTGTTGTTAATGCATTCAATGCTAGCTGTCAAGTACATGAAAACGAATGGAAAAGAATTCTACTTATTTCTGCATAGCATTTTCAAAAGACATCTGTCTCCTTTAAAATGTATTTGAAGTCTTCAAAACTCTCAGGATACAGCTGTAAAATCCCTATGAAGACGACTTACAACATAATAAGATATTAATCTGATGTGTTGGATTTCCCTGAAATGGAAAACAAACCTTTTTGTACCCCTCTGGCCCATCACATGGGGCACATACAGCATGGTGGTGTATGCAGGGCAGCCATGAACTGTCATCTTTAAGAGATAGACTGTGGGCTATTTTATGCTACTTATCTGAATCTTCTGTTTCATCCATGGAAGAAAACTGTAAAATGTCCTTTTATTCTACATTACTTGAATTCACTTTTAATATATGAATTTTCTACTGGGTGAAATTTAGTTCTGGGATGATTTAATTAACTTTGGTCTTTTTTGTTGAAGGCTTATATTTAGCTAATCTGGAAAATATTGAAATCAATGGATTAGGAAAAGAATCACTAACTGCCATGAATATTAAACAATGCATAACTATCATTTGCAAAAATACAGGTGCTATTTCACAGCCACAAGAGAAGCAATTCCTTCTGTGGTGTGAAGAGGAGACGTGTAAGAAGTACTGTTAAAAGTGTTTCTCCAAGTACAGTTAACATCTGGAAGTACTCAACACTGGTGAAACTGCCCATGAGAAATTTTAAGAAGAAGAGGTTTTAATCTTCAAGTAATTTAAACTGTAAGAAATCTTAAAGAAATGTAAATCTGTTTTAGAAGACATAACTGTTGAGTACAGCTCAGGTTTGCTATGTGGAAGCTGACTTGTGTTCCCATGTGGGCATTAAGTATGTGCTGCTTCAGTTAATCCCATCACAGGTTACTTTCAGGACATGGCAGATGACTGGAGTAGTGTGTGGGAAGGCAGATTTGGGGTAAGTCTGTCACTAAGCCACCTGGTGAGGGGCATGACCTTTGGCAAGTGGTTTGATCTCTCCCTTTCCGTTTCCTCTTTTTCTATTTCTTTATTTTCTTAAATTAAAAGATAGAGTTTTCTGGAGTACTGGTCATTTCTTTTGTATTTGTGCAATGCACAGACCTGAGTTTCAGCTAAGGCTTCTATCAGATAATAAATAAACTTGCTTCCTGTTTCTATAGATCAGGTAGAAAATTGTTATTCCAAGAATGCTTTGGGAAGAGCAAGGGTTTTATCTATTGATCTTCTTCCTATGAGCAAGAGATTTTCAGTACTCTTGGTTAGTTTTTGTTGTGTTCAGTTGCTTTCTCATATTCAACAACTGTATGAAAACAGTACTACTTAAAAACTTTTCCATACAGATAAGTGGAAATATGGGCCAAGTAAATAACAGAATCACCTACTGTACGTGAAATCACTTTACGTGAGTTGTGTGAACATCATCTTTCTCTGCATTCAGCTAGTGTATGTTCAGTTGCTATGTGTTCTTGTATGCCAAGCAAATATATTCCTCAGATGTAGCAAATTCATGTGACTGTTGTATGAAAGTACCTGGAGGTATTTCAGTAGTGTGATGGATACTTCATCTGCATGCTTCTTTGTTATCTTCTGCAGTAGTTCTCCTGTGAGCAGAACACACACCTCCTTTCTCCAGCCTGCCAATGATTCCAAAAAGAATTATGTATTTTTTTTCATTCTAGATCATTTTTCATGTGGGGATATAAGGAGAAATTCTGGTAGGCAGCTTATTTAGATTGTTAACAATGTTTGCTGTGATCCAACCTACTGAAGTCTTGCATATAAACCCAAAAATCCCAAGCACGTCTCAGAAGTTGCAGAAACCTTTTAGGAAAAAAATTGCATAAACTCGCCATCCTTGCAGAGATAGATCAAAAGCTTTAGCAACCAACCCAAGCCCCTGCTATTTAATTGCTTTGACCTATGACTATGAGGTGTTAGAACTAAACACTTGCAGCTGAATCTACCAGAATTCTTCTGTCAGAGCCCTCTTCTAAGGGTCCTCTGTTGAGAGATACTTTAAGTCATCAAAAACTAAACTAAAATTGTGGGAAATTTTGAATTGATGGTAATAATGAATTATCTTTGGCAGACATGGCTCAATAAAGGAAGGCTTAGAAGGCTTCCATTCATCACTGCTTTTACCACGTTATTGCTCTGAGACCTTTGAGTTGTTTATTCTGTTTCATTAGTGCTTATTCTGAAAGCAATAGGAATGTTGTCAGTACATGTGTGTATGTTATTTCAAAGCACACTGATAATGTGCACAGATGTCCTTCAGCTGAGTGAACCCTTGCATCCAAGTTCCTTTCTTGTTGGTCTTCTTTATGTGTATTTTCTGAGCAGCAATTTATTTATCAGCAACAATTCCTGCTACTGACCAGGGGATTCTTTATTTTTATGGATTTGGTTGGGCTGGGGAACATATGTGGTCCTTTATCCTGACAAGTGCAGAAGACTGAAAGTTGCCACTAACAGAAATTAAAGCAAAACCAAATTGGCTAACTACTAAGTACCAGTGGAACTGAGATAGTTGCTGCCCTACTTGAGTTCATCCATGCAAATAGATGTGTTTTCTTTGGATAGGATATCAGCCAGCCCAATTGCTCTGCCATATCTCAGAAAGCATTTTCTATTGTGGAGAATTTAAATAGGATGTGAAGGATGCTGGTCTGGATTCCCATCAATTACTGCGTTGCTCCTCACTCTTCCCTCCATTTCTGCTTAAACTCCTTTTAATAACCTTATTAAACACTGGTAAGACATTGTCATTGGTTCCCCATTGAAGTCAGCTGAGCAATATTGATTCATAACAAGTGCAAATTGATCCATTAAAGTCAATGTTGAATCTCGCTTGACAGAAGCCTGTGGTTCTAAGGATTTCTCAGGGCAGCCAGCATAGCTTATCTTTGCCTACTGAAATGCACAATAGTTACACAATGCTTTACAAATAACTTTCAGTAATTAATAGAGTTTGATGATTTGTTCACGTGTCCAAGGAACTGATCAGTGCAGTTTGCTCGTATTGTAAAAATATTTGCTGATTTAATTCACACCTTTGAAAAATGTAACGTGAGCTAAGATGTTGTTGTCATTTTATCCTTCAGAACTGTCTAGCATCTCACGATCTGACTGTCACTTTTAATTGCATCCTAAACAACAGATCTAATAGAACTTGAGAAATTTTAGTTGCTGATATCCTTAAGAATGAGATAACGGGTGTAACTGCAACTAGGAGACTGAAAATTCTGTGAGTTGATGCCTTGGTGTAGTTCAGTAGTGTTTAGTCAAGAGAATAGCTTCCCACCTGTACACTGTAGTTAATATCTTGATCTTTAGGCAGTGTTGTCTTCTGTCTGCATTTTAGATTTGCCTGCCGTTGTAGCGTGCAAGTGTTCTACCCAGACTCTAAAAATGATTGAATTTAAACATGTATACGTGCATTTAGTATAAGCAGACATACTACAAATAGAAATAGCTATCATAAATCTAGTGATATATATGAATATAGACATGTACATGATTACATATTCCAGTTGTTGGCTTTTGCCCTCAGAATGTCTTTTAGGTCTAAGTTTGAGGATATTGCTTTACTTTGGAAGCCAAGTTTCTTCCCTGCTCTCAGTAAGGTAGCCAGGCTTGAGCTCCTTCATGCATCTGCAGGGAGACATTTTTTTTAATATATATATTTATCTGCACCAGGCCTGTGATGTCAGGTCATCTGTTTGTCTGCACATCTTTAATCAGATCATCTACTGAAAACATGTGGTTTTATGATAGAGCCAACTGTAATTGTAAGCTAATCTTCTGCCTCTGCACCTTCAGTGCCTTTGGCTTTATGCCTGGTACTACTCTTAATGGTATGTTAATACCAAATAATGCAAAAACATTGCTTCCTTAAGAACTTAATAGGATGTACTGTAATGGAGATAAATGGTCTATAACACTCACTCTTTTCTTGTGTTTTAGAAAAATGAACTGAAGGATGCTGTGCAAGAAAAGAATCGCCTGAGCCTTCAGTATGCAAATGTGTCACACAAAGCCCTGCAATATGACCAGGTACCAATCCTAAGGACAAAACACATACATTAATTTGTAACAGTAGTCAGTCTTCAAAGTGGATAAAGATGGATTGAGTTGCCACCTCTAGTTTTTATTTTATCTTAGAAAACCCAAAGTATTTTAATTAAAAGTTACTTATGTATTTGACAAACAAATGTTATTTTCAAGTGAAAATAACAAGTGAAAAAGACTGACTCATAGATGGTACAGAGATGCGTTATTCTTGATGCATCTTTCCTTAATTATTATATTAGGCTTTGGAAAAAAAATGATTTTTTCAGTAATTTTGATGAGACCTGATTGAAAAAAAATCTCTAATTTTTCCAAAGAATGCTGACAAAAGGATTTCTCACTGGCAGTGTCTTTTCCTTCCCTTCTGCATTTTTCCCTTGCACTTTTTTCATTTCCCAATAAAATGTTGAAATGCCATTCATTGTCCAGCAGTAAATTTCCCAAATTCTGTTATCAGCTGTTATTTCCCCTGTAGCAGCACAACATATGGCATAAGGCCGTGTCTCAGCTATTCTAGGTCCTGTTTTCATAGTAAGCTTTTTTCTTTTTCTTTTCTTTTTTTTTTTTCTTTTTGGCCCATTTCAGGACAAAAGATGTTCCTGAGTACTGCAATTTTATCTGTGGCAAATTCTGCGTGGCTTAAGTAGCATGGGCTGACGTGCCTTACCTCATCACATATGTATTCAGTGGAAGAAACATCATGAACCAGCCACTTTACAAGGCTACATTTAGCTAAAAATAAAACTCCAATCTGGGATTTCTACAGGGCTTAAGTGAGTTGCTCAGCAACCTCATTCACATCAGAAGAGCTGTAGCTCATACAGACGCTGATGAAAGCCCGTCCCCAAGCCTTGCAAAACGGTGGTAGCAGCATGCTTTGATATCTCTGACACATGTGTCACAGAGCACTGTATTTCCAAACCAAAGGAGGTCTGACTTAGTCCTAAGACAAAGCAAAATAGTGAGATTTAGAGATGGCTGTGCGTGTACTCTCGAATTTTTTTATGTAGCACCCAGTATCAAAGCAGACTGGAAATTTTTAGTTGCTGAGGATATAAATTATTTTTATATACAAAAGCAGCATGACAGTGTGTTATATTGAGTGGAAGATGTGGATCATAGAATTACTCAATTTTATTCATCCATCTATCTGGAATTTCTTCATCTCCTTAATGTTTTTCTCTTTTTATTGTTGTTTACACACCGCCCTTACTGTTTGGTTCACAAATCACATAAACACTTACATAGGCAGTTTTATATTCTAGCTCGCATAGAAATAGCATGCAGCATTAATGCAGTGAGGGCTTAGTACTTTGGTGTCAGTAAGAAGATTAGCTCTCTTACTATCAGAAAGTGATGACTTACGTGGTTAATAATACTTTATAATAGGTAACGTTTGTTTCCTTCTGAAGTGAAGAGCTTGAGAAACGCTGAAAAACCTACTAAAAACAATTTAAAATACAAAGGTGTAGTATCAAACTTAGTCACAATAGCAGCCTAGTTAATAATAAAATTACCTTTCACCATTACAGTGTCAGGATTTATCATACTGTGACTGTAAAATACTATACAGGGCACATAACAAAAATTCAGTGTGTGTGCTACTGATTTTTACATCCCAGCCTCTGTAGGATCAAAGGCTTTTATAAGTATACCCTCTCACTTTCAACAGTTTTGAAAATACGTGAGATAAGAGGAATTTTGCAGCATACCTTGGCTGTTTACAAACCTTGTTTGTTCTTGTTTGTCTAACAAGATCTCTAAGGAACTGCTGGTTTTTCTTTTTTTTTTTCCTCCTCCCCCCATACATAAAATGAGACCGAGGATAAATTGTATGGTTTAGATTATTTCTCAGTACTAAGAAAGTGTGAAACTAAACACACATGGATGTTGAGTGCAGAAATCCAATAGAGTTAGAGCTCAGCCCTGAAGGGGAAAACCTAGTTTGTTCTTTTCCCCCTTGAGAGCTGACCTGAAAAACAGGCCAACTTTATCCGAGCAATTGGAGCTGGGAGAATATTTATGCATTCTGCTGTGTAGCACAGATACAACAACTGCTCATTTCTGCACAATGTAATTGTTGAAATTCAGCTCTCAGAAGGGGCAAGTATGAGTTGTGCTACTTTTAAATGCACCAAATAGGAACAAAAGTGTACTTAATTTATGCATTTTGTGTTGTTACTCTGCATAAGAGTAACAAAGTCACATTTCTAGAGCCCAGTTCTTGTGAAAGGGTTTGTGTCCCTAAAAGTGCTGTGACACCAGGCATTGACTTGTTTTTCTGTTCAAATGAATATGTATGTTAGTGTTTTTATATAAAAATGTGTTATCTCTTTGGAATCTATTTCTGTGATACCTGATATCATACAATTTTCGTGGTAGTTTCTGAATCATTTTTTTCTAAACAATATCAGTGGTGTGAGAAGTTGACATATTGCAGAAGTCTAGAGATAGGGCAGAAGGTGCACTTCTGTATTCAGACACAGTAGTCATAGCTCAGCATTGGTGATTTATGTACAACACAGTGAATTTGTGAGTGGCAGACAACGTTTTTCAGCCTGAACATGTCAGCAGAAGAGAATTATCATTTCTCATAGAATTTCTTTCATCAATTGGCTGACAGAATTATTTGTTGATGTAACAAAATAAACCTGCAGTTTATTTTCCTGCTCTATGTAAGTAGTTTTGGCGCTTACGAGTTCAGAAAGTGAAATATACTTGAGCAGTATTCTGGCCTTCCTAAGTGACACAAATGAAGACGCTTTTAGTAAGTCGGAAGTTGTGGGATGAAAAATAAGTTTGTTGATGCACTGAACAGAAAAACATCGCAGATCAAAATGTTCCCTAATTTCTGACACGAAACTAGAACTGTTTATGATGGCTCTCAATTTAGGTCAACTGGGAATATTGACGTTTTGATGTGTTCTTTGTAATTCAAGTTCATGCATATACTATAAGCTCTTACCCAGTGGTAGGGAGCATTGCATTTGCACTTGACAAGTTTTGTCCACACAAAAGCAAACAAACAAAAAGATAGACTTGTCAAGTTTTATGCTGTTTTATGCTATTTTTATACATTTATCATGCTACTCTGTGATATACAATATTCAGAAGGAATACGTCCTGGCAATAAAGCCCTGCAGAAATATTAGAATTATTAGTGTTGCTAGAACTAACAAATTAATTATCAGAAGGCAACTGGTAGAATTAGTTGTGTTATTTCTGATCTAGGAAATGAAAATATACACAGAGCATTGTTTAAAGACTGATCTGTTGAAAGTAGAGAATCGGATTATCACTTGGTTTAAATTTTAAATTTAAATTAAATCACTTGATCTTAAATTTCTTTAGTCTGAATATGTGCTCTTTGATCCTGAACAAACGTTCTGAGATGTGTAAAATATCTGCAACCCTACGTCTCCCTGATCCGTTTCCTTCCCAAATTACATTAGCAACCTGACAGGTACTGTTGTTCCTATAGACCCTTTACTGTCAGAAGGGAAGAACATAAATCAGGATGCTCCCGTGCTTACCTGCTCCCCAGAATTATTCAGACTGCAGTGATTATTTAGTTTTAGAAGATCCTTTACAAAGGTTGCCAGTATCAGGTATTACAGAGGCAGAGAAAATTAAAGCCTAAGAAATATTTTCTTGAAGCTTTTCTAAAATATTCTACTTCATTCATTCTGTGTAAATTAACTGAGGATCAGACAATAACAAACTTTCATCACTGAAGGTGATACTTCATTGCTTCTTTTTTTCCACTCCATTATTCTTCAACAATATACATTGGCTGATCTGAGCAATGAAATACAATACAAAGGACTCAGGAAGTTAATAGATTATGAAAATCACTTGTTTAATAGTTTCCTTAGTTATCAAGAAATGAGGGAAGAGGAGAAGAAAAATCTGTGCATGGGGGAAAAAAATCCCGAGTTTGATGATAATTGCATCAGTTCTTGTGGAAAACATGATTTGTTTCATTTTCTTCTTTCTTTTTTTCTAGTCCACTGCTCTCTAAAGTGCCCTCTTACAAAGACAAATATGAGGTCTGGCTGCAACCATTTAGATTGTTTGGTCCATGGTGAAATTTGCAAATTAACAAACTGCAGCCAGAAGGCAAATAGGCTGAATCAGTTTCCAAAACATCGCTTTAGAAAACATCTCAGAGAGATCCATGTCAGAGATCGCTTAATGCCTGTGGTTCTTAAAGAAAATGGAATTACGGTAATTAAATTGTAAAAAGAACTTGTCACTGCTCCTAACTGAAGCTAGAAATAAAGATGAGCTGTGCCTAGATTAAAGCAAGTCTAAGCATTATCCCAATTCTTCATACTGCTTTGCCTGTCCTTATTCAGTAATCCTGCAAGCATTGTTCATGCTTCTACACTTTGTATTGCGGTTAAAAAAGGAGAACAGGTGCTTCTTGGAACATTGTTCCACGAAAATATTTTGGTTCTTTCTTTGCCATTCTTACATCCTATTAGAATTGCGGAGAGGGAACAGCAGTGTTTATGAAACAATGTGAACATTTTATAAAGATACTTATTATGGATGACTTTTCATTATTAACTTAAAATGGTTATTCTTGATGTGATCTGAGCTGTGTAAGAATCCTAGTGTTACACATCAGTATAGCTTATAAACTCATAAAATGTTTATGTTATTTCCTATAAATCAGACTCTCATCCATTGTGAAGTCAAGAAAGGCCTCTTCCATGGTGGAATAAAGTAGTTAATTGCTATGTTTTCATGCTTTCTGTGTGCACTTATGAAATAGTTGATATTGCTGGTGATCTATGAAATCCTATAAAAAAGCTGAAATGGTTAAGTTAGCACCAAATAAATTAATTGGAAAAACAAATCCTATTTGGTGCGTATCTGATCCTTTAAAAAACTGCAGTATTATAGAGATCTGATTTAAAATAGTAGTGCAGGCTGAGCGTGCACTGTCCTGTATTTGATTTTATCCTGATGTCAATTTAAACTAATGAATAGTTCAGGAGAACTAAAATGTGTGAGTTGTATTTCAGTATGTACCAAAAGCTCAGTCCATTTTTATATAAGAATCGCTTTGATTGTCATTTATTGTATTTACTGTATAATAAATGTATTTATTCAGCTTGAGATCTTTATGCATTGCCACAATTTGATTGCCAGATTTTAGACCTCCCTGAAAGAAAATGTTTTTCCTACATACACCTATTTGGGGTGCATGCAATTTCCTCACAGAAGAACATTCCCTTCCATCTACCTTTTATTGTTTCCTTTTTCTTTAAACTTCTTTTCTTTTTCATTTTCATATACAGAAATGTTTTTTTCAGATATTCAAAGGTATTCAAGGATTAATTATGTATTTATTGTTGTAGGTGAAGTCAGACTATGACCATCTTAGAGAAACCCTTATCAGAGTAACCAAAGAACGAGATTTGGCTGTAAAGGGAAAACACCAGCTCCAAGCCAAGCTGGAGAACTTAGAGCAGGTCCTAAAGGTACGTATAACACGGTGAAGTCCAGTGGTGCAGTACTTTTATAGCTTGTTTAATATTCCTCATATTAATTAATTATAAATTAATGGTGTCTGTGGTATCAATTATAAATTACGAATGTCTAGTCGGACTTGCTTTCTAAGATACAGTTGTTGGCATATCATGAATCTGCTGCTTCATTTTCAACTTAGAAAAATTCAAAAATGTGGTTTTACTCACATGTGCATTTCTCAGTAGAGGTTTCAGTGTATAGTTGAAGATGCTGTCCTGCTTGTGAGCTGGCAGAGTACCTTGGAGAGACTTGAAATCCTGAATCTCCTCCTTAAAACTTGCCCAGACAGATGCAGTTAATTGTGTATTTCATGTGTCCTCATATGCTCAGGAAATTTGTGGTTTAAAATATGCTTTGTAGCTTTCCAACCAGTGGAAATTTTTGAGAAATACTTAGCCTAGTTTCTTTGCCAGAAGAGAAGTATAGTTTACTTTCTATTATCTTAGGATATATCAACAAAGCTGAAAAAGAAAGATGAAAAATTGCTGAATTAGCTAACTCATGGGAATCTTCTGTGCCTCTGAAACAGAGAAGTTCTGATTTTCTGATGTGTTCAGCCAGCTTTTCCCTTTCATGTCACTGAAATTGTGCCCACCCATCTGCAAGCACAGATGACAAGTCCTTTGAGCAGAAAAGTACTTGGGTGAAAATTAAATTTGCTCCACATTCAACATCATGTATGAGTTCTGTGTCGGAACAAAACTCTAGTACTTAAAAGCCATTTGAACTTGTTTTAACATTGGTTAGCTGCACATTTTGGAAGTGTAAAAATCTCTGCTGTAAGAAATAATTAGTTCCTTCGTTTTGGTTGCAGCTGTAGGTAGTACAGTGTAAGAAGTGAGTGGGCTGGAGCTGGTAGGGGCTATTCATTGTCACATCTCCCTGCTGCCCATAAGGAAGCTGGAAAAACAAGAACTGTTTTAGTGGGGTCATGAAGAGCCATTTCAGAAATGTTTTATACTACAAACATCTAGCACAAGTTTTAATGAAATTTGAGATGTCCACGATGTCATCAGTTAATTCTCTGTGGCATAGCAGAATTCCCACCTTTGATCTGAAAGATACACTGAAAAGGTTCCTTCTTCACAATTTCTTTGAAGGACAGAGGATTATTTGCCAGTTGTTTTGAAATATGAAGATCTTACCGTATTTTTCTGTGCTCCTCTAGATATGGATTTGCTTTCTGATGTTATTCTAACATTGTTATGACCCCTAGAAAGGTTGCATAAAGGGAAGTGCGAATCTACATCTTTAGAAAGTTCTAATTTTCCTCGCAAATGATATAAATTACAAGGGCAAATGGATTGCCACCACCTACACAAGCTGAGGGCAATGTGATCATGCAAGCCACTCTTGAAGGAAGAAGGAGAAAGAATTCAGCAGCTCAGAACTTTCACCTTGCTGATCTTCTACTGGTCTTTGCAATCTTCCTTCACTCCCCTAACCTGGTCCCCTCAGGCTTGGAAGAGGAAATGACACCAGCTGATGCGCGGATAGGAAGTGTGAAATAGATTGCAGACTGAACCAATTTGTGAGCAGAGTGGGAGGAGAGGAAATGTCTTCTGGTTTGGGGGAGATTTAATTGCTCTGCTAAGGAAGGGACAGATGCTGGGGTGAAGAAATCCTTGCTGCTTTATGTGTTAAGTAGATCACAGTGGTACTAAAGCACCGTGAATGACTTCTGGGTTAGTGTAGTTGACCAAATGGCCTTAAAATCTGTGAACTATAGATATCACATTCTTATTCTAGGAAACTGAGAAATTAAAAGTGGGGGAGAATCACAGATCCTGTATCACAATCTGTTTCTTTATTACATTTTGCAGATTTGCTGTATGGGCACTGCATTAATTATTTATCGATCTTTCCAAAGGTTTATAAATGTCCTCTAGTAACTTTTTTAAAGATAGTAAGAATTTAAAAATATTGAAACATACCAAAACCACTACTAAATCTTGAATTGAGGCTTTTTTGATATTTAAAGCTTTTATAGATTAGCAGTGGGGAAATGTCTTGATTGCCTCATCATTTCCTGAATACGAGTCATGTCATTGTCAAGCTATACATGGGATTTAATGGAAGCTGCTGAGCTCAGTTAATGTAGCTTCATGCTAACTTAAATACTGAGTGGTGCTATTCAGCAAAACAGGCTGTTTGTTTAGTTGAGAAGAGAATTGAACCATCATTTTTGGTTATTATTAAATAAACTAAATAACAAGCATAGTTCAGAAATGTTTAAAGCCTCGTTATGCTGACCTTCTTTGTTATTTAGTTACACGTAGCAGAGAATTAGCAGCTCCTAAAAAGTCAGCAATATGCTGGATAGAGTTTTCTCTTGTATACAAGAAGAGAGATTTTGGCCTCTTTGAGACAACTGCCACCATATATTTCTAACTGCATATTCCTAATAGGTTCTGTGTAACAGCTCATGGTGTGCAGATAAGGTGTTGTGTCTCAGAACAGTGTTAGAATATGTAATTTAGTAAATAAAAATCTGTAATACCCATTTTGCCAGAAAAGATATCAGAATCTCTAGTGATCTTTCTTAACTCTGATTTATGGAACAGGGTGTTTGAATGGTACAGTGCTGTTGAGAGAATAATAACCTGTAATGAAAAAGATTTCTATCTAAAAGGGTATCTTGGCATTGTTCAGCTTCCCAAGAACTGTGCCTCATACTGCTTTGAATCATTACTAGTAACTGTTCTTAAAACTATTTTTTAAATACTGTGAAGTCATTTTTTTCTTGATCTGTTTTTGTTTTATTCTGTGTAATTTACCATAACTAATGAGCAGAGAATAGCAAAAGTAAGCTATTTTTGTGGGGTCATCATTTGGAAGACAGAAACAAAGTCTAGATAATGAGGCATTTAGGGAATTGTCAAGTTAATTTTTTTCCAAGCTTTACTTTGGTTTAAATGTCACGTATAAAAATGTAACTGATGGATAAAAAGACTTCTGTTCACTTAGGCATCATAGAGGCTGCACTGCTGGCAGTGAAAGTCAGATCTCCTAAAAGAGATTGCTGTCAGAATACCTGAATTTAGCAGTGACAATGTTCATCTTGGTACTGACCAATTTAAGATTCTGTTCCGATTCCCTTTTGTCCAAAAGTGAAACCAGAATGTTTTTATGTTGACCATCTGCAGTCCTGGGACTGGCAGTATGTTTGTCTGAGATATGTTGAATCCCCTGATAGTTTTGTCTTCCATTCTTTGAAACAGCATATGCGAGAGGCTGCTGAACGGCGGCAACAGCTGGAGTTGGAGCATGAGCAAGCCTTGGCTGTCCTCAACGCCAAACAGCAGGAAATTGAACTCCTGCAGAAGGTAAGTGAAGGAAATGAAAGTGAGATGTAACATCAAATTACAGTGATAAAGCACACGTCACAACAATCACTTGGTTTAAAGAAACTAAATCCACAGCTACATAAGTAGTTCCTATTTTCACCCCAAAATCTCAGCCCTTCTGCCTCGCCCTTACATCAAGCTTGGGAATATTTTTGTATTCCTTAAATGCCAGAAAAGAATCCAGCCTTAATTTTGTAGTAATTGAAATGAAGACAATCTACCATTCCCTTGTCAGTTTGATTAACTGGAACAGTTAATCGTTCTCACTGACACTGACTTAAGATTTCTTTGGCTTCCTCTTCTAGTCACTGGTGAGTCACACTACTTTTCCCCACTATATTAGGTTAATGCAACTCTTTGTCCAGGTCCATACACGTTACAGTTGATCTTTTTCATGACCTAAATGGCTGTTTAAGTACCTCATTGTTATGCTTGTTCTTTAATTTGCAAGTAGACATATTTTATCATGGTGCATCTTCTCAATATACATTATAATACATAAAAACATGGTATTGAGTTTCACTTTTGCCAAAGTCATTTGAAGTCGTTTTTGTCTCAGTGCTAATGTTGATGTTTCCAGTTGCTGAAGTAGATCAAAACACAGAAATAATAACACCAATGGTAATTTGGGTAAGGGCTGACATGGACAGACTGTCAGCAGAAAAAAAAAGTACATAGCTACAGTTTTGCTTCCAGTAGAATGTTTCACTTGCCCAAAATCTTCCAGTTAATTTTCTTTTAGTCTTTTCAATTTTATCTATTAACCATATTTCATAACATCAGTTCTAGTTACATTTAACTGCCGTTATTTGAACCTCCACATAGATTTTGAACTTTATTTATTTATTTATCTATTTATTGCTGGTGGTGGTGGTATTTTGGGATTTTGTTCATGTCCTTTTTTTTTCTTTTGGGGTGTGTGTGTGTGTGTCTGTGTGTGTGTGTGTGTGTGTGTTGTTTTCTGCCTTTCCATGCTCAAATTCTTTTCCACTGTATCATTCTCATAATGGGATGAATCACAGAATTTTAGACTTTAAAAAAATGCACATTACCAGTAGCGCATGTGTACAAACTCTTCAGATTATCAGCCTAGAAGGAAGAACGTAATATTGTTGATCCAAGTTTTGTGTTGAAGGGGAATCAGATTGTCTTCTCCAAGAAACCTTAATATGGGATGGTTTTGATGAAAAAGATAGATAGCTATTGACAGAGCTTTCCTAATCATTTATCAAAAACTCATATTCTGGGTGGATTTTATTAAATTTGTAATGATGGATAGCACCAGGCTTTCTATTACTTGCTATGTTCACTAATGTTCCTTGAGCCATTATTTTATCAGGTGCTAGCAATAAGACTCATCTGTAGTGCAGGAAGAAGTAGGACTATGTGTGCAGGGCCAAAACAGGTTTTATTACCAGGCATGACAGTGAAGCATAGCTTGAATATGTGGTTCTTGTTGTGACTTTATGGCCTGACCAGCTTCTTTTCCAGCCAGCAAGCAAGCATGATGGCCCTTGTGCATGAGGATAAGTTGTTACAGTTGTGTCAGTGTCCTTTGTTGCTCCAGATTAATCTAGAAGATTTGTGAGGCATTGCCCTCTGCTAAACTGAAGTTTTTGAAGACATTTCTGTGATAAGAAATATTCTGAATGTGGTCTTTGATATACAGCAGTGAGAAGCTAAGAGGCAAAGTGTGTGCATTGCACTGCCATCACCCTGATACAAGGGTTAATAAATAATTTTGCTCATTTTGGTCAAGCTTCAATGAAGAAGACAGTGAAAATTTAAATGGAAGAAAAGCAAGGGCAATGAAGACTTACTGAGTGCTGCTTTTTTGTGTTTTTGAGGCTTAGACTTTTCATGATCAAAATTTGATTATTTCTGAGCTACTTAGAACAACCCCTCCATGCTATCATTGACTCCCTCTTTTCTTCTTTGGGCCAGTTGATTGAAGTCTAGATGTTGTGTTTACTGACAACCTTTCTTATGGTTGTCTTTAAGTGTTTTGTGAGATGGTGCTTCATGTAAAGAATAAGTTTAATTTTTGTGTCACCTTTTTTAGCAAATATACAGATTCGGCTCTGAATCTCCTCAAATACAGAATTTACTGAAACAGTTAATCTTTCATTTTTATTTTAGAGGGTTTCAGAGATAGTTGCAATCCTGCAGTGTGTTGAGCATGCTTGTCTTGGGCCAAATAAATACTGATGCTATTAAGTTTCACTGAGATTCTGTCTCCAAAAATAAGGCAGATATTTTGATGGCTGAGAACTAGAGTGCTATAGTGGATTGCCCAAGCCAACCCTTCAACACTGTAAATAGCTTTGGATTTGAGTATCTGGTATGCTACTCTTTGTGGTCAGAACATACTATATATGACATGACTAATTAATTTTTCTTTTCATTTTTTCAATGTATATAAATAAGGCTCAGGTTGAAGCTAAGAAGGAACATGAAGGAGCAGTTCAGTTGCTAGAGGTAAGAAGATACCTTTTGTGTTACTTGTGGTTATGGAGGATTCATTCTGAAGGCAATAACAGTATCATCACTTCTGAAAGATTCGATTCTTTAATCCTGCCTCTAATCCTATTGCTGTGTGTCACCCACACTGGCCTTTCTTAGCATTTCCCAACAATTTGCCAGTGACTATAGCATTTATTAAGCAAACACTGTTAAATGAATAAAGTTTTGAGAGATTATTCAGGTGATAGGCATTAGTAATTCTTAATCCACTAAATGCCTGCATATACTAAGGCAACATTATCCACAAGGATGCATCAAAACCTTAGTACTATCACTAGGAACTGCTCATAGAAATTGCTTTTTTGGCATGGGGTACTTTCTGAAAATTTATCCTGAGCAAAAATCTAGTAATCTAGTCTGCTGTGCCTGAGGATACAGAACTAGTTGTTTTTTGCATAGAAATGGCATGAAAATAGGAGCAAATTCTTATTCCTATTCAAAAACCCTGAACTTTGCTGTCAATTTTTGTTGGAATAAGGCAAGGGCTGCAAAACTTATTTGTCTTCAACCAGAGTGAAATTTTTACAATTTTTAAACTGGGACTTTTAAAATAATGGCACTTCGTAGTGGATACATACACTTTATGTATGATAAAATGATGTATGCAAACAGTTACAGCCTTGTATTCCCTTCCCAGGCAGCTGTTTAGAAATGCATGATGTTCCACAATGCTGTGTAAGATAGTACATACAGCAGAAATCAGAACTCTTGCAAAAAGGTCCCTGCAGCAAACAATTCCTTCCTAGGTTTTTCAAAGCTAGACTCAGCAGATTCTTTAAGTTCCAATTACATCATTTGATGCACTTGGACAAGGTAAAGTGTCAGGAAGTATATAGATGCAGAAGTAAATAACATGTTTCACATCCAGATTACCTTTTATTCCTTTTTCCTTTACTTTTTCACACATTGTAGGTTTTTTTTATGATAAGTAGCAAACCAGTTTTTCTGCATGAGGAAAGGAAGAAGCGTTAAATACATACTAATTCTTAACATAAATTACTAATCTAAGGAACATACAACAGATACTATATTGTGGATATATTATAACCAACATACGATGGGTCAAATATAGCAAAACGCATTTGTCAATTTTCACTTAAAAATCTGCTTTTAGTGGTTTTTTGTACTCGTGGTAGTTACTCTGTCTGTGTACCTATTGGTCATGTGCTAATTGGAGGTGCTCTTTCTGATACATCAATAATCTCTTAAAAAATGTTTAGTTACTTAAAGTAATATGTCCAGAGGAAGGCTTTTACTCATATGCTTTCATTATTATCATATATATTAAGTTTGTGCCTTTAAGAATATAAGATAATAATTTAATGTCTGGTGGAAAGTATATGATGCAGGAAAATGTAAGTAGGAACAAAGGAAGCAAGTGATTATTTATCTCCCTCAAGCAAAACAAAATTTCTATTTAGCTGATTTGTTTGCAAACTCTGATTTGTGTAACCCCATCAAGGTTTCTTAAGCTTTTGCTTTTTGTTGCCTTAGACCCATTGATTTTATTTATTTATCTGCCTTTTGCAAAGATCAGCAGTGATGTTGATTTCTGAAACCTTCTATAGTGTGATTTGCGTTAATGCATGTTTGGTTTTTATACCTGTTAACTGTTTCAATGTATTTTACTTTGAAATGCTAAAACAAAAGTGTTCAGAACTGTCTTTATTTCTTTATTTCATATATCTTTGTTTACTGTGTCTTGTTTGAAATTTATCGCTTTGCCCTTCATCCAGAACACCCTGGACAGCATGCAGGTATTTTAGGGCATATATTCTCCATTCCCTGTGCTGAATCCTGCACCTTTCCCCTTAAAATGAATAAAATAGTCCTGTCTAACCTTGCATGGGATGCGTGCTAAAACCATTGTTATGCAAGCATGCTTGGCATTGATTAGCCTGATACCAAAGCATCAAAATGAGATTGTTTTTCTTCAAATATAGTATGTTTCAATGAGGAATAAGGTACTGTTTCTGAAAGTAAACTTCTGACAAGCATGCCCACTAAGAATGGTTTGATAGTTTATTCAAGACTGTAGCTTTCAGACTGTGGATTTTGTTTGAATTCAGATTGTTTTGTGATTTGTACAAAGGTCATTTTATGTTTTCACCTTGGGTTGATTTATTAAGCCCCTTACTGAAAGCTTCTACGTAAACAGTTAAGCTATGAAATGAATTACTAGCCTGAATTCAAACTGCCCACTAGAAAGCTGGTCATCATCTTATCTGTCTTGTGCAAACAATATCTGACTTGTAATAGATGAAGTCTGCTTCGTTTTATATTAAGCTCACTGTGTATTTTATGAGAATCTTCCCAAGTCCTGAGTGAAGGACATGCTTAGTTCTGCAGTGGCATATAAGCACATGGGTTTTCTACAGGAGAGTGTGTCAGGCTAATTAGCAATGAACCAAGCACCTCACTGAAGTCAAGAAACAAAGGTGTGAGCAGGGCTGTCTCCTGTTGGTACTACTGTGGATCTCATGACAGTATTTTACTTTATGCAGTAACAGCTTTGTGCTCGCTTCTAAGTCTTGACTTCGATTAAAAAGCAAAGCCAAAGAAGGAAAATACTGAGAGGCAAATAATCTCTAAAATAATAAATAATACAATTAATTTTTTTTTTCAAAAATATGCTTTTATGACAGCCTTCGCATCTTGTTTGGGTCTGGATTGTGATGTTTTTAATTTCTATCTTACGCTTGAGTTTCCATAATTGTGTGTGGAAGGGTCAGTATGTAGCTCAAAGAACTGAGTAGCTTGTTCTAAAACTTTCCTTTGGAAAGGGGAGGATCTAAAAACCCAAAGCATTTTACTGCATTGTCCATTTGATGTTCTTTTAAAACTGCATGTAGATGTCTTATTCATGCAGCAAAGTGACAAGTAGCAAAGGCTCACATTTCGGTTGCTGAAAACCACAGTGAAAATATAGAATCAAACAAAGCACTTAATATTTGTGTAAAACTCCCACAATATCTCTCTATATTATTATTATGTTTCATAATCAGTCAGAAAGATACACTGAGACTTCTTTAACAGAATTAATCTGTGTTTTTATCAGTTCAAAGAAATGGCATCCTCACAATCCATTGTAGCTGTAAAAATCTGTTACGAAAAAGGAACAAGCCAAAGCACAATCTTCAGTGAGAAATCTGGGCTTTTGTGTTTTTTCAGGGACTATAGGGAACATTTTGTTTATCTTTAGTTGTTTCAAGACCCTTGTGTTGGTGTTATGTAATATATGTAGTTTTATTCCTATGTACTATGTGCATTTTTTTCATGCTGAGAGCTGAGAAAATCTTCCTCTTTCAAGAATAAGAAACTTTTAGTACAGTTGAACGGATCTTATCAATATCCAGCCTTCCTTTGTTAGCACAGCTGCTTAACTAGGCATATGTTGTAAAGGGGATTTTAATGAAGGAATGTGATATTTGTTCATCATGAAGCACAAGATTAGGATATAATGCATCAGCTTTCCACAAAAGGAGCCTATTACTGCCTCTGTTGAACTGTGTCTGCTTGCAGTGTTTGGGTCATAGCACATGAGACACGAGTGCTCCCTGTGTCTCAAGCATAAGTCTTTCCTCTGGCATATTTCCAGAGGACAGGCCAAATGTTTTCCCCTACAAGAAAATGAGATCTCACCAATGACATTCTCAAGAATTTTGCTCATTCTTCAGTTTTCTCAACAGGTATTAATTAATATACTCTTTGTTATCTGTCCGGGCAATCTCATAGGGAGTTTTAGTTCTTTGGGAGTGCTTGATAATGTATGCAAGCAGGCTGCTTATAGGCACAGATTGGAATTTAAATGTGCTGTATTAAAACCTTTAATATATTCTTTATTCAGTTGATGCGGTAAATATACAGCTTTGGGTGAAATAAAGGGTATCTTCGTGTTTTAGTCTCTTTACCACTCTTACATTTTCTTAGAATTAAAGTTGTAGAGGAAATCCCGAATGCCCATGTCCTTTATTGTTCCTCTCAGCCAAGGAATCATTCCTTTCACTTATCCCATCCATTTTTTCCGTGTCAAGATTTCTTCAACTGTGTGTAGGCAAATTTCACAAGTCAGCACAGAAACTTATCCTTAATTATGCTTTGTTACTTCCTGATGCCTCAGAATTAAAACAGAACTGTTTACCCACAATGATATTTTTGTGCTTCTCACAAGCTTGCAAACAATGTTCTCTTGATTGGTGTCTGGATTACTTCTGTGTGGTTTGGCACGTACCATAAGGACCATTATTTTTGAAAGGGAATTCAGCCAGTAGCTAATCCTACATTCTGCATGAAACACTGTTTTTTGCTGTTCTTGTTGAGTTTTAACATATAAATGTTTATTTAGTAATACAGGATGATTCAACTTATTAGTGAGGATGGGCAAACCTCAGAGAAATACCAAAGTTTTTAAAAATATTGGGAAAGGATACAAAAGTCACAAAGCTATAGCTTCTGTCTGAAGGTGTTCTTGGCAATGATGTTCTTGGCGCTGTTAAAAAAATACGATGAGGAATTTCCACTTTGGAAATGGGTAGTTAAGTATTTACCCCAATATTGCAGAGCTTCTAAAAGGTTTTCTTCAAAATGTGAGAACTTAGGGGGATAAAAGAAAATGGAGACCAAAAAAAACCAGCAACAAAACAACAACAAGCAAACAGTGGGTGCATTTTATCTCAAGTAGTTTGCCTATCCTGGATTCCTGGTACTTAACAAAAATTGGCCCCCATTGCAGGTTACTCTGATCTCAGTTAAATGTCTGTGTTTTGTCTTACTTGTGCAGGCCAAGGTCCGAGAGCTAGAGGAAAAATGCCGGACACAAAGTGAACAATTCAACCTCTTGTCCAGGGAGCTAGAGAAGTTCCGGCAGCAAGCAGGGAAGATCGATCTCCTCAGCAGTAATTCATTGACATCCTCGGATATCTCTGGTTCTCCCAGTAAATCTCTATCCCAGTTAATGAATGGAATAGCCACTTCTTTAGGCAAAGGTAAGGACGAGCGTTTTATTTGCAGGTCTGTTCTGCCCTGTAGGCTTTAAGATGTCATTCAGTTTTGTAAATAGACTTTGATTATACAAATGGAAGATAGAATTTGGTCCTAATCCTGTTCTGTGACTTGTTTCAATTTCAGAGTATTTCTTTTATACCTTTACTGAGATTGTTCTAGTTTTATTCAAGCTATTCAAGCATTTTATTGAAGCAAAATTTTCTTTAATCATTCTTGGGAGTCATGGTGAAAAACCTGTTCAGTGTTAAAATATTTCTTATGGAAGTATCTACTTCTTTTGAAAGCGGAACACATAAATGGATTGTTGGAAAACCCTTCCAGTTTCAGGACAAGGGTTGGTCTGCTATCTTGTTTAATTATTCATGGAGAAAGAAAGAACGGAGACACCTGTGCTGTGTTAGCCATTGCATCAAAAGAAATTTGTAGATAGGGATGGGCAGTAAATGGCAAAACTGAATGCAACATTTTGACGAACATGCAAATATTTTTGGTTTAGTTGTTTGGTTTAGTTATCTGTAGTTACTTAAACCGTACAAATGTGTTTAAATTTTTTACCATGCTTAAATTGGCTGAACACTTAGCTGGTAGGTGTCTCAGAAATCAAGAAGTTACACAAAAATATTGTTGGTGTGAATTTTAGAAGAATTGGAGAATGTAAAATTAATAAAAATAAGTCAGTATTGGTGTTCTTAAGCATACATTGTGGTGAATACTCAACGGAGTGTGTTTTGCCCAGATCTGTTTTGAATTTTTGAATTCTTGCTAATCCATCGTTGCCTGTTGCCAGAGGCAGTTCTCCTCCTAACTACATCTCTTTGTTAACTATTCATTATTCATGAGAAACTTCAAGGCAAGAAGTCACCTAAGGACACCTGAAGGGAACTGGCATGTAAATTGTGTTGGACTCTGCTACAATCTAATGTTGTTGTTGAAGCTGAGAAATCTACTCAAAAACAATTGAAACATAGCTCAATATCATTCATGATAGATGATTTTTTACTACTATTTATACAAGTAAATGCTTTCCCATTGCTAGGTAATTCCAATAGCTTACAGATTTCCCCCAAAACTGTTTTAGAACAGATACAAATTGGAGCTGGACAGACAAAGTAGCCTCTTCTTATTAGTATTATTTTTTATTCCTAAGCTTCTAGGAAAATTCTGAGGCTTATGGCCTAGAAATCATAAATCATTTCCCTACCACTATAGATGAGTGCTTATTTTTGGTGAAGGGTGATGTGCTCAGTGTGAAACCAACTCAAAAGGAACCAAGGTGACATCCTTCTTTCATTACGCTTCAATAACTTTGTACTTTGTGTAGCTTAGATTTTGAAATACAAAATTTTAGCTATTAGTAGACTGACTGCTGTGGTACATATGACTCTGTAGGCTTTTCTAGAGCTGCAGATCATAGCTGTGTGGATATTAAAGTGCTTTAAATAGGGAATTTAAAACACAGCATCTGATGGCTGTAAGAATTAATAGAAATTTCCTTAATAACAAGAGGACTAGCCATTGATGTCTCCAGGGATAGGATATTCAAACCAGTAAATATTTTAAAGTTAAGGTAGTCAGGTACAGAAATGTCCTTTTCGAACTCATGGAAGTCTGGTCTTTTTCTCTGGAGTTCATCTAAATAGGCCCTAGACCTCACATAAAAATCAACAGAAGTTTCTGAGGTCCTGAGTTGGCCTTTCCATGTTACTTAGTATTTATTGTCAAGAACTAATAGAAATAGCTTTTTCATAAAATCTTCAAACCAAACCAAACAAAACTCCTGCATAAAGTCCTTGACTGGAAACACAAAGAATACAAGTAGATCCGTACTGAAGACATTTTAGAGGCCTTAATGTGTGCATTTTAACCTACTGATTTTTATTTTTCTTAGAGTTCAGGGCTTGCAGCACTGGAGTATAAGCGTCAGAAATCCTTGGACGATATTCATTCTCAGTATAAACACAGTGGTAACAGTGAAATGGTGTTTAAAGGAATGGGCAGGATGTCTGATTCTCAAAATCAACCATTCTGAAATAATGATGGTAGTGCTGCAGCAAGTTCTTCAAACGAGAAGAATAATTATTTGTATTATGTGTGAGGAAGAAAAGAACACATGGGGAAAAACAAGGACAGCTTTCAAAGCAAAGCAAATGATGGAAATGAGATCAGTTTATGACCAGCTGCTTGGCCTTAATTGGTTATTTTTTTAATGTATCAGGAAATGGAATAACCTAGCCAGAATAGATTAGAACATTAAAGATTCACTCTAAACATATAATGTCACAATCCAATAGAAAAAGCTTCAAGATTGATTATTCATCAGATAAAAGGTGCGTTTAAATTTTCTAGATAATTTAGGTAGTCCATAGTGAATCAGCGGTCCCATAAATAAAACAGCATGTCTAATTGTACTGCAAGAATGGTCAGCTTCTGTTCTTTCTGAGTAATTTATATTTAAGTCTGGAGCTGTTCCTTGCATCTTTCCTTGAAAGGATGTTCAGATTTCCTTGACAGATATCTGCCAGTCATGACAAAATAGCAGCTATTTGATGGTCTGTGGTTTTTACAAGATTTTACATGCAAGAAATGTGGCATCTTTTTTTTTTTTTTTTTTCCTTATTTGATATTTCAAGGAAGAAGATACATTTCCAGAAACTACTGTGTTTTCTTAAGAACTGATTCCTTGCATTTTTCCTTTCTGTTAGTTTCATTCTTAATGCAAAAACAAAGAGGAAGTTTTTGGTTTTGTTTTTTTTTTTTCTTTTAGATAATGATTTCTAAAATACAGGAAAAAAAATAACTCCTTCTTATTATTTACCAGTGTTTCTTTTGAATGCAATCATTTATTCAGTTTTGTTCATGCCAGGTCATGAAAGTCCTTCTGGAAGCCGTTGTGTGATTTCGGAGTTTATACGTCCCCTTCAAATATCTGGAGACAAACCAGAACAATTGTCTGTCAAACCTACATTCCTGTCAAAGTCAAGATCTGGTACCCCAAGATGCAGATTTGATTCAGACGTGAGTCTTCGTAAATTTGTTGCTGGATATACATGGTATGGGGCCAGGATCTCTCTTATTCAGAGACTGATGCAGGATCATCCACCAACTTTTAAAAAGACATGAAAATTCGTATTTTCTGTGACAGATTGTGCACGTGAGCAGTGGGAATTTCACGGAGACTTTCAGAGTCTTAGAATTTCATGAATGTATCTAAGGTTTATCCACAATTAAACGCGTGTCCTTCCCAAGATGAAATGTGGGAGAATCAATTGCTTTTTGAATAGGCTGAAAAAGAAAAAGCAGCCCACATTAGTCAAATCAGAAAAGGTAGATTAAAAATGAGATTTGGGGAAGCAGAACTAACAGCAAGAAACAGAAAAGGTGCATGTCAGATTTAATTCCATTTCTCTATTATTTTAGAGTTATCTCACTGAGATCGTCAAGACCTCTTTTGCAGTGCTGTCCATTGTGTGCCTTCTCGGGTGTAATTATGTGATGCATACTTACATTATGCAAGCAAACAGAAATTAAGTTCCAATTTTTTATAGGTATCAGGCATGGGAGGAAGTGTATGAAAAAATCATTAGGAAATAGTCTATTAAGAAAATAAAATCTAGTAGTGGGACACTGCTGGAAAGTCTTATACAATACAGTAAAAAATATATATAAAATATAACATATAAAATATATAAAAATATATATATTCTTCAAAAATCTCTCTACAACTTCTCTGTTCTTAGTAACAATCTGGAGTAAGCATTGGATAAGTTATGAGCTTTCAGACATCAGAACAATAACCTCCAAAAGTTGACTGCATCTCCAAAGCAACATGGGGAGAATACTTGATAGCTGTTGTCCACTGAAAGTGGTGTGTTGGCAGGATGGTGTGTACCTAGCAAGCTAACCCATCTCTTACGAGTTAATTCAGAAGAAAAGTGACTTGCTTCAGTATTTTTCTGGGGCACTTTTGGTCTATACTGGCAACCAAGCAGGGGCCCATTCAGGCCACAGAGTTGTATTTCAATATTTACTCTGTCCAGTCTGTAAAATGATAATCCACTTTTGGATGATTTACCTGTTTGATTCTAATGCTTATCCTAGTATTTCTACCTTAATAAAAGTCTTCCGGATCTTATGGGAAAATTCATTTTTCCTGAAAGAGTTCAAAGTAAAGCATGAAATAAGTAAAGTACATCCCTCGCTCTCTTTGTTACTTACTAAATGACAAAGAAGCAGTCTATATTTGGGTCAGTTTTGCAAGCTTTTGAGGGAAATTAATATCTGGACTCAGATCTTATCTGAATCTTTAAAATATACCAAGAAATAGTTCAATTTCTTTACCGTGCTGGAAGTTGACTTACAATTCCTTTATATTCTAAATCTTTCTAAGTAAAGTTGAGTGCTTTTCATCTGTCAGAATGCATGGAACTTTTAGAAATCTTTTTCTTTTTTTTTTTTTTTTTCTTTTGCAGATGGATAATGATCAGAATTCCAATACCTCGAAGCAGAGATATTCTGGGAAAGTCCATCTTTGTATTGCACGTTATAGGTAACAATCATCATTAGTTGCAGCTGGTTCTTGTTCCTGGTCAAAACCCAAGTGCAAGAACATTTTAGCAGTGAAGTTTTGGCAGGTGGATCTACAATCTATGTCCCTGCATTTTTTGAGCACTCTTTGAGTAGTTAAGTAACAGGTTGCAGCTATCCACGCTCTGGGATGAGTATATGCTTAAAAACCTTATAGCAAGTTTTGTCTACAAGTATCTTTGTTTAGCTGGAGCTCACTGTAGAAAACTATTATAGAAAAGGGAGAAGATGAGGACTGGAAGAGACCTCCTAAGTAGTATCTTCTTAATTCACTTTTCAGAATAGAAACTTAGGCCAGGGTTATATATTAAAAAAAAACACAAAACAAAACTGAATTACCATCTAAGATAGCCTTAGAACTGTACACCTTTTTCACGTTAGTATCCAGTTATGTGGAAGTTGTAAGTATACATGCATGTTTTTTATCTGTACTTCTTTGCAGCTACAACCCTTTTGATGGACCAAATGAAAATCCAGAAGCAGAGCTTCCTCTTACAGCAGGAAAGTACCTTTATGTGTATGGAGATATGGATGAAGATGGCTTTTATGAAGGTAAGTTTTGGAATCTGGGTATTCATGCTAATTGACGCAGATTTAAAGCAGTTCAACTGTCACACACACTCCCTGTGCTCTCCTTCATGTACTATCAAATCAGTTGCTAAAATTAGCCTTATCATCATTATGTTAATTAACAGAGCTTCTATACCAACAAAGCCACCCTTTGCAGGCATAGCTAACTGTAAGACATTTTATATTGCCAACTTTTCCTGCTTGGTAGATTTAAGGTGACAAGAAAGCTTACTGGCAGTTCTGGGTTTTTGCTACACTAAATTTTTACTTTGTCAAACTCTAAATGCTGTTCGTGTACAGTTTTCACCTCTGTCTTATCCACTTACTGCAGAATATTAGCATGCAAGGTGTATGCTCCCCAAGGACTTCAATGACGTTTTTCTTTCTCACCAGGGGAGCTTCTAGATGGACAGAGAGGACTAGTCCCTTCGAATTTTGTGGATTTTGTTCAAGACAATGAGACCCGTTTATCGAGCACATTAAGCAGTGAACAAGATCAGAATTTCATCAACCATTCGGGTTCTACTTTGGAAGGAGATATCCTGGAGATAAGTCCACCAAGTCACATAGACTCTTGCGTAATCAGCAACGGTGCAGGGACTCTGGATGTGAACATTGATGAAATTGGAGAAGACATTGTGCCTTATCCTAGAAAAATCACCCTTATTAAACAACTAGCCAAAAGTGTCATTGTGGGCTGGGAGCCACCAGTAGTGCCACCCGGATGGGGAACCATTAACAGCTATAATGTTTTGGTTGACAAAGAAGTACGGATGAACATAGCCTTGGGAAGCAGAACGAAAGCTCTTATAGAAAAGCTTAACATTTCTACTTGTACATACCGAATCTCAATTCAGAGCATTACAAATAAGGGTAACTCAGATGAACTGCAGTGCACTTTGTTAGTTGGGAAGGACGTCGTTGTAGCCCCCTCTAATCTTAAGGTGGACAACATAACCCAGATTTCTGCTGAGCTGTCCTGGCTCCCTACAAACAGTAATTACAGTCATGTCATTTTTCTTAATGAAGAAGAGTTTGACATTGTCAAAGCTGCTAGCTACAAGTACCATTTTTTTAATTTGAAACCCAATATGGCCTACAAGGTGAAAGTCATGGCAAAGCCCCATCAGATGCCCTGGCAGCTTCCCCTAGAACAGCGAGAAAAAAAAGAAGCCTTTGTGGAATTTTCTACGTTGCCAGCAGGTTTGGTATCTTTCTCCCTGTCCCAAACTCTCCAGTTATGTTTCTGTAAAAATTCCAGATAAATTAGCCTACCCTTAGCTTTATGCTGTAATCAGTGTCACTTTCATGAACAGACTGTGGGATTATTAGATTGCTTAATGGTACCTATGACTCATTCCTCTCCTGCATTACTCTCCTTGTTCCTTGGTACGTTTTGGGGAGATAAGCTAGAGAAAGACGTGCAGAACATCACGTGCTAGAATGTGTTTTATCAAAATAATCTTGACTTGTTTTTAATTAGTTTAGTTATAGTAGTTCTGGTGGCAATTTATTTTTGTTCCTATGGACAGCTCTGGAAAGAAACAATTATTATTCTAGCATGTTATTTGTGTATCCAAATGCACTTTTTACAGAGATGTCCCAGTCCTTTCCTGGAATAGAAAGCAGTATAGACAGCTTAGAGGATCACAGTGATTTTGGGGGTGATACAGATGAGTTTTGGTTGTGTGGTTGTGATCACAGGTACAATTTGAATTTGTGGAGGTAATAAATTGGTCATGTTTTGGAAAGTCAGGACCTTTTTCCCTACCTTGCTTTTACATTAGAGATGTAGATAACTTATGAGTCTTCTCCCAGTAAACTATGATGTAATGTTGAAGACTAGAGCTGAAATAGTCTACTACATTGATACTGCATATATGGTAATACCTAAAAAATATGAACATCTCTTCTTATAGATTCATCTGATCAAAGACAATTAGGAGATTTACTTTATATTCATACTTTTAGAACACTGAATGCCTCTGAAGCAGAGACAGTCAAGCACAGGTGACTCCTGGCAAGTGAAATTCCAGTGATATCTACTGTGCAGTGTGTTGATTGACTCCCTGCTGGGATTCAATTCCAGCAAGGGGATAGGAATTATTTCTGGTCTCTTCCTTGGGTTGTGTGACTTACATGTAAGGACACATGCAGGACAGTTGGTTGAACTGAGAGAAGGAATTAAGCTCGTATGTGTTCTTGTTGATTTATAGGTTTAGTAAAAATGTCCTCAGTTTGGGCACTTACTGTTTTGTTTTCAGTTATTTCAGAGGGATAAGTGGTGATATTATTGCAGCACCTGCTAGGAGGAGAGCATTTTAAACTTTGTACCTGGGAGACATTGTCCGTACAGTGAATTAAATTTGTTTGACTTCTTTGTTATTTGGGAAATGCCTTTTGAGTGAGATTTTTTTCAGGCCAAACTCTTAAGAGTCTTTAACTCCCTCTAGTTGCTGAAGCACGCTAAAGCAATAATGACGTATTCTCTGTTGAGATGCACTGCATTTAATTAAACCAACCTCTGTTACAGGCTATAAAGATAGAAATAAACTCTCTGGGGATTGTTTGTTTGAGAGAATGGAAGAAAAGTGTTGTCTCCTGCAACAGCAGATGAATGTCACTGACAGAGACAAGATACTGGAATAGATCAGTTGCCTTCTTCCTGTAAACTGAAGAATTATGCTGAATTGATAATACAGGCTGTGAGCAAAATAGGGAAGATGAAACTGACTCCTAAATCAAAATCTTATTTTGGGAAGAAAGTGGGTTAGGTTAGTTTTAGGTACTGCTTTGGTCTTGGTAGTTAAAAATACACTAGGTGCAATGGATGTTATAGGGAAAAATGTCATGTTCTGGCTGGGGTGTCCTGAACATGACCAGAATTTTATTATCCATCTTTGCTAAAGGATTTTCATCTGTACTGAAGGATGAAACACAGTGATAACAAACCACTGAAATGCACTGATGGTTTGCCAGTGTATCTGGAGGATGAGGCTTGTTTGATATTTACACTTGTATGATGTGTTTGGCAGCAGTGAATGCACACAGAATATTTGTAACTTTCTGTCTCAGTAGATGAACAGAAATTGGAGGTGCTTTTTCACTGGAAAAAGCCAACTCTCAGCTGCTAAGGTTTGTGTTCCCCCAGCTATTACCCAGGGATGGCTGCAGCTGAAACCTGCTTTGGAAATGTTTTATCATGAAGCACTTCCTAGTGTTTGACTGTTAAATTAACAGAACAGGATGCCTGAAATATTCATGAACTAATAAACTACAATGTTTTACTTTGGTTCCTGTCCAAAGTAGAGCTGTTTATAGTAGGTTGATAATGTCTTTTAATTAAGGATGTACTTGGTGTACTATTTCTCTAATGTATGCTAAATGCCTTAAAAGGTTAGTAGATATATATTTTTCTTCAGTGCAGACAGAAGATGTTAAATCCATTTGTCTTTACACTGACATGCTGCTGATTGAAAAGGTTCCAGTTCTGCCTTGCATCCAGTGCACCTTAGTGTCAGTCTGCTTCTAACCTGTTGATCTTGATTTGGAGGTTACTGATGGTCGTGAAGCAGAATTCCAGTCATTTCTGTGAATGCCACATGCATTCAGTGCAGAGATGTATGCCAAAAAGTCACTTGCTGTCACTTGCAGCCATTTTTCATTAACAGTATCATTCTGGGTGCCTTTTCCCTCACATTTGTCTATTAACATTTTTTTTTTTTCAGAGTAAGTAGCAGTTATTCAGCCTGGTGGGATAAAAATTGGTCCTGAGCAAAGTGCAATGCAATTGCAAGCTATGTTGTAAATAGAGCTTAGCTATTGGCTGTAAGGCCCAGGATCAGTTCATGTTGAGTGTATGCTTCTGTTTTTACACTAACTCAATAATGATACTTTGTCTTCTTGAACAAAATAAGTGCTTTGAGATCTGTAGTTTCCAACTCTCAAGCTGATCTACGGACTTCACTCTAAGGCTCAACGATGACCAGTCTTGCATGTCTTAGGTCCTCCAGCTCCACCTCAAGATGTTACTGTCCGGGCCGGGTCCACCCAAGCAACCATACAGGTGTCCTGGAAGCCACCAGCCCTGACAGCAACAGGGACCTCCCACGGTGCCAATGTCACAGGCTATGGTGTTTATGCGAAAGGCCAACGGGTGAGTTCCAGCATCACAGGTACCATCTACACGAGGTGAATTTCTGCTGGCAGGCAAAGGTGGCAATAAGCGTGTGATGGCACTTCAATGTGTGCTAGGCTTTCTTGCTTTTTATCAGTACTTGTTCTTTTGGTTGTGCTGTTTGATCATTAGCTCCCTTTCTATACGGATTTGTTTTAGGACAGACGAGTTGGAAAGAATTAAGACAACTGGTGCTAATTGTTGTGGTGCCCTAACTTTCACTCCATGTTAAAACGTTGGAGGCTCTCCATCAGTGTGGTTGAAGGGAGGGTAATGTATCTTCATGCTAGTATGTTGCCTATTTCTGTACGCAGGTGGCAGAGGTGATCTTCCCAACAGCAGAGAACACATTGGTGGAGCTAATGAGACTAAGAAATCTTGAAGCAAAGGAAGTCACAGTTCGAACACTCTCTGCACAAGGGGAATCAGTGGACTCTTCTGTTGCTGCCATTCCATCTGACCTACTGGTGCCTCCATCCCCTCACCCCAGAACTGCTCCCAAATCTAAGCCATTAGCAAGTGCCGGAGTCCCAGAAACCAAAGAAGAACATTTAGGTCCACATTTAAAAATAGATGAGTCATGGGAGCAGACTCGTTCAGCATCCCCTGTTCATGGGCACACACTTGAACCACCTGTCCCTAACTTTCACAGCTCGCTTCAGGGGAGAAGATCTCCATCGCCTAACCGAATACTCCCTCAACCTCAAGGCACACCTGTTCCAAATACTGTTGCAAAAGCCATGGCAAGAGAAGCTGCACAGCGAGTTGCAGAGAGCAATAGGGTAAAGACCAACTTTTTTCTTGCAGCTTTTAGGACTTGCTTTATTCACTGTAGAACTTTCCATCAGCTATACTTATTTTTGTAGTGTATACCTTACTGAGCATCTAATACATTCCCAGACCTGAAGATCAGTGTTTTGAGAAGAGGCTGTATACTGAAATTCTGTTGTATCTTCAGCAAATATGCCTTTAATCATACAGAGCACTGATCAGTGTTTGACCAACAGTAGAAGTTTCATAGCTGCACTAGAAATGTTTCTAGAAAATACTTTTGGGAGGGGTTGGGGAAGAATGGGGAGGAAGCCTCTGCTGAAAGGTTAGTCAGGAAAACTAACATTGCTTTAAGCCATGAGTATATTAAAATCTTGTGCTCTTGAGGTTTTTATGTCTTATTTAGCCATTTCTCCACTGGTTGCAAAATCAAGCCATCTTTACAATTTCCCATTTTTTGTTGGTTTGATAGATGGAGAGGAGGAGTGTTTTTAGTGAAAGGAGCAATGCAGCACAGTACGCTAACTCAGATGATGAGGAAGATGGATATGATTCTCCCAATGTCAAAAGGAGGGGGGCTTCAGTTGATGATTTCTTGAAAGGATCAGAACTTGGAAAGCAAGTAAGCAGCCTTTCTATTGTGTCAGTTATCTAATATGAAAGGAGTTATTTTTTGATGCTCAGCATGATCTTTGGGGCAACTAATTGTTGTAACCATAGTGGTATAATTGTGTGGCAACAGATTAATGTCCTGTTACTGCTGCATTAGACTTTCTGATGAGAAATGAATGCTTGGTACCATGTCTCTGTAAACTGTTATACTATGTGTTATACTATGCAGCTGTCTTAAGTTCTGGAAATGTAAAGAAAAAAAAAACACATTTGGGCTCTGGGATTTTTCTGTATTGTGCATTATTGTTGTGTATGAAAGAATGCTGTGAGGGGGGGGGAAACGGAAAGAGGAAAGGATTTTTTACTCCTTAAAAGCCATAACCTGTAATGCTAATTAGCAGAAAATCATATATACTTAGGGAAGGATGCTGTAAGGAATAGAAAGATGTAGCAAAAGAATTTTCCACATCTGTGCAGCTTTTAGTTTGATTCAACTCCGAACAAACATGAAGTGATTTCATAAATTACTTTCAAGGGAGTTGTAAATCTTAGCAAAGAGATGCTTTCTTACGTCTTGGGATGATTGAAGAATCTTGTTAGCCAAACCTCTGACTTCACATGTTGAAGACTCCGAGCAGTGGCTTTCCTTCTTTTTGTACCAGTTCTAAAACCTTCTGGAGTTTTGGTTCAGCTCATCACAGAAGCTCAGTCATTCATATATGTATAAATATTGCTCTAAATCTCAGGTGTTCCAAATCTGGAGCTTGAGGATTTCATGTAGTCTTACCTTTACATAGAGTGGTTTCCATTTTTTATTAATATATCCAGTCATGCTATACTTACAAAATGTGCTCATAAGTGAGATGCATCTTTACATCTGTATACAATTAAAATGGTTCTAGATGCAAAGAGACCAAGATTTTTTATCAGGACTAGTGATCTCACTGAGAAGGCTCAGTGTAAACCGTGTATAGTGTTTGTAAAGGGACTAAGATAAAATCAGACATTTTTTCTGCTAACAAATATGTATTTCTTCATATTTGACCAAGTTAAATAAACTTGGGTATATCTACTGTAAGCATACTAAGCTGCTGCAAGTAGACTTAATACTTAGATCATCCAAAGATTATTTGGAATGTGTCTGCTTTACTGAGCTCTAAAAACCAGACAGCTTGATATGAACATTTAATGTCAGGGAACCCTTAGATTTACATTCTTTGAAGCCAAAAGAGATTAAGCATAGTTATCTACTGGTTATGTCCTCAAGGCCAGATTTGAAATCTGTCTGGCTTCAAGCCTTCTCAGATATAATTAGAATTTTGTGTGTGTGTGAGGCTGAAAGAATTCCTAAAACACTAAAAATATACTGTGAGGAACAGCAGTTAGATTATATCTTGTGAAACAACTGCAGTGTGTTGAGTGCAAATTGATTATTATGCGTTTAAATCTCAGTGAGATGCACCTATTTGAAGTTTAATTGCTCATTTACACTGTTTATGAAAGCTTACTTTTACTGTGTGGTTTGTTAGTAAAGAAACAATTGGAAAAAAAAGGAGAGACATAATCTGTGGTGGTTTTGTCCATAAGAATTTATTAGTTTGATGTTTTTATTGTAATGCCTATGTGTTGCTGGTATCTTCAAGAAGTGCTATTCTGTATTCTGATCTGCAGTCAAAGGTCTCAGGCTTTGTATCAGTTTACTTGCCTTAATTTATAGATGAGTGGAAAAAAACATGTGCAGATAGATGCAAGTAATGTTAGGGTTTTTCTTCAAGGGTTTGATGAGCATTAGATATGGCCATTCATGGAGACCCTTCATGTTTGGTGTATTATGTTTTGGAGTAGGAAATATGGATTTTAAATTCCTCAGTTTAAAAATGTCCCATGAGGAAGGGTAGCATGGATCACAGATCTGAAATAGTTCAGTTATTGAATGAGAAGTTCGTGTGCCCTTTTCCATACAGGTTGATCTTAGGCAGAAGTGCACAATTGTTCCTTATATAATATGTCCTATTTACGTTTCATAATTTAATTAATCTAGTGCTTGTATTAAAAGATTTCTTTAAATAATTGGATGGCTGTTTAGCAGGATTCTACTGTTGTTAGTACCACACTAGATAAGCTGTGGAGGCAGCTTTCTAGGTGTGATGGTCCAAGCAAGCATGAATTTATTGCAGTAGTATTGGCATTTGATAATCCATGAGATTTTTTATTTTATTTTATAATCTTGAGATGTTTTACTGCAGACATTCAGCTCCATTTTAAAATTTATCCTTGGCAATACAATGAGTTTAGTTTATGATCTGGTTTGTTGAATGTAGCATTCTGGATAAGCAGGAATTAAACCAAGGCCATGCCTGCTTAACAGTAGCAATTTAGTAAGACATATTTTTTCCTCTTTATCTTCCTTCTAATTGGAACTTAAGATATTTTGAACTACATTTAAAAGACCATTACAACTATAGCCAGCCCATTCCTACCGTGTTTAACAAAACGAAAGCTTCAAATTCCATCAGCTAGCTATATTATACAATGATGGTAACATGCTGCAATAATTAAGTGCTGATCACTTTTAAATTATTATGTGATGTAACAAACAGCTGTGAAGAACAGATGATATGTGAATTATCCTAGGGCTTTTACAGTTTGGTCAGCAAGTCTACTGATGCATGAAGGACCTCTTTATAGGAATTTGATCAAGACTAAAGCTAGATTTGATGCTTTCAATGCATCTTTTGGATCACCTATGGATTTGAGACTGGATTTCTTCAATTAAATGGGTGCATAAATGGAAAAAAAGTTTTATTCACTAAAACAAAAGAGCAACCTGCATGATGTCATTTATATATGTAGTATTACTATGATGTTCAAACCAAGGAGATACTTCTGGTCCTCATAGGTGGTGCACAAGAAATTTTAATTTCAGTCATTAAAAATTTTTCTTTCTCACTCTGCTGATTAGCCTCACTATTGCCACGGCGAGGACTACCATACAGAGAGCAGCAGAGGTTCTGATTTGTCTGATATTATGGAGGAAGATGAGGAAGAGCTGTACTCTGAAATGCAGCTGGAGGACGGAGGAAGACGACGAGTCAGTTTGACTTCACACAATGCACTTAAGGTAAGTGTGACTGCAGGGAAACCTTTAGAGTTCCTCCATGTTTTTATTCTTCTTTCAAAGCATTTTTTTCAGTCACTTACGGAGTTTGAAGGTGACTAAAAATAACAGTGTTGTGTAGACCTAGAATTTGTTTCTTGTCTTTCCTTTTTTTTCCCCTCTCCATCATTGGATGTCTAGTCTTTTAGCTAGTTGACTGCTTTTCTATATGTAATTGTGGAAGTTGCAGTTTTTGCTCTATATCTGGGATCTTTTCCCTTGTTTATATGACAATATATTGCAAGTACTATTCAAACAATGAGTTGATTATATAACATGCATACCTATAGGGGGAAAAAAATCCACCTAGAATAATTTAGGCTTTTCATGTCAGATGTGTTTTTTCCTGGTGCCAGTGCCAGTGCCATCTCTTTCTCTGACTTTAAAGCACACTTGTGAGAAGATTTGGGGTAATTAAGGAAACGCCAGACAACAAGAAATAACGGTCAGAAATTCTGTTTTAACACTATATAAGAATATTAATCATGAAAGACAACAGTGAGAGCATATGCAGAACATTGAACTTACCGAATACAGAACGTATATTTCCCATAGTATGTTTGTTTGTGTAAACTGTGTTTGCTTTTTATGTGTAAATCAATTATACTAAATTCTTCTCTTAGCAAGCTGGATAACCTGAATGATAAGGAAAACCACAGGTGGATTTTTCTTTTAGTATTTTGTTAATTAACTAAAAAACAGTGCTATTTTAACACACAGAATTCTGACCATCGTAACTGCTTTCATGTACTGTAAATTCAGCCCTTTTATTCCGATGTTTTCTGGAATGAGAGGGGTACTTTTTCAAAACAAAACTGATGAGTGTTTCAATTTTTTGCTGTCCTTTTGCATGCTGCTCCTGACCCTTTCCTCTAGAGAAAAAGTAAATTGTCCTTACATTGTTCTTGTTATTCGTGCTACAGAAATTATACCTATTCTCAGTTTTATGATGGTATTGCCAATTTTGATATCTAACCAGACCCTTAATTGGTGTAATAAATCATTTTAGACATTTTGAATTCTGCTGGCATACCTCTGTTTATGTTTTAGTGTATGTGGAAGGTATGGTGCTTAATCTGCAGAAGTAGAATTCAGTGTGTGATTACTTCCTGGGGAAATGGATGTCGAAGTCTCACGTGGAAAATATTACCCACCGTATTGTTAGGTTTTTGGATACACAGTTCAGGTCAGATTCTGATCCCAAGCGCTCAGTAGTTTCCCCTTCTTTCACAAGATAATTTTGCTTGTCAACACCAACAAAAAAAGCATATTTACCGGGTTTTCCGTAGTAAACAGGTTTGTGTTCCTCTTGCATCTGAAAGTATGCCAACCATGCACTTTCAGCTGTAATTATTTTCTCCTAAGGAAATAGGTACCCCCAAGTAACAAGAAAATGTTTTGCATGCAGACATATACTTGCTTTACTGGGAAGTTGTTATTTCTTCCAATGGCTCCTTAAAACAAAGGCAGGCATCAATGATAAAGGGATGACTGAGCTAGCTTACCAGATCTGAGTATTCTAAAATGAAGAATACTTGAACTCAGCTAAAACTTCCTGTTCATATTTATTAACTTATTCATATTTCTATGGCAGTTTATCATAAAAGTTTCATGGGAGTGATGCACATTTATAATTTAAGGTAGATCAGACATATATAGTCTCTTCTTGGAGTCCAGCAAAGATACTGCATAGGTTTCTTCCGTCCCACCAACATGTGTTTTGTGTAATTACAACACAAAAATGTCAAAAGCATTATTGTGTTCAGAATGCTTATTTTATTCAAGATGGGATAGTGGTGTACCCTCTTCTGGGATAAACAGAGACTTTTGCTTAGTTCTGCTAATAGGCTGACTTTCAAATACTGGCTTTCTCAAGCAGGTACAAGATTATGATGGGAGATTTGAGGACAGTGCCAGACCAAGGGGCATCAGAGAGCAGCCAGCTTCTCTGGTTTCTTTCTCTGGAAGCCAAGCTTTTAAAATGATGCCTTTTTTTTTTTGTTTGTTTTAATTTTCTAAAGGAATCTAAAGCTTTGATGATTGCAGAATTTCTCTACTGTGGCAAAAGTTTGAGGGATATTTGATACTTATATAGGACAATATAATAGATGCAAAGCAAGAAAGCTTGTTAGAACAGAATTTTCATTCTCAGATATGGGTTCTGGTTACAAAGAAAAATTAAATTCCAATTTGTCATGGGGTAAGGATCATACTCAGCACTAGTGCCATGTTTTAATGCCATTCTCATTCACCATGCTGGAATCTGTATGCAGCTTCTATTGCTTTGTTTTAAATGCATGGGTTTGTTCTTGTTAGAGCATCACCCAGTCGTTTGTACTGACTCCTCGTTGTATCTGACACACAGAAACTTTCTTAATCATATCTTTATTTTTCAGATTCTCATTCAAAGCATGACATCCTTTTCACTTAATAAGCTGCATGTCTTACGTTTGCCATTGCTCTAAAACTAATTCTGTCTTTATTTTTCTTTTCTTCTCCCTTTTCCCTCCCATTTTATTTTTGTCACACACTATTTGTTCCCTCTCTGGTTTTTAACATTACATAATCTTAAGGAGTGCAATAAGAATAAGACCACTGACGCCACTTTTTTGGAACAGCCTGACTTTTCACAGCAGATACATCACAGTAAAAAGCTTTTCAGTATTCCAGAAGTAGCTGAAGAGGATGGTGAATACTCTGAACTGCTGTACAAGCAGGGTTTAGGTATGCCCTATAAAAAGAAATCCACAATAGCTAGAGACTCTAGACCACCTAGGCCCTACAATCAAGATCAGCAGCACAACTTCTGGTACCCAGCCAAGCACAGAATTTCAGGCATGGAGGATTTTGCTGCAGATGACAAAGGATGCAAATATAGCCGGTCCTTATCAAGAAGCCCAGACAGTGGACTAGACTGCGGAAGTGAAGAAGAAGAATCTCGTTTTACGTTCAGATACACTTGCGATTCAGTTTCTGCCAATGTTGCATCTAGCTGTTGTGCAGACACTGCTGATTGTTCCTGCAGGAAAAGCATGAGGCCATTGCTTGCTCGCAGGAAAACTTTAACAAGGCAAACCAGCATTGAAGAAGATTTTGGTGACTTGGGATCTTCCTTTGTAGAGCCCAGGAGTGAACAGGTCAAGTCCAGTTACGAGAAAAAGTATGAGACTCAGAAATGTAATAGAACAGATAATTTGTCAAATGAAGATGTTCAGGGAGGCTGGAAGAACGACTTAAAAATGGCTGACTCTAGGGCAGCTGGTCCACTTGCAAAGTCATCCCACAGAGATGCAGAAGACTCTCTGGTGTGTGAAGTAAATCTTCCTTCTAACATCTGCTTGCCAAATCAGTTTTCTTTCTCTTGTGGTTTTTTTTTTTTGGTTGTTTTTTTGTTGTTGTTGTTTAGTTTTGGTTTTTTTCTGAATTAATTCTTAGAGTCCATCCTTTGGACCTATCTGCTGCATTTTTCCCATTTTTTTCCTCCCCATTCATTTTTGTTTATTATTCTGCGTTTTGCTTTAGTCATCTTTTGTCATGCTGAAATCAGTTTGATTTGCTTTACAATGATTTTCCCACAGAACAAATTACAATAATGGCTGCTTTTATTAAAGGACAACTGAATCTAAATTTTAATTAAGGGTTAGCTGAACTACAGTTTTTCCCATAGAATGTTTTACTTTATTTTGCCCATCTAAATGTTGCTTTAAAAAAAAACACACACTGCATTTCAACTGGAAAAATATTTCATCAGTAATTATTATTTTAAATATCTCAAAGAATCCATTTCATCATATTCTTTTTGTTCATCTCACTCACTGAATTTTTAGGATATGCTCTTTATCATGAATCATCTGTGGACAATCAAGACTCTCCCCAATGTAACAGTGACCCACATTTGTTGAGTCACAGGTTTCATCATATTTCCATTTCCTACTTCTCTCTGCGCTGTCGCTACTTCGACTTCCTTTTTAGATCATCTCTTCTTGCCTTTGAAGTTGCAGTCTGCATCTCTGCATGAGAATGCAGGCAAACAGCTTCTTCAAAAGAGAGAGGACAGGGCTGTTCCACATCTTTCAAGGATGCCTCTGTGTGATCCTGCCTAATTGTGTTTCTGTCCATTAGTCTAGCAGTCTGTGCTTTTATAGATGTATCTGTAAGCTTCCCAGCTCCCAAAAGTTCAAACAAGTCCTTTGCCCTCCCTGTCTACAGCAGTCCAGAGTGGAAATCTCAGATCAAGCGTGTTTCATATAACAGTAGAAATCAGCTGCCTGCTCTTCTAGCCCAGCAGTTTATTCTGAAATGATCCTTAAAAATGTCTCCCATTAAAACTGATCCCCAAGCTGTATTAATCTCAGTGGCTGCATGATGAACTCTGGAGAGCATTAAGATAGTATCATTTCATTATTAAAATAGCAATGTTTTCTGCAAGGGTGATGAACAGAGGGAGACAGCTGTGATGTGAGATGAAATGTGTCTACATTCCCTTCTGCATGTTTCAAAAGCATCTAAAAGGCTTTAACAATCAAAAGCCATTATAGAAAAGTAGCGTGCTCAAAGACACAAGGATATACACTTGTTCACATGCTGCAAACTGGTCAAAGCTGCATAGCTGACAACAAAAAATTGCTCGCCTTTTCAGTGCAGTCCAATATCACGAACTCTCGTGACTCATTGCACGACTCTTCAGGAGATTATAACGTCATCTTAGCAGCAACAACAAAGGCAAAAGAATGTTTCCAAAATTATTCTTTCTTTTCTTTTTGTTCTGATGTGTGACTGCTAGTTGCAAAACTGCCATAAATCAGGGAACCATTTTTCCTTTTGCAGGTTTGCCAGGCAACAGTATTTACTTTTCAGCTAACCTTTGAGTTAAAAACTAAGTTTAGTTGCCTTTAGAGCTTTTGCTTCCAAATGTGATTGACCTGATTAATGTCCAACCATATAACCATAATGTTATCATGCATGTAATTTACAAACCTGTTTTTTCTTTTGTTGTTTTTTTTGTTTTTTTTTTAGCTTTTAGGTAATCCATCATCTGCAGGACGGCCTGAAAGGGTGGAGCATGCAGGGCGAAGGTCCTCTCATGGCAGTGCAGTGCCACAAAGGTCTCGACCAATGTTGGTCCCTTCCATTGGTTAGTTGGACAGATTGGTGCATTTCTGTTCTTTGCAGCCTCAGAGTTGGGGAGGCGATCCTTACAAAGGACACTTGTCTTGAGCTATGGGGTGAGATGGAACTAAAAGCTTCTCCATCTAAATATGAGCTAAATATAAGAGTACTGGGGTCTCACGGGTGCTGAATTGCTAGGCACTGACATCACTGGGGTTATTTTCATTGAATTTAATCTGTGTTGCTTGGGTTACATACTGTTAAATCTTACCTAAAAAGAAAAAGATAATGCAGGCAGGAATACCATCAGTAAAATAAATGTACTCATTTGATGATCCATTTAGCCATCCATCTTCCCATTCATCAACCGTCATTTTGCATTTACTTTCCATTGTCTTGACTACTTTTTGGAATTCACCAGGAGAAAATTGAAGCTCTTAAATGTTACAAGTTGGTAGAACTTGCATATGTTTACTACATTTCATCTCTATTCTGGCTTATTTATGACTTAAAATGTATTCTGGTGTATACCAGGAAATCCAAAAAGTCGTGCAGAAAAGATAATGGAATCAAGATAATATGGACAAATACACATTTGTAAAACTTGCACTCTATGCTGACAAATAAGGAACATTCAGACTGAAAAATCAGGAAAGACATGTGAAACAAATGCAGCAAGTGTAATGTTAGCTATTAGCAGAACATGACTCCATGAAGATGTGAAATCAGTCTCATCCTTGTCCCTAAACCATCCTTTAATTTTTGAACACTGTTCACATCAGCAGCAGGAGCAGAAAGCAGTGTTAGGCAGTTCTCATCTGACATTTGTGTGGATGAGAGGCATCACCAATGGGGATTATCAGAAGGAAAGAGACTGATTGTAAAGGAGTGCTTTAAAAAAAAAAAAAAGAAAAAAAAACTAAATAATTTTCTCTTTTTATCAGCTTACACTAAAATGCCAGTGCTGTCACCAAAAAAAAAAAACCAACCAAAAAACCAAAATCCCCTTAGTGGGCACAATTATTTTGATACTTGTTGAGCAGGAATTATTTATTATTAGTGAAACTGTAGGTCCCAATACACGCAGCTGTAATACAAGAAACTGTCTTAATAGCTGCAGCGTAACAACATGGTTTTTCAGAGGCCCGATTCTCTCCCCACATCCTGCTATAAACAAGGATAATACACATATTAATGGAATTACACTGGTATGAAAATGGCATGGAGGAGAATCATTTCCAGGGAGGCTCCTGTGCTTCTATAGACAGTTATAGTCTATAGTTATAGTCTATAGGCTGTTGTTAGCTGAACCAAACAGCATTCAGATGGTGGTGTTAGGACTGTTAGATTTTCATGTCTTTTTTCTTTCTTGTCCAAAAGCAGCCTTTTTTTTTCTTCAAGAGTAAAGATTCTGTTGACATTTGGACTACTTAAGCCAAGTATCTAATTTTTTTTATATAAATAGTGAGAGAGTAGGCAGGATTGTTTGAATTAGTAATTTGGGTTTCCTCTCAATTGAAAAATAGGGAAGTAATTTAATTTGTCAGAGTTCACTTTCTGTCAACAAAGTGAGGACATAAATGGCAGCAAGTAATGACCGCTCTTTAGCGGTTCAGTAGCAATCAATCAGGAGTCAGATAAAGAAATTAATTGCTTATAATCAATCAAACATTATTAAACAGAAACTAAAGTCCTAGGTCTTTTCTCCTTCAGTGCAACTTAAAGTATGAAAGGCTTGAGATGTCAAGAGGCCTGACTTCAGACTAAAAAAATTGGTAATTAAAATAGCTGGGAGACATTTCCCACTTCTAGCATCATACTGTATTGAAATACTGTGAGAATAGACAAAGGAAATATAAACACTAGATAAAACTGGGCACAAAGCTCGCTTCCTAGAAGTTTACTGGATGAAACTGTAGAAATGTCCCAGTGAAATGTATTTAACTCATTTATCAATAAAGCGAGTTAAAATTATGCTGTCCAAAGTCATACAGTCAAGGATTGCATAAACTTCAACTAGCTATTCAGAACTTCCACTGACAGAAATTTCCCAAGAATAAGGGCTGCAAATAGGATACTGGAAGAATGAAGTTATTGTAATTCTAACATTATAATATGCCAAAGTTTAGACTGCTTAAATATACAAAACTATTTTATTGGCTTCAGTATAGTGCTCAAAAATGTGGATCCCAATTTTCTTGGCAGCAGCTTATTCTTTTACATGTGTGCCTGGAGTGTTTACTGAGTTATTCTGCATCATTTACTACAGGAAGTTCTTAAAGCAGCTCTGGAAGGTTAAATGAGTGGGAAAGACTTTCAATACTATTAACATTGTCAGGATTCCAAAGATAATCTTTCTTCAAATTTTCCAAAACGTAAATTATTTGAGCTTTTTTCTCCATAAAGCTATAAATACTTTGGATTAGTTATTGTTGAAGGTAGGATTTAAGTAAATTAATTAATTTTTGTTTTTAGGTTGATACTTTAGAAGGTGAAACACAGTTTACAGTGCTCTTGACCTTGCAGATCTGTCAGGTAGGATTATTTGAACCTCATAATAAAAGATGATTCCTATCCAAAGATCTAACCGATAATATTTACCCTGTTTGAATTTTAAAAAGCACAAAAGTTAGAAGCTTTAAAAAAGAAAATAGACATTTCTGTGATTCCCCTGCTGAAGGAGGATTTCTAGAGGCTGAGGCGTCTGGCAAAGCTTCCTACCATATGCAAGTCAGAAAAGAAGGTAGGCAAAGCCTGCCCACAGGAGCCTCCACAAAGGCAACAGTACAATATGTTTAATAGATCATTCCCTTTTTCTCCATAGAAATTACAATGGACAGTAACAGTGAAGGCGGGCGGTCTCGGTCAGGTAGTGAGGGAAATATTTCACCTGTAAAAGAAGAAGCTTATTATCGCAGCATTGGTGGACACAAGAAATGGCCTCAGCAGCGTACCATGGCCTCTGAATATAGATACGGTATGCCGAACATTATTCATCCTTTATGACAGACACGTTTTAGAGCTGCGTGTTAACAAGTGCGGTTTCTGTATGACAACATTGCATGCAATGCAGAATGCCAGGGCAACTAGCTCTTAAATCCTGTCTGCTGTCAGGTAAGTTTCTCCAACTCAGATGTAAGGGCCGAACAACCCTCAGTTCTCTATCCTGTGCAGCCAGCCACCTCTCCATGCTTGGCTGAGGCCAAGCACACTGCGTTGCATGAACCTTTGTGAAGCTACGCTGCTACTAATGCCAGTCAGTATTTACTGTATATACCTGAACAGCCATTCATCAAAATGAGCACGTTTCCATATAGGCTGGAGAGGGTCAAACAGCTGTCATGTCACAACAATGGTGTGCTGGTGTCACAACCTAGGCGTACTGATAGTATTTGTTGCTTCATCAACATAGAAATCATTACATGATCAACAACTCGGTTTTCATAGTTCATAACTCAGTGAATTGGAGTGTCTTCACATTTAACCTGTAAGAGCAGCCTAGGTCATATATAGAGTAGGAAACACTTCTTTCTTTCATTTCCTCATTTCTGGCATGAAGAAAATGGGCCCTGACAATTTAAGCAAATAGTAATTGACTGTTGAGTTTCAAACCATGACTTGCTTGCAGTCACTAACATGTAAATTGGTGTACAGCTAATGAATTCAGTGCAGTGGTGGTAAACTGCAGCAGCTGGGAATCTGGCTGGCTGCATCCAAAGACTAAGATTTTACATACACAGTTATATGTGTGTATGTGTACTACATACCTCTTCAGAGAAATAAGATTTGTAGCTAATGAGCTAATGCTTTCTCATGCACTGAAGCAAACTTTGACTATTTTGATTCAGATTATTACAGGTCAGTGCTTTTAGCTGAGGTACGTTTGGCTACACTTTGTGTTTGCACCTAATTCCCATTAATTGCAGTCAGAGTAGGACGCAGCAATCTGTAGTTTAAAAATGAACAAACAAGAAGTCCCACCCTTAACCCATCAGTTTTATATTACCTGGTGTGGGCATGGGTACAAACCACATACAGACTGCAAACTGACAATGAGGGAACAGAACAGAGGAATCCCACCCTTTGCGTCCCATTGCTTTCTGTCCCATACGTGCATTTCTCCCTGACTTCCTTTCTGTGCTTTGTGTCTGCATTAAGCTTCTTGGCTGGAATTTTTCCCTGCCCTTTTGCTGTTTTGCATTTTTCCTTACTCGCATTATTTCTTGTTATCTGGACCCAAGAGTCTGTAGCTGCTCCCTTAAAGCTGCGACCCTCTGAAAATGTTTTGTGGTAGTTTAAACGTCTCAAATATTGAATGAAATCTGGAGTTGTGGCCAAAGGAGAAATTTTAATTGCGATATTACATATTGAATATTTAAACTATTAAAAGAAATTCCTCATAAGAGATGATTACAGTTAAAATTGTATTTGGGGAATCATTGATATAGCTACTGCATTTTCATAGTTGTTCATAATATCACATTCTCTATTCTTGTGAAAGATCTTGTAAACTGGATGATAAGTATTGATTTAGCAAAGAGTAAAAGTATGTGGCTCCCATTTAAGTGAGTGGGACTTGCACAAAAAGTGCACTGAAGTGGCCTGTGATTTTAAGTGCTTTATTTTGGGGTCTTTGGCTTCATGTATGTTGAAAGAGCATGTTTGTTTCTGCTGTTCTGTTTTTGTTTCTGTGGAAGTGCTGCCATGTGCTCTTTCAAAGCAAAAAAATTAAAAACGTTTGAAACCTGTCAATCATAGCACTCATTGTTAGCTTTCTTGGCCTAGTTCTCTAATTCAGTTTTACTGAAGTCCATCCTCAAGTGTGTTGTTGAATCATAGGCTAAATGAATTCTCCAGGTAACCTGAAAAGTATGAAAGCTATGAGAAATGAAAAGCTGGTTTTCACCTTTAATATCCTAATTGATTGGATACCTTGGACTGACTGCAGTACAGTGCCAAGTATTGTGATACTCATGGATGATCATTCCTACCAAGCCTATAATTAAATGCAGTCATACCTAACCATTGTTCCTGGATTTTATTACATTTTCTAGTGTTTGTGTTGGTTTGAGGCACTGCTGCTATGTAAACTACTGACTCTCTTTAAACAAAATAGTAGCGCAGTTCCAACCCTGGCACAATTTAACACTGCTGCACTATACATCTTCTTACCTGTCTGGAGAGAAGAGGTTAGAACTGTGTTTTAAACCCCGTACCTACAACATGGTACATCAGCACAGCTGGGGTGTGCTTTCTTATGTTTTGAAGAACAGAAGCAGCTGTGCTGGAAAACAGTTGGATCAAATGCGTGGTTATTTCTGCAGCAGTGGTAAAACCTATCATTATGTCACTCTTAAGGTGCTACACTAATTTGCAGCAAACTATAGTAAACCTAAAAAAAAACCAATTGTTTTCTTGAGCTGTATTCACCTGTGTAAATGTTAGTGTGGAGTAGCAGATCAGCAAACCATTCAGTGCAAGAGGTTATGAATATACTTAAAAATATATATATATATGTCTTGCTAATTTAAAAAAAAATGAACATGATAGGACATGCATTGAGTTTTCACTGAAATGCCCAATACCTTTGAAATATTAACTGGAATAGTTGAAGAATGAGGCCAACTTGTATTACTGAATTGTTGTTTTCTGAATTTACTTCCATAGATGGCTATGGTGGCCATGACCATCTTTCTCCAGATATTTATGAAGAATCAGAAACAGATCCTGGAACAGAAGATATTTCTACTCGAATATTTGTTGCGCTCTTTGACTACGACCCGCTGACAATGTCCCCGAATCCTGATGCTGCAGAGGAAGAGCTGCCATTTAAAGAAGGGCAGATCATTAAGGTGAGATCTGAAGACAAACAGGGTTACAAACAGGGTGTGCTTTGTTCCTATTGGAGAAAGCAACTTGTGTGAGTAGAGTCGAAGATTTTTGTTGTTGTTCTTCAAGGTTCTGGCTGTAGATCTTGTTGGATTTGGAGCCTAATGCCTCCTGCTGAGGGCTTCAAAATGATTAGGTAATGGGCAAAAGGCTGAAAATTGCCTTAGGTAGTTATGGCCAGAGTTACATGCTAAACCAAAACTGTGACAGAAGCCCCCTGTGTCCATTGCTACAAACCCTACAGAGAAAAGTACTAAAGGAAATTGTCCTCTTTACTGCAAAGGTACTGTGAAAGTGCTTACCTCCTTTAGGACCCACCGCTGCTGTATTAAGGTTCAAAATGAGGTATTTCTTTTCCAGAGTCTTCCTCTTTGAAACTGGAAAAGTTTCTTTTCTGACTAACCAGTGTAAGGTGTGCAAGCTGACCCTTGAAGAGGCAGCAGAAGAAAGATCAGCTCTGTTTCAGGTGGCAGAGGTTGCGTTATGCTCCATCCGTGTCTTTATTCATGCCCTCTATCACAGCTTGCCTCATTATGATTGTGCAGCTGCAAAGCAAATTTGCTCAGCTTGCTGTTCAGATTTTAAAAAGCTAGCAGATTTTTCAGTTGAATCAGCAGATGTAAGCATTTCCTCCTACAGCCTTATATCTAATCTGGTGCAAAATGAGTGGAAACGAGGAAGGGAAGGAGGTGGGGCCTCTGGTACTCAGGTTTAACTGAGATTTAAGTATTATTTGAAATTGAACCTGAAAAATATAGACTTTTTACAGTACCTGCTTGAAAGATATAATTAATTGTAACTTAAACTACTAAAATATTTACTTCTTTCCACTGTGTTGGATTGCCTCCTGTCTATACAAAATAACTAACGAACATTTAACGTTAAATACTTCAGCAGATATTTTGCTTACCTCCTTACTGATACAAATTTATGCCACAGATATGGAAATTGTTTAAGAACTTTTCTCTGCTGCGATATTTATTTGATAGTTTTAATTACCAAGTGTTTTATTTAAATTATTTCCTCACTAATGTCTACATGTTTGCCACTGAAATGTCTGAAGAGATCCTATGTAAGTTATTTATGATGACTGATGTTTAGTTTCTGTTTGGGTCCATGGCAATTATTATGCAATCTGCATTTTATTTCTCATCACATTTATGTGAACGTGACTTAGTTTGTATTTCCAAATTGCTTTTCATACATCACCTGAGCATTGGGGTGGTGGTGGGTCAGTTCCATCATGAGCTGTGTGCAGTCTGTCCTGTACATGCGTTACAGTCACAGATGCTGTACTGTGAAGTAGTAATTGTGCCAGGTAAGTGGTTAAAACTGAAAACGTTCCTGGTCTATGAAGTTACCATGACATTACTGCTGATGGAAGGTCACTTTTTCAAACTCTGATTTGATTTTTGTTTGTTTTTAATAAATAAATTTTGCCTAAAAAAGAAATCTAAAATTAATCATCAGTTTTGCCTTAAAGTCGTCATTTTTGTGTGGTATGATCTTAGATAAAGGCCTGTCTGTCATTGGCAAACAGTATGAATTTTTAGAAGGCAGAAATTTTATTTACCTGTTCTCAGTGATGAAGACTCATGCTATTTTTGTAGCTTAATTCATGTTTCCTAGGAAAACTGTTAACTTTCAGCATTGTCACTTAATTTTGTTCTTGTTTAATGCTAACAGAAAAAGTCCAATTTCTTCTTAAGAAATCAAAATTCAAATTAAGCTAATGGTTTCAGTTCCTTAATTTAAATCACATTAGTAAAAACTAATATAATTTTACATTTGAACTGTAATCATCTGTGCCTTGGAAACCATTTCACCTTGATAAAGAATCCTAAATGGTAAAACTTTATTGACCAACATTATTATTTAAATAACAGGTTTATGGGGACAAAGATGCTGATGGATTCTATCGTGGAGAAACGTGTACAAGAATAGGCCTTATCCCATGTAACATGGTCTCTGAGATCCAAGCAGATGATGAGGAGATGATGGATCAGCTTCTTAAACAAGGTTTTCTTCCTTTGAACACACCAGTGGAGAAAATAGGTAAGGAGCAATATATGTGCACCAGTTCACCTCCTTCTTGGGTGCTGTTGACTTGGCTGGATCTGCTTTGCCTTTTGTTTTTATTATATGCAGATGCATCTAAATTTTGCAGCAGTTTACTACATTGTGGGATACATTCTGTGTCAGTAACTGGATGGCTTTATTCAACAAATATTTAATCTTGGTCACATCTTTTGCTGCAAAGAAGGTTTTGTTTTGTTTTTTTTATCTTCACTACTCTGGTATTTTTTTTACAACTTTTTTGTTACCTGAAAGACACAGAACAAGATCCCTGTGCTTTGGAGCGTGCTGTGCTGAGGTGCCTTGTGATATGCTCACTGCTGCAAAGCATAAAATGAACCACTTAGTTGTCATTATTTATACTCTTCTACATTTTCCTAATTTACCAATAATTTAAAGGGATTGTGGCAAAGGGTTATGGATAATGTAATTTGGGATAGCACTACCTATTGTGAGATTTTATGGATTTTACAGTAGCAAACCCCTAAATAAGCAGATTGGCCAAATGATTCTGCTATGAACCACTTGCATTACATCACTGTGACAGTGTTGTACAGAGCTACGCAATGCAAGTATCCTAACTAAGGTTTTCTCCTAACTGTAAATTTTATAGCAATGCGTTACAAAGTTTTCAACATAATTCAAAAAAGTATAAAGGGCTGGAACTGATTCAGTCCTGTTTAAAAGTGAACTGTAAAAGTGGTTGCTAAAAAAACAAGTCTTCCACAAGTGTTTTCTTAGATTAAATAAAACCTGATTGTATCCTGAAACATTAGTAAATACGAGGCAAATTATTTTTGTTGCTTTTCAAGATATTATTTTCTGAAGTTTCTGTTGTCTACGAAAAGGAAGGGTAATTTAAGTTCTTAATTGCTGTCATCTCAAATCTATTCATTTATTGGCTTATGCTACAGAAATACGACAAATGTTCCCATTCATGCACTCGTAAACCCCACTGCCCATCCGCTCCTTAGGAACAGCACATACATCTGCACAGCCATTTCAGAAGCTTGGGACTGGCAGACAGTGGGTCTTACAGATGTGCCTGCATAGGTTGGCTGTCCACAGCATTATTTTGCAACTGTAGTTGTTAACATGAGTCTGCATCATTTGAAGTCTGTTGGAATCGGACGCCTAACCTGCTGTGGTTACATCTGTAAACACAACTGAAGCTCTGCTGGGGTTAAGAAGTGTCTAAAGGTACTTTTAATTCTCTCGTGAGGACATATTTAAATACAGAAAATGCAATCCTCAACAGCCATATTTGAAACTTACTGCTTTAAGACCTGCTCAGTGCTCTCAGTTCTTACTGAAGTCACTTCATTGTTGACATTTCACACCAGTGAAAAATGAAGCCACTAATATATTTAACACCCTGTAATTTCAATATTTTGGCTGTTTAAGGGTCATGTTCTACAAATACCATCTTTTTTCATTGCACTCAACCAGCAGTGTCTTCTGAAATAGCTGAAAAATTCTCTTGGAATTCGAGATGGAAATTTTGCCCTGCTTTACGTTTTTAAGCACTGAGTTTTATTCTGAGACATTTCTGAGAGCTGTTAGCAACCTACCCCCAGCAGTTCACCTTTAAATATTTTAGCAATTCAAAAGCATCATGTTATTTTCAGTGCAACATGGATTTAAGTTGTTTGCCACATTAAAACAAACAAACAAAAACACAAGAAGCCAAAACAAACCAAAAATGCTCTTATTAATGGCTTGGAGGGAGCAGTTAGTTTGGCTTAATTTAAAACTATCAAGTGTGAATAGCAAAGAGATCCATGTGCTCAGATCCTTGCTGTCACAGAAGCTGCCCACGTGGATCGTTTAGCAGGCTCTGTTAGTCTGCTTCATATTGTTGCTCATATTCTTAATGTCGTATCAGACACTTTACATGCTGTGTTCATATGGCTTTATTTTTCTTAATCCTTTGCCCACATTTAATCCTTAAAAGCAGAACTTTGAACAGCTTCATATCTTCTCTTCTTTTATTTGTATGCATTCCTTTCCTGAAGTCAACTGTGACCGTTTCAAAGAGAGCACACGCTCTGTACACCGCAGATCCAGAAAGTCTAAAAGAGGTCTGTGCTAAGAAACAATAACTTGATTCAAGCTGTAAATTAGCTGAAATGATTTGAGCTGTCTAGATTTATATATATTTTTTATGCCTTTGATCTCTTGGAAACCAGAAGCTGGAAGATACTGTCACATAGCAAATACACAGGGAACCATTTTTGGATTCTTTTCTTGCTCACAGTCCTTGAGCCCAGGCCGTAGGCAGTGTCTTGCCCCAGAGAAGTATTTCAAGCTGAAAAGTGCTACTTTTGAGGTAGTTGTCTAAGTATGGGTTCTGGGAAACCAGGGAACTGGGTCCTCCATTATGGTCATGCCTTCATTTTGGATCTCTCTTTGTGTTCTGTCTATTCCCTTGCATTGGTAACTGGAAAAATAACTCAAATCCACCCCCTGCAAAAGTGATCTCTGACTGAATGCTTCAGGGTCAGCTGGAGGGTGATGTGAGATCTGTGAGTGCATGCTACACTCAGCGTTTGCTCCTATGTTAACTCAACCTTTGACATTCACCCACCTGCCAGAAGTCACAGGGTGCCTCCCAACCTCAGGTTTCCTTTGTCACACTGCATAATGTTCATCAGGCCTGCCCTCAATGCCTGTCTGTAAGTAGCACTAACAAGCATGTTTCTCTTGCTGCAGCAATCATTTGCAAGAATCATGCTAATATCATTCAAATTTAAAATGCGGCCCATTTTGGACTTCCTGGTAAATGTTAATAGCAATCAGTAAACATAGCATGTGGTTCCTTTAAGCTACTACTTCACTCCTTTCTTTCTGTTCCCCACAAATTAAACTTGCAAAATTAAACAGGACTTGAGAGTGAGTTTTTGTTGCCAAGGAGTCATGAAAAATATTGCAAACTTCTAAGTTAAAAGTAACCTTTTTTGTCTTGGGGCAGCTGAGTGCCCAGTTCTCATTGCAGTCTCCCAGCAAAAATCTGAATAATAATCCAGTGACCGGGGAGGGCAGAGGATAAGTGTGGTAACTGTACTGAAATGGAATAAACCCATAATCAGAAACGTTTAGCTCTGAACATCCTCATGAACTCAAGTCTTCTAACCAAGAATGGCAGAAAATTTCAGAACACCTGTTTTGCATTTGCAGATAAATACTGCGCAGAGATTTCAGTAGCTCAAAATGAAGAGTGCAAGCAAACTGTTATTGATGAAATGCATATGCTGGTTTGAAACCTTTATCCGTGTTAGTAGGTTTGTGGTGATCCATGGCTTCTTATCACTGTGCTAGAGAAATACCAACATTGTTACTGCACTGCTATGAATGGTGTGGGGAAAAAATGCACCTTGTGGCTTGTGTTCCAAATAACTTTGATAGCTTTCCTTCCCTTCCTCTCCTTGTGACTGGAACAGAAAGAAACAGGCGGAGTGGCAGGCAGCACTCAGTGTCTACAAGGAGGATGGTAGCACTGTATGATTACGATCCAAGAGAAAGTTCTCCTAACGTTGATGTAGAGGTATTTACATAATTTTTCACTGTGTTTACCATTTACGGAGCCATAATTTAATTGAAATGTAGCTGGTGTTAGTGAGCACTGTTACACATAACAGCTAATGCGCAGAGAAAATAATTAAGAATTAGAAACGTTTTCAGATACGCTCGTATTTCTGGCAAATTCTGTACAAGCAGAATTAAATTTGTTGTAAAACAATCAAGCAATATATTTTGTAGGATTTATTTATTATGGCTCACCACAACTTGTCAATTATGGAGATATGATTGTGCAATGTGTGTGTATCTATCTAAAATGAATTTCTTTAAGGACAAAAAAAACAGTGGTGTTACACATGGTAGAGAATGACTATTTTCCATTCATTGTTTTCAAATCTGCTTTGTGTTTCCACTTAAGATGGTTATTTCCAAACGCTGTTCTACCTCACGCTGACAAGCATGCTATCAAATGTCTGTAGCCTACCTTACCATTCCTTCAAAATCAGCCCTTTCTTGCAGCTCAGACCACACTAGTATAGCACAGTGGAACAGCATTCATAGTATACCGTATCATCATCATATTTTTTTCTTAATTAATGCATCTGAGCTTTTGTCTCTAATACTTTCTTAATAAGAATGTAAACATATCTTAAGCAATCACTGAACATTAGCTAGATCTTCGTTATGAGTTTATCTTCCATCTACCTACATGCAGTCTCCCATCTCTCCATATTTGTCATCAGCAACAATGGAATCACTTTTTACATTGTCTTTGATGTTACATGGTAAGTTTCTCAGTCAAGATTTGATGCAGTTTTCATTGATATATGCAGTGAATGTCAGTACACTGAAAGCTATAAATAAAATACTGCATAGTTAGGGGTTTCCCCAGTTATCATTTAATTTTTGTGTAACTTTTGTTTTTAATTGGTGTGTAGAAAAATATTTATTTATTTATTTAAACAAGAGAGTGAACTTTGGAACCTTTGGTACTTTCTATGTCAAAACTCAGGATTGTCTTCTGTTTCTCAGTGAACTAAGTCTGGTCCAAACCTAGAGTGTTACAAAGGAGTTTGGGGAATAGATGAAATACATTTCAGTGATGTACTGCAAACTTTGTACTCATTCTCCTTTTTTCCCACTGCCATCAGAATTTAAACACTGTTTAAATTAAACGCTAGACAATTGAAGATCAAAATATACTGTTCTGTCAATCAGCGACTGTTCCACATATTTACTGAACAGAATCCAATTCAGCTCCATGCTTTTAGTTCTTGTTTTGGAGAAAAAAACCAAAACAAACACAACCCAACATTCTCAGCTGTTCTTTCCCCACGTGTCCTGTTCCCCCCCCACCAGAGGAGTGACTTCAGGGGAACTCTGAAGCCAGGTAGTTCACCACCTACTCATCACAGCGCTGGCTTCAGTTTGGTTGCATCGCCCAGTTTTGTGCAGATATATTTTGAGTATCTCCAGGGTAGGGTTGCATTCAGCTTGTTTGGCACAGCGAGTCCTGCAGCTGCCTGCAACCTGCTAAGAGAGGTGCTTTGATTTCACACTATTAAAAAAAAAAAAACCAATCCAATAATTGCTCCCACAGTCCAACTCAGTTTCACTGACTGTTTTAATATAAAAGAGTGAAAAATATTAAAGGGCTGTTAATGTTTGTCTAACAAAACAAACGTTCCTTTTTTTGCAGGCTGAACTTACGTTCTGCACAGGGGACATTATTACCGTCTTCGGTGAAATTGATGAAGATGGATTTTACTATGTAAGTTGACCCCTGCTTGGTCCCTTCAAACTGCTATCAGCTCACTCAGAGCTGGGCATGCAGTTCCTGCAGCTGTGTAGCAGAACCCAAAAGACTTCACTGTCACTACTGAAGATGGCTCACTCTCACTACTTCATCCCAGGTTTTATAGGGTTGATGTAACTCAGAGCTATTGCTGGCATAGTTAAAGTAATAATTACAGTATACAGTTTGCAGGAAAATGTGTACTCTGATCACACATTAATCTACGTGAATCTATAAATGACTTTAATGGATAAGGCATTTCATCCAGGAAGAGAATCTAGATAGATTCTGGTCTGGTGATAGTTATTTAATTGAAATTAGCAGTTCAGTAGCATTTTGAGCAACAGGTAACTGATCCATGCTAGTCTGTCATTTGTTTAAGAGAAAGAAATTCATCCTGAGAAAAAGTATTCCAGCAGCAGCTGTCACTCTGCATCTTCAGCTTGGATTTCTCCATATTCACACCATGGTAGCTGCAGAAAACAGCCCTGCTATCTCCTTCAGTTCCATTTTACAAGCCACTGCTGCTGAGGACCAAAAAAATAATGTGATTGCCTCAGAACTGTTTTCGGAGTGTAGAGCCTGTGACCAGATGCATCCTAAGGTCCTGAATTTAGAAACTGCATGGGATTTTTCATCTTGTTTCTCCATTATTTTTAAATAATGCAGGAACTCACTTTGCTTTCTGTTATACTCACTAGCTCTTGTCATTTCCAGAAGCATGTAAGTTTATTCATTGCATAGTGACTCTGGGTGCCCAAGCTGGTGTAAAATGACTGAGAATTCCTACATACAAACCTACTGAGAAGGGGCTTTGAGTTGTCAAGTCATAGTTTGGAATTTCCTGCACACAAAATGAAGAAGGTTCCACGTCGTAATTTTTCTATATGAGATAGGATGAGTGACTGAACTGTTACACTACTCAAAGTATGCTTCTTAGATAAAAGTCTTAGTCCATCCCCTAGATTACAGACAAAAACAGGAAGGTGAGAACAATTTTTTAAAGTCAACAGCTAGCGTTTGCTGCCAGATCACAGAAATGGAAGCCTGTAACTCTAACCTTAGGTGGACATTTCCTCTTCAGAAGTATTTTCTTACCCTCTTGGTAACCTGAATTTCATTTAATTAAAGCATTCCCTAAAACATCCATTGTGTTACAGGGTGAGCTGAATGGGCAGAAGGGGCTGGTTCCTTCCAACTTTCTTGAAGAAGTGCCTGATGATGTTGAAGTCTATCTATCTGATGCACCCTCACGCTACCTTCATGATACACCGATGCGTACAAAAGCAAAAAGGGTAAGCAACCAAGTACTGAAAACTTATTTTATTTTTCATTCCATTCTGTCTCATATATAATTTAGACATGAGTTTTAACATTTTAAACCCACTTGCTCATTATAAATTAACTTTCAAATATATAAAACATAAGAAGTAGCTTGCTACATTTTAAAAAACGAAGAATCTAAATTTAGCATTTGATTGCAGTCATTAGAGAATCTCAGTTATCATCTAAGTTTAAACAGCTTCTCCCTGGTGAAAGTAGTTACTGCCAAATGCTTCTGAACCAATCTTTTCTATGTGCACTATTTAGACAAAGGCAAAAGCTTTTGTGAACAGAGCAGTAGAACCATTCCTTTAAGTACAAACTGTAAATGCAGCCCTGTGCCAGTGTTCAGCTTTTACTCCTTATGGTTTTCTATTCCAACCAGCATTAATTGCCTAGAGACTTTTATGAAAAACTAATCATGTTTAGTGTCTCATTTTTTGTTTTGTTTCATCACTGCAATACTTTTATATATTATATATTTTATATATATTTTTATTTCTTTGCTCATCTGCTTGGAAACAGAAGAAGAGTGTTCATTTCACACCTTAATAAGGCAATGTAGCCTTCACGTAAGTGAGCAACTGAAGATACCAATAGAGATTTCAATTAAAGCTACCTGGCTATCTAATGCAAGTCTTGAAACTTAATTGTGGGGGAAAAGAAAAGAAATATGTCTCCAAAATGACTGGCCACAGAAGAAAAAGCTGTATGCTTTTGCTGTATCTACTGAAGTCAATTTAGGTTTTTTTAGGAGATGAATCCTTTAAGAAGGAATTCTTAGAAATACATCAATTAGACCTCACTTTATGAAGGTCAACATTTGGAACATATTTCTTCATGAGCGAAATGTTTATGTTAACAAAGAAAGGCGAGTTTGATGTCTAACTACCCTGCAAGCAAAAGCTGCATATTGCATTGTTAGCCAACCTGAGATGTAAGAATTCCAAGTTCCTTTATCAAGAGAAAAGCACAACACCCCAACCCTTAAAAGAGCGTACCAGTGAAATGTAAGCTGCTACGTACTGCAGTGTACAAGGGTAGAGCTGGTTCAGAAACTCCTTACGATCCAACACAGCTACTTAAATTGCCTTAAAATATCTTTTCCATGATCTTTTGCTTTCCATGAATTATACCCCAGTTTGCCTAAGGGTGATTTAAAAAAATCCCTCCCTCTGGTCCAGTTTACTCAGATGTTCCTATAAAATGCTCAATTAAAATACTAGAAACTGTTTGGTTTACCAATGCAATAGAAGTCTCGATATGAAACATGCAGCTCACTCAATGAATGCATTAGACTAAATATATGGTATCTTCAGGTGTACTTTGGGGTGCTTTACCAAGTTGGTTTTGTTTGTTTTTTGTTTTTTTTTTCCTGTCATTAGGATTAGACCTTGATTTAAAAATCAAAGTAGGCTTGAAGCCCCGTTGCTTAACTCACTGTTGCACATGCCAGTAAACTGCTAATATTTTAACTTGAGCTACAAGCTAAGAGAGGTTCCTAAAGCATGGATTCTACTATGACAACAGCACCTTAATAGATACTGCCACATTTTGTCAGCAGGGCACTGTAGTTAGGATAGGATGAGTGTGAGTAAGTAGTTTTAGCATTTTCATTCAAGTACTTTTGATGATTAAAACAAACAGCTCTTTAAAATATCTAGGAATGCTATCATTAGTTATTGTACAAGTGTTCACCTTCATTCAGCAACCTCACAGCTGCAGCATCCACATCAAGCAGTCAGGGTCTTTAAGCTTTCTTTGATTGCAATTAAGGTTCATTTTAGCTTTTTTGTTTTTCTTTTGTTTTTCTTTTGTTTTTTTTTAAGCCAGTGTGCCATCCTCTCAAATATGTATATAAAGAAAAGTACGCTAGTTAATTTTAAAGACAAGGCATTTAAAAGACATAAAGAAACATGTGATCACTTACTGTTTGAATTATTTCTCCTGGAAACAGTTTTGTTTCTACAGAGTGCTAATTTCTAGTACTGAATATATTTATTTTTTCTAACACCTATATTTGAATGTGTCCCTCTTCATTTTCTGTACTAGAGCATACTGAAATGCAAAGCCAGTTTTGCAGCTTCTGTGGCCAGTACTAAGGCCTGGGAAGTGTAGCCAACTTTGTTTAAACAAAGTATAACCAAAATAGGGCTTCATTGGCATGTTTTTATTGTCTATGCTTTTCCTCAAAACTTATCTATTTTCCATAAGCCCATATCATATTTTAAGCACAAACAAGAAATGAACCAACCCTTTTGTTTAAGTGGGTAATGGGACAAGTGATGTTGCCAACTTTCTTGATGCTGACAGCTTTTAAGCTTTCAATAAATTATTCAATAAATTATAACAATGTACCTAATAGGTTCCTCCTGAGAATACAGGTACAGCAAGGAGAGCACCATCCCCCACAGTTCATCTTCATTCTGGGTCACCTACGTCACCTATGGGTTCTGGTAGTCCCGGGAGAGGCAGGGATATGTCCTCGAAAAAGAAAAAGGGGCTGCTTTCCAAAGGCAAGAAACTGCTGAAAAAGCTTGGTGCAGTGAAATGATTCATGTGCTCCTGGACAACTTGTAAAGCTTCCAGTCTGTGTATTTATTTTTCTTTTTAATATCAAAACTAGGGCTTTCATGACTATGCAGCACAACTTCACCAAACCTTTGCATTTTTAACCCTGACATCAATAGAATCATCTGGATGGCTTAAAACAGCAAGAAAAAAAGAGAGGTTTTCTTTAAGTTACCAAAAAAAAAAAAAACCACAACAGTTTTGTGGAATTAAGACCAGAAGAACATGGTTTTGTTTGAAGTCTATTCATCACCTGCAAGTATTGGATAAAACTCAGCCTTTAGTCTCTTTTAGCCCTACGTAAGGGGAAAAAATCCCAACCATTAATTCACTGATTCCCAGTTCAGAGATCATCCCCTCTGTGTCTAATCTTACTCATTAAAGAAATGGTCTTGAAACTCCTAGTTTAATCAGCCTTGATGTTTTGCCTTATTAATGCACAATGATTTGTACTGTCTAATAAATATACAACATACACTTTGTACGTACTGTGTATTCAACTGTCTTCATCCTCCCTACATCATGGTAATTTAAGATCAAATATGATGTTGCTGACTCCATTCAGTGTCTGATGTAACTCCTGGGAGTTTGAAAGTGTTGCGCAAAATACTTTATTTTTCATATTTTTTTTTTCCTTCTTCCAAACCAAAACTCTTCTGTGGATTTATTTTGTCAAGATGGTCACTAAACTGAAATCCAATGCATTTTAAGTTATTCAGAGCCTCACCCTCAGTTTCAAGCGTACAAATTCCACCAACTCCAGTTCTGGAGATCCTGGTTCACTGTTCTAAATAACCACCAAAAATAATAATAATACCTTTGCTCCCCAGCTTTGCTGGTGGAGGTACAGTCCTAAATCAAAAGGCATTCTTCATGTTGCTGATGTCAGATTCAAGGTAAAATGCATGTCTCACATCAAAGATGTGCTACATACACAAGCCGTAGCCTGTAAAAGGGCTGCAACAGGTGATAAAAATAATAACTGCAATATTGGCATCTCAGTAAAAAGAATCTTACACTGATGGCAGTCATTGGCTGTTACTATTTTGTAATTCTTGTCCATTTGTAAATTGTTTTTACTGTTTATACATACTTTTCAGACTGCCTTTCTTTTTGTAACTTATGGAAGGTTTGTAAATGAATGATCAAAGCTTCCCCATTGTGTCTTCAGATAATATTGTAAATTACTGTAAGATACTGTGTGCTAGATTGTAACAATTAAAGAAAATAAATGGCCTAAATTTGTGGTAAAGTACTGTGTGGGTGTGTGCATGTGTACAACTGTTGTGTAACATATTTTATATAAATAAATAATTTGATATTTTGTAGAGTGCAGTATTTTTTGTACCTCTTCTGTACCCACGTTTTGATTCTGCACTAGCTTTTTTCTCTCTAAAGATTAAGACATAACAGGTAAGACACATGCACAAGCAGCAGTGAGTTATGCTTACAGTAGCTGTGCAAGCTGTGCATTCAAACACTGCACCCATGTGGAGAAGTAGTATGCAGCAGCAGCCTCTGAGCTGTCATTAGCTGCCTAAAGAAGCAGTCACACTAACCCCACATTTACTGACCTCAAACCAAAGAAACCACGTGAGAAGGAATAGCCTGGACAGGCAGAAGGAAGTAATACTTAACTATGAAGAAATAAGAGATACTAAGTACTACAGCAGCACTGTATGGCATCAGTAAGGTGTAACACTTCCCAAGAAAAAACATACGCCTCTCCAGTACAAAGTACAAGTGCAAGAAAGAGGCTGGTATTCTTTCAGATGAGGGAAGAAAAAGCCTAACTGAATACAGGCTGCAGAGCCTCCTTGTTTTCAGAGCTGTAGGAAGCTGCTCAAGTTTCTCAAAGACTAAATCTAAATGCAGAACTCCAAAAGCTGTACAAAGCTAAAAAACTGGTTATAGAAGAAGAAGCACTAGCATGGCACAGGGTATGCCAGGGCCAGTCTTTACTAATGCAGAACAAATACATCTTAACATGATCAAGGAAGCAGGATTACAACTTTATTTAAATCTTGCAAAGAAAAGTAACAGAGTTTACCAGTCAGTTTCAAAAAACAGCACTAATCAAACACTTCTGTCTGATCTAGTTTAATAGGACTGCTGGCAATACAACATCTGAAGTACTCGTTTTGCCTTACAAATTAAGCCACTCCTGCTCAACAGTTACCAGCAAGAACATTAGAATTACGGTCTGAAATGACACCTAAACCCTCCCAACTATTTGGAAGTGAAAACCTCAAAAAGCCCTGTAAATAGCACAACTTTTTTTTCCTTTTTTTTTTTTTTCCAAGTCAGTGCTGATGTAGATATTGATGTTCCTCAAGGGAAATCAAGTGAACACTTGTTAAATGAGAAAAGTAATGAACAATGTCAACCATCAAATTGAGTTCACTCCACCTATGAACCTGTAGCAGTCTCTAACAATATTTTCCTCTATGCAGTTGAATGAAGTCTTATGTGAAACACAGATATGCTATCTTCAATCTTTTTCCGGCTACAGTGAAAATAAAGTTCCACAACTGCACATACTCATGCACACGTCCCATGAAAACAAACCAACCAACCCAAACCACACAGTTCTACCTTCCCTAGAAAGGAACTTTTTGTTGAACTGGTAACTTCAGAGATAGTAAAGTCTGTCTGAAAGCAACATATTTGGTTCCCTGTGAATGCTCTGTCCTACAAGGAAAGCCAGTTTATGGGCATACTGGCAAGGAGCAGGTACTCTGATAACACCCTGCAGAAAGGGGGAGAAAAATAGAAGAATTACTTTCAGTTACCAAAAGATGTGCTGGAATTCACAAGTCACAAATCCCTGCCATTTATGCAGATCTGTGAAACATTACTTACAATGAATGCATTAAAAAGAACTTTGCAAACATTTTGTATTTGCACTGGTTTTTATCAGATACCTTTTTTTCCTACCTTCCCATGGGTTCTTACAACAGATAGATGCTCAGTATGAGAAAAATTATTCTTTCCCCAAGGGAATACTTACCGACCAGTTATAGTACATGTGGCAAAGTTTGTAGGTTAAACGTTGCACATGATCTGGTTTCAATTTGCTAGTGTCATATACTACATTATAATGAGTGGGTGTGACACAACCAGTTCTCACTGCCTGACTCACAATGAAGAAATCGTACCTGTAATAGAAGAAACAAAACCCAGAAGTCTGGTTTTCTTAAAAAGAATGGACATACCCACTAATTTCTCCTGCCTGTTTCTCTAGAAGCCCCAAAGCATACATTTACAAAACGTTCATTTTCTCTATTCCTGAAAGGATAGAAGACCTTCAAGAATGTAAACCAGACCATTTCCATACACTGAGATGAAGACCATGAAGATCTTATCCCTCCTGATGAGACAAGGACAGTTAGATAATCCTATCAGCAGTCACTCAGTACTTAACTTTTAAAATAAATAAATCAAGAAAAAAACTAAAACATATAATACTATTATTATATATATATACATATATATATAATACTATTATATATGTGACAGGTGCATACGAAAGCACTGCAGAATAATAAAACTTACACGTACTCATTTCACAGTAGGGCATCATGTCAAAAGGGCACATGTGTGAAAAGTATTCTACTTGATCCCACAGTCCATTTAATACTGGATATATTTATTTCATTATCAGGTTGCAATGGCAAGAATACCAGAACTTACCATTCTGGTCTGGTCACCTCTATATCGACGACAGTACCAGGGGGTGGGTTTCTAAGTCCTCCAGAAACCTGCGCAAAGAATCTGGTACTCCCTCGTTTCTTCACAACAATCACAGTCAGTCTTGGACTAAAATAAATAAGTAGAATTAAGAGAAAGGAGAAAATAAGTCACTCTGCCCTGGGGAAAAAACAAAAAAAAAACAAAAAAACAATGGAGAATATTTCAGGAGCAGATTCTCTAGAGCTTCCAATTACAAAATAACTAGAATTCTGCAGGACATCAATTTCACAGGTAAGCCTTCATTAATTCAGATTAAGTTGGACCTTGTTTGTAACTTTAGATTTTCAGTTTCTGGTGCAACTTTGATACTGTTTTCCACCAAATTTGTTTATACTTAATTTCACTGGGAAACAAATAGACCAAAAGAGTTCTCCCAAATACAGATCTGAGTGTACTCTCTCCTTTATCTTTTATAGTTAGAAGACACTGTTTTAACAGTATTTTTAATAAAGAGCAAACCATTACAGAAACTAGAGGAAGTAAGCATTTCAGTTGTGCTTGTTTATAATTGCTCTGTGTTCTGCCTGTTGTTTCAGGAAATAATTTCATCATTCAGATCAAGAAAGAGATCGGTCAAGTTAAAGAAATCCCGTGGTAGGGAACATTTAAAGCAGAACTGTGCAGAACTTAAGGACTGTCTTATTGTACAGTCTCTTCCACTGCTATTAAGAACAGTTGTAATTACCATATGCATCAAGAATGATGAAAGAATATGCACACGTGTGTACGCTGTGCACTGAATACTCGTGGTACATGTATTTAAAATATTTCCTATCCTATTACATGTTGGATATCTCTCAAACCATGTAAACAACCCTCAGAAAAGCAGCTATTTAAACACAAGCAAAAATAAACAAAGATGAAAAGAGGAAACAATCTACATCAGCAGTCACTCTGTCACCTCACTGTTTCTCTTGTGGTATGAGAAAAGGGCCTAGTAGAAATGGACTTACTTGTAGTCTTTACCAACAGACTTCAAGCAATCCAGAAACTGAGGCACTTCATAATTCACCAAAGTATTGAGCTGTCCATCTCCTACACCATCACGATACACAATAATACGAGAGGGCAAATACTTATTCCACTTGAACCATTCTCTTAGAGCAGCTAAGGAAAAAAAGAATAGGAAGTCATTTCTGAATCTGCACTGTTCAGAAATAACGCTCCTAATAACCACAGAGAAATAAGCAGCAATCTCATGGTGATGCAATGTGAACATACAACAAGAGCAAATTAATATTCCACTAGAAGTACTGTTCATTCCACCCACGGAATGCTTCACTTGTTCTGCAGGGTAACTTCCTAAATAGAGATGCTGACGCTCCTCTAAATCTTTTTTGATGCACACTGACAACAGTTATTAGCTATTATTAGAAGATACAGGAATCAACAACAGAATGTATGAAAAATAATACTCATCTTCAGCAATATTTATTAAAAAAGAAAACATTAATAAGTTATCTAAGTACAAGCTGATAATGCTTCCTTTCAAGACACATAAACAGACATCTTTTGAGGAAGGGAATTTGTCATTCCTTAACTCCTCCTCCACAAGAGCAGAAAGCTTTCCCTTACTTTGCAAGCAGGCTTTGAGGCCATCCACAAGTTCCTGTCCACGGCTTTGAACAACACAGCGTGAAAACCACCTGTGAACAACAGAAAAAAAACGTTTTGAAGCATTTACAGGGCTTACTTCAAAAAAATACATATATATATATATTTAAAATTAAAATGGCTATGACTACTCTCAAACTTTATGGTTACTGCGGGTCAAGGCAGTCAGGCAGGAATTAGTGTACTATGAGAATATTCTCGCTGCAAAACTCTTGTGGTAGACAAGTCCCTGAGCACCATGTTAAATTCCTTTCAATCAAAAAAATGTCATTCAAATGAACTCAAGTGGGAGAAGAGCCTGTCACCCTGACACCCCCCACGCATCCTATTTGCTCTCACTGCCAAGTGCTCTGGAAAAAGGACAAGGCTATTCTTCAGCAAATGTAGTGCAAGGAAGAACTCATGAGCAAAACAACTATTCCTATTCACAGATAATTGTTAGAAATACAGTTAAACCAATTCATAGGCTTTCACAATGGCCTACCACATTCCAGACTCCTTTTGGTTAAGATTCTTTTTCTTTGGCATTCAAATCTTACCTTGTCATTGTTTCATTCAGGCTAGCAACAAATCCAGCAATTGACTGTTTTCCAGATAAAGTATCATGGTAACAATCAATGCCCACAATCATTAATTGTTTCAGCTTAAAAGGAATCAATACAAAAAAATGAGTTAGCATATGCAGACACAACAGAGCACCTATCATCTTCATCCTAAAATTTATCAAGATCAGGATGTAACCATTTGCAGTTTCAGTTCACTTCAGAAAAGCACAGACCCAATTCTAAGAATTACGTTTCATGTGAAAGTAAGCTTCACACTTCTTGTCAGACAAAACAAACCAGACCAAGAGCACCCAATTTATTTTTGCAAAAAGGATGTTTTTTTTTTTAAATAAGACTGAATAAAGAAATTGGCAATTAAAAAACCACAACAAAGCACTTACTGGGATCTCAACACTCCAAAGTTCTCCACCCATCTTACAGTTCATTTGCAAGGCAATTTTTGTCACTATGGCCAGAGTAGTCTGAGGCTTGCTTAAAGTACGAGCAATCACACACTGACTTGGAACGGGACAATCCGTACATAGGTATTTCTTGATAGCATCATACTTATCCTTTCGGGTACTAGACAAAATACAAACTGCCTTTTGAAGAGAAAAAAGTTATTAAGCATCTGAATCCTCAGAATTACATAGCAGTTGTTATTGTTCCAAAGTTTCTTATACTCAAAAAACACTCAAATATTGATAATGAAAGAGCTACCTGAAAAGTTTCAGTGGCTATACTTGCAAGTCAAGCACAAAGGCTTTTTAAACAGGAGGCTACTGGTATGTGCACTGGAGTTTGAACAGCACTATGAGTGGGCATACAGGAGATGATGGTAGATATCCTCAAGCCAAGAATTTTTATTTCTGAGAATTAATCCACTAGTCTAAAAATACAAATTAAGAGATGAACATGCTTTGAAGTTATACATACTATGTTCGTGTCTGGAGTAATACTTTGTTGCAAAACCCTTAAATAAGCTTCTGTTCTATCATCCACTTCAATCCTGAAAGGAGGAGAAATGTTTTATTTTTCTTCCAGTAAGTATTGATAGTTCTAACAGCTACTGAAACCTCAAGCAAAAACAAATACCCATTATGCATCAGCACAGTATTATGTGCCCTAATTACAGCTGTTAATAAACACATAATATTTGTACTTTCTGATCACTAAGAAGTCCCTCCCTTAGGCTCCCAACATCGATTAGAGATAAAAATTTAAAACAAGGACAGATATTCAATGCTATCTGTAAAAAGGAAGATCCAAAACCAACATTAAAACATACACTCCTTGTATTACAGAAGTCCATCTGAGAACATTCTGCTCAATGATCAGATGGCTGATGCTATTTGACTTTGGCGTGCCTCAGCCTCACAGAGAAAGCTTCCATAAAAAGAACTATGAGTAAGAAACATCATGTACTTGAGTAACTTGCAGAACCTACAAACTGAAAGGAACTTCTTTTTTAAATTAAAATCTTACAGTAGAAGTAAGTAACTTGAGATTCAATACTATCTTATTTACCAAACTAATCATGTTAACAGATAGACCTTACTAAAAATAACATTATTTTCCAACAGACTAACATACTTACATGGTTGCCTTGTTCATCCTGATTCCCATAGATGGTGTGACTTTGAACAGGTTCTGCAGTAACGTATTAGCAGCATCATAGTTGCGCCGTGTGTAAATCAGTAACCAGTTGTCCAACGGCTTGGCACGGATTAAGGGAGCTACCCTGGTTTCCCGTGACCAATCAGCAAACTGAGGATTGTAATCAAACTGTAAATAACAAATGGAAGAGAAACACCACTTTATCAAACACTTCAAAGACAGACTGCAAACACGTTTGCCTAGAACATACAGAAGTGCATTCGTGTTGTTTTGTGGGTGCTTTGTTTTTTTTCCCCTACTAATGTCATTCAGACATCAGCAGAGCTTTACCTAACTCTTTCAAGGCATTCTACACTCTTTAAATGTTTCCCTCATTTTAAGTCATTACTTGCTGTGCAGGCTTTGGCTGGATATAGCTACAAAGCTATTCATGTATTAATATATATCTTCCCCAGATAGAAGGTATGAGATGTTTTCAATATGAAAAAAATGCTTAGCTAAGTACTGTTAAAAAATATTTTCTATCTAGCATCCATTGAAAACCATCAAATCCTTTATAGCACAGATTACTACAAACCAAACATTATGTCTTACAGAAATTCACAATTTAATGGAATCTCATTAATTCATATTGAAGATTTTCCCAGCTTGGAGTGAATAGATTCTGTGTGTGTTCTGCCCACAGAACAACTTAGTTGAAAGCCTTGGTATTTTAATAAATGGAAAATAACTACAAACAACTGTATTCTCCTACTTTTGTATCTGAAAGCACCTTGTTCAGACAGAAGGGACTGTTTTGCAAGGAAGACAACTGTAATGCAAGCCAAGCATTTTTAAACAGAACTTGTGGACAATCACGGTTAAAGCATATGGACAGTGAGTTGTGTGCAGTTTTCTCTCACAATCCTTCCTCCAACAAGCAGCATTTCATCCTTTAAGAACTTGCTTCAATGGTGACGGAAATTTACTTACTACATTTCCTGCTTGAAGGATCTTTTCTGCTTGAACAACTCTTCCCGTAAAGGATAGTAAGTTAGAATCAAAGCTTAAACCCCAGTCCCGGAGTTCCTTCTGAACACATTCGTCTCTGTTCGAAAACAGCATTTCAATTAAAACAACTTCATTCTTGCTGAGACTTTTTTTTTAAGGAAGATTTACAAAAATTTTGCAAGAAATAAAGCTTGTCACAAAAAATGTGTATGACAAGGAAGTACAGCAGATACCCGGGTAACATACTTTTTCATGTAGTCAATAAGCTTTCCAATTTCACGTTGTCTTTGCTCAGGCGAAAGTCGTGTATGAACAGACAAGTCTTTCATCATGTTAAAATCATTCCTCATCTTCTCAGTTAATCCTGTCAATAACAAAAACAGATTAGACTGAAGACTAAGAAAACTCTGAAGTCTAGAAGAGGAGTTTTTCCTTGTCAGTTCACTTACAAGCTACATTAGTTGAGACAATTATTTGTATGCGGTAATTAATGCTATGTAAAGCATTGTAATGCTTGTCTGCATTAAATTGTTAGAATATATCCCACACCACTGTACCTACTGATTCTTTATAGAGGATCATACAGTACAGAAGTTTTGCTTTTTCCTAATAACATACTTCTTCTATGCATTGTTTCCTCCCATATTACATGGGTTTAGTGAGAGTTCTCACCGTCTCTGCACTATACAAGCTCTTCAGTCTTTTCTTAGCATAGTCCTATTCAGACAACTTTACTGTATTTTACAGTTTCCTTATTGCCCCCATTTGATTTTCCTAAGTGCAAGTAAGCAAAAGGAAGTTTGCCAAACAGATGAAAAATGAAGGCACTCATGCTGGTGTTAACAATTTTGTCAGAACGCCAGAGCTTTGAATTCATTTTCCCATGCAGTGAAGATTACAGTACAGAGCATATTAATAGTGTCAAAGCCTAGAAGAATCAGAGATTTCCAAAATAGCTTAACTCATTTATTTCATAAGCAAAAGTAAACAAAGTTAAATTCCCACCTGCTGAACACACTATGTCAGATTTGCACTCTCAAACTCAACATTTAGAAACCAAATTTTTATAATATCGTGATACCAAATCTTCTTAAAGATCTACAAGATTATCTTTAAGCTTTCTCTTCTAAGTTAAATCATTAAATTTCAGTGCTCAGTAATCCTTTCCTGGTAGCACTGTCTCTTCATTTTCTGTTAGTGAGACTGCCCAGGCCATTGTGTAAGACAGGCACAGCTGTTGCACTGATCTATGACCAAAACATGCTGAATCCTAAGGTGAATAATGGGCTTTTAGCATTTGCTACAAGTTTAGGAGCTACTTAAGGACAAGGAAGGTGCTACACAGGCCAGAAGAGCTGACTAGGATGTCACAGCTGACACTGAAGTCTCCTAGTCAAAGTACGATGCTTTTATTCAGGACTTGAAACTGAACAACTTGCAAACCGCTCCAGGTATCTAGAACTGGTGGAATTCACATGCAATTCTTGAACTTCAGGTGAGGTACCTGCAGCAGTTACCAGACCTCCACATAATAAATATTTTCCATCTATGGCTGCCCAAGAAATAGTCAAAACCCACCACTTCAAAAGGGTTTAAGACCTTTATTGAGGTCCAGAGTCTCCCCAAAAGAAAGAACCGCCACCACCACAGCAGCATATCTATAATGGATGCAGTCAGAATACCAGTTACAGTGAGAGGCATAGCCTGACAAATGCTTTGATATGAAAAAACTACTGCTACAGTACCTGTTAGATAGCACAGCTCGGGGATTAGAACCACAGGTCCTACCATCATGTTTCCTCTCTTCCTCCGACACTGACTGATCAAGACGGGCTGGTTCAAGTCACTGATTTCTTGATTATATTGCTGTATTAGAAATATATGTTGCATGCCACTTTCATAAACACTATGTTTTCTTAATGTTTATTTCAGAAAATTTATTTTAAAAAGAAAAAAACAGCCATCAACTTTTTTTTCCCTCCAATTTACATGTTAATTTAGGGGAAGTTGTTTTCATCAGAAAAAGCCAAACAAGGAAGCACTGTTCTCTCTACTAGAGAGATCAAGTTATTAATTTGTAAGATATTGACTTGCAAGAGACAACAGAAACAGCCCCGCCTAGCTTGAGGCAATACCACCCAAAGTACCTAAAACAAGATTAGGATGCTCATTTCAGTTAGTTAATGAACAAGGTTCCTATCCTATAGAGCAATTTAATTCAATACATCCCATGAATCAAACAAGATTCCTCGCAAGTCTGAAATTCAACCCTCCTGCAACTTTTCCACGCATCTGGCAAGAGTTGGTCTGTTTAGCAGTCACTAATTTAATTTAGACAGGACAAAAAAAAAAAGCTGTCAGCAAAACATACTTCACAGTTTAACTCTTTCTTATTCTTAAAGAGAATCACACCTCAAAAAAAAAAACCATTTAAAAAACGAAAGAGCAAGAACACAGCAAAGGCTAAAAGGGAAAGAAAACTCATCCTAGTTTCTGATCTAAAAGAAGCCACATTATTTTTTACAGTAGAAAATGATGTTCACTGTGTTCCAAAGGGAGGTTTAATTTTAGAGAAAGCTGAGCTATAAATTCATATGTAAACTTTGTCTTAAATGGCCTAAAACTAATAAAACGTAATTTCCTTGAGATGCTGTCCACATATTTCACCTCCAGAAAATCAACAACATTTCTGCTGAAGGTATGCTGTGCCCATTATCCAAACTATTAGTAGAGATGTTAAACAGGACGGGTTCCAAGGCTGAGTTTCTAGTTACTAACCTCCAGCCTGATCTTATGCCTTGGAGCCCAGCCATTCAGCCAGTTTTCAACCCCCACCTCTCACCGTCTCTCATCCAGCTCATACTTCATCCACTTCTCCATGAGGATCTTATACCAAGGCTTTCAGCCCTGACTTCTAAGTCTAAGTAGACAATATCCACTGGCATTCCTTCATCTAGCAGGCCAGTCACTCATTACAGAAACTTATCATACCAGTCAAGCATACCTTAACGAGTTCCTCATCATTCGTGTTACTAGAAAGTTTGCGGAATTAGCTTATCCAACACCCTCCCAGGGACTGAGGCGAGGCTGACTAGCCCATAGTTCCTTGCATCCTTCTCCTAGCCCTAATTCAAGAAAGTGACATTCACTTCCCCCAGCACCTGGGCGTTTTCTCCAACTATCATCATCAAAGACTTCTGAGAGGCCCCACAGTATCAGCAGGCAGCTGTCTCAGAACTTGTGTGTGCAACCCAGAGCGCTTAAGTACTCCCTGACCTGTTCCTCTTCTACCAACAGTAGATCTTCCTTGCTCCAAACATTCCTGTTTTTTCTTCTGCAACCTGAGACTCCTGAAGGCCAGTCCTCATAACGAAGACTGAAGAAAAGGCTGCATTTGGTAACTCAGCATTTCTTGTTACTTTCTATATGCCTCACAACATTAAACTGCAATTGGGCTTCAGCTTTCCTAACCTCATCCCTGCATGTTGGGACACTCTCTATTCACTCCAGCTTGTTTGTCCCTGCTTTTACTCTGTATACTTCCATTTTGTGTTTGAGTTTTGCCAGGAGCTCCCTGTTCCCATCCTGGGATTACTGCACAATTTCCTACTTCTTGAGATGGACCACTAATGGTGAACTTATGCTAAGTAAACCGTTACAATCAGATTACAAATTATTAAAGACAACTGCATCATAGGTAAAGATTCCAACAATGCTCTAAAATTCCATGTTCAAGCATACCACACAAACTGACAGGTAAGTTCCCATACCCTTTTGTAGTAGTCTATATAGCTGATTTCAGAGCCGTCTGCTCGTCTAAAAGTACACTGTGGATTGGCATCCCAGTCGATGTCATCAACTCTGTATGTTCTGTTATTGTACCTGAATAAACCATTTCATCAGTTTTTGACTTTAAAAAAAAAAATCATTAACTGAACTACAAATGAAATAAAACTACGAAGAAAAAATTAATGACAATACTCAAATAAGTTGGAAGTTTTGCTCGTATGAGCAGCAGTAACTACAACTTTCCTTTTATAACAGGTATCAATTCTACTAAAAGCTACACTGCACTGCACAACAAATGAAGATAGAATTAATCCAATATGCATTTCCAGCTTCTGTAAATGCTGTCACCTTAGTTAATTTGCTAATGGGACAATGATAAAATTTTTTGGCTTTCCAACACCTCATTGTATTCTTCAGGACGTGGACCACAGGAAAAAAACAAACAAAAACAGATCTCTTAGAAGATTCCAGAGAGACTTACTTTGTAAGAACAATTACACCTATCAGCTCCTTTGCACAGGCATCTCTAAATCTTCTCTCTTCTACCTGTTCATAGAGACTATACATAAAATCCAAAACTGTTTCACTACGAAGAATCTTATGGCTCACATCTGCACATAACATAATGCTCTCCTCATACTGGAGAATAGAACTTGTGAAGCCTGGCCAAACCATCAACCTATCAAAAGGGAAAAAACAAGATCTTAAAATGCTTAAAATCTTAAAGTGATTTAAAGCATCTCTATTCAGACCCTTGAGTCATTTCTGTCCACTGTCTCAGACACTTGAAGTCATCAAGATACAAAGAAACCATTATCCAACACAAATGAGATCACAAAAATTAATTTTAAGAAGTATTTTAAATGCAAGTATCTTTAGACAACTTAAGATTTAAACAATTAGTGGTACAGCAATATCACCAAGCTCCCACAAAAAGTGTTTCAAAATTCTACTTAAATATCTTAAGTATACAGTATATGAGTGTTCAAGGGATGCTCTAAGAAGACTAGTAGTTTATCTATTAGAACACTGTCTAATTTCTTACACCAAGCAGGTTAAGTAGGCTAGGCCAACAGCAGTGTGCACACTGCAGCCATAACAAGGGGCACCAACCAAACTCAAGGTTGTCAACACGTACAGCAGACCTACTGCTACCTAGAAGCACCAGTCATATTCTATTGGATTCTGGTGAGGGAGACAGAGTTAAAACACATCATCTTGCAATCGACGAGCTGCAAAACTACCTGTCCACTGGTGTATGGACTGATAGGAATGTCCTCGGCAGCTTAAATGGCTGTCAAAACGAAGGCTGGACATCCCTGAACTTTAGAAGTAAATTCAAAGGTTGAAAGGTTTCAGCTTTATGGTCATTTATGCAGGGTTTCTGTCACGTGAGTTCAACGTAATAACAGAACACACACTGCTAAAGAATGATCAGATGTTACACAGAAGGATGTTTAGCAAGGAGGTCTCATGCTGGGGAATAATTTTTAAATCTATGACTTTATTATAAGATAAGCAACACTAAAAAAAAAAAAAAATCATTCTGTCTCCCTTGGGTGTCCATTTTGTCAAACCTGTGATTAGGGATGCTGACTGGGTCCTTAGGGTTGTAATAGTTACGTCCAATTTGCTGCAAATTCATCATCTTCAAAAGCCTGGAAGGTGAAAAGTTATTATTTACCACTATTATTTATCAAACTATTTATGGTCCCACCTCTCGTACAACTGTTTCCATTCATGGTCCAGAACTACTTTGTGCTTTAACAAGCAAATTCACACACAGGAAAAGAGGGCAGGAAAGGAGCTAATTGCCTAGATGAATGAGCACTGCAGTGTGAATCAACCCCCACAGGGAAAAGCTATAAACTAATTTTACACTAACATGTACCAAAATCACCAGAATCATAGAATGGTTTGGGTTGGAAAGGATCTTGAAGGCCATCCAATTCAAACCCTCTGCATGGGCATGGCTACCAACCACCTGCTCAGGGCCCCACCCAACCCAGCCTTGAGCACCTCCAAGGATGGGACATCCACAGCTTCTGTAAGCAAGCAGTTTCAGTCCCTCAAACACCAATGCACAGCACAGTGTGCATACAGCCACACGCTAAAACATTACCAGGTGTGACTGGCCGCACAGAAATGGTAGCTTTAAAGGCTTGAAAGTTTACATTTATCACATTGATCTGTAGTCCACTCTCTGGAAATGAAACATTAAGCCAGATATTTTTCAAATCACTTCTTACAAAGACATGGCTGAGCAAGCAAACCTTCTAAAAATGATGTTGTAAAACTGCAGACATGTAGGTGAAGTCGGTGGTAACTCATTAGTCAACGTGATTGTGATCCTCACATCTTCTCCATTTCGGGTCTTAGAAAATACTTCAGTAACCTGAAAAAGGTGAACTTAGATAAATAAAACTAAAGGCAAACAGGTTATACCTAGACTTTGCTTCATTAATATCAGATTGTACTAGTATATTCAAATTCTCATTAATAACCTTGCGACTTTACCGAAACAGGAATTGGATTTCCTATTATGACTGCAAACTGCAGCCTAGAATGCTTGGTTTGTTTGGGCGAGAGACGGAATGGGGACTGTCCCCCAAGACATCCTGTGCAAGATACTGGGGGGCAGAGACAAACATTAGAGCACATGGGAGCAAACAACCTCTCTCCTTCACTCCAGACTCCTTTCCCCTGCCTTTATAAATGCCATCGGTCACACTTAGGCCCTTCCATAAAAACAGAGACAGAGCCAGTTGGTACGGTCAGCAGTTACCCTCTGCTGCTCCTTTCTTCTCATACTTGCACTGCTCAGACTTTTCTTTCCCCCTTTCTTTACCATGCTTGCACAGAAGTGCCACCAGCTCTGCTGACAGGCTCAACATTGGTCTGCTGCAGCTGAAAATATCTGTATATAACAGGGCAGAATTGAACGCCTCCCACAGGAGCAACCCCAGAGCACCCTCCACCCCAAACTACTAAAACCTTACTATGTATACCCAGTACAGCCTTTCCATGACAGTGCATGTCAGAACATGCTGGTTATGAAAAGATCCAAGCAGAAAGACAGCTGATGGAAAAATACAGTCTGTATTACCTGCTTCTGTGCAGAGGAGTATGTCAGTCTGCAGAGTCTGAGCATTAGAATCAAAAGTTTATTACCAAATTTCTCTAGGGAAACAAATTAGCTTATACTATCATATTCAATTCAACTAAATGTTTCTCCTGAGACATCTACTCCTTAAGTTCAACCAGACTAGTAAGAAACAAGAAATGTCACGAAACACAAGTCAAAAGAAAAGACAGTACTCTCATATCACACCTTATTTGGCAGTCTTTTTGGCAGGAATAATATTGATCCATCAAATGCATGTGTCTTTCCAATTAGGTCTTCATGCTGAAAGAGCAGAGCTGACCGAAGGCGACGTGCTTCCATCTCAGGATTATAGTCTATATGGTATTGATACAAAGCCCATTGGGGTCGAGATGTGAGACGAAAAAAATTTGCAATTAATTTTATCACAGCACCTGAAGAGCCTAAAATGAGAAGCACAGCAGTAATTACATCAGCTTTACCATTCCATAATATTTTAATTTTTCAAAGTTATTAAAACTGTAAGTCATATACACAATTACATTCAGCAACCATCCTACAACAGTAACATTCATCGAAATTACTCCACGTGCACTGCACTATTACTGTCACCAAAGATTTTTACAATACCTTTGTCCTTCAGGAAAACTCCTACATCAAAGGAGGTACATATTCACATCAGTAACTTAACCTCCTAAGGGGCAGCTACTATATAATACAAAGATGAACTGTCACCAAAACACAAAAGGACAAATTACTTTTTTTTGTGAATCATAAACACTGAACAAGAACTAATACAAGTATCAATCAGCATAGATGCCCACTTTCCCATTCATACATGAAGAGATGACATATCTCAAGATTTAAAAATAAAAACACTACACAGAGAGAACAAACTCCAGGTCACATTTTTTCCCCACTTTTTTTTTTTTTTTTTCCAAGTTTCATTTCAGTTTCTTTTAGACTTAAAACCACAAGCATAATAACAACTTTTAAAAGCACACTGCAGCCAGTAAGGATTATGCACTTTAATTTGATCTGGATTACCCATTTTTCCTATCTGAAATGTAACACCTCAGATGGAAACAAAGCATTCTACAGAGCACATACATTCCACCAAAAACCTGTACAAAAGTACAAAGAGAAAACAAAAGGCCAGCAATACAGCTGCCTAGGCACAGCAATCTAGTTGCATTAGCAGAATTCTGAGTTAAAAATATACAGGTAAGAGCTACTCTGCTTCTGGCCCAAAGTGACTTGAGCAGAATTACTTCTCACCGCTGCTGGACCATTCAGCCAGCACAGACTGCTCTGGGTGCAGCTGTACCACTGTGATATCTCTCTGAGTCACTTAAATATGAAACTATTACCAGCACAGAACTCTGGGACAGTAGTGTAGCACTGAGGTGGGACCACTATGGCAGCCCACTTCTACTTCTTTTCACATGACTTCACCTTAAGGGCAGAAGTTAATTACCTTCTACTTAAACTAAACTGTTTCTTCAGAACAGGTCTTAAGTTGTACATTTTTTGCAGGAGATCTTTACAAGTTTGTTCAAGTGTGTTATGAATCCAAATGTCTATAAGCAAATCTATAGAGTCCTGCAATGTAGTGCTGCTTGCAGAAGTGGACACCAGAAACATACGCTGACAACCACTTATGTCTGAATTCCTGCAATTTAAATGCTACACAACATCTGTCACACATCATCTTACTGTTCCTCTTCAGGTGTCAGGAACAACTCCTATCTTCTTCTAGCACATAATAAGGATTTTTATTACTTTTAAACTTGGCTTCCAAAGGGATGCTAAAAGCAAAAGGAAAGCAAAACTACTGTTCATTTCAACTTGGTTGCATTATTATTATTATTTTTTTTTTTTTTTAATGATCTAACCTGAACATACCAGTTTTTGATTCTCGAACGTGTTCTATGGCTTGTCGAGTATTCACCCCGAGGTCATGGAAATCCCGACGACGTCCACCCCTATCTGCTAAAGACAGTTCCTGAAACCCTGCCGAAATCTGCAATCCTGTTGTTTTGAGATAGAGGAAAAGAATCTTATTTATTTACTGTTTTGATAAAGAAGATCATATTCTGTTCAAGCTCTACTAAAGTTAGCTCTCAAAAGTCATTCTAATGTGCAGCATCACTGAACTAGGACAACACTATCATCACAAGGTAAACACTACACTTATCAAAAATGTAGTAACAGATGTTAGTTTGAAAAGAAGAATTGGAAATGCTGCATGAAGAGCATATTAACTGCATTCTCTTCAAAATACATGTTCTTGTGGGAAATTGACTTTTTTTCCTCCTTCTGACCTAGTGTCTTCGGAGCATCCTGAGGGCTTCTTTGTCGCCCACGGCCACCAGGTTCTTCTGCCAGTGCTGTAGGACGACATGGCTGCAGAGATTGCTGCTGCCCGGGTGGACGACTGGGGAAAGTCTTTCGAGCCTGCAATAGTTGAGAATAACTTTCCAGTGCAACTGAAGGAACAGCTTTTTGGGTATATAACAAAGCAAAGCCACTAATCAAGTCAATATCCTAGCACCCAAGTGTAGCAGTGTATTTAAATTTCTTTCCCCTATATTAGGTACCAAGAGTTATTACTCTGTGCTTTCAATAGTAAAACAATGGGGTTTGGAATGATGCTCATTTAACAGCAGTAAATGTGAACCTTCCCTCTCCAGGTCCCGCACAGAATCTCTGGACTACTCTCAGTATCTCTGCTGATCGTTCAAGTAAATGTCTATTTTATAAAAACAGCTCTTCTAACCCCGATGTTCAGTTTAATATATAATATTAAAAAGTGTCATGCTTGCACAAATACTTCAGAATAAGCTGTAGTAGCTTGAGATCTTCTCCTCCTAAAACAACTCAAGTTTCCAGGGAAGTTACAGAGATTTATTCTATTTACTGACTACAAAGCATGCCTGCTAGCCACAAACAATCCTACAACTCAGTTTAACATTGACCAGATTGTCAGTTTGCCCCACAGTTATGGTTAGTTATTCCCCAAGATGAAAAATAAAGTTCACTATTTTAAGTACAAGCAAGCAACAGGCCAGTATCAAGGATAATGACGAAACATGAGCCAGAGAGCTGAAAGGCTCTGCTCTACAACAAAGCAGAGCCTCTTGTACCATCACACAACCTGCCAGCCTTTCTCTTCTGGAATTCCTCTGCACCTTCAGTTCAGTCAGAACAACTATTTGAGTTTGTGCTCCCCCATATTCTCACCATGCATCAATACAAACAGCCTAGCTCCATCTTCTTGACAACCTTCTCCAAGGCTGCAGTTTCCCTGTTCAGAAAGGCTCCCCCCCCCCCCCCCCCCCCCCAACTATCACAGATTGTTGGAAAGTTATATAAAGAGATTTCTGATCTTCTTTAATCTCACTAATTCTTTTTGATAAAATCCATGAGCAGAATCAACTCTGTGGTATTACAATGCCTCTGTATCAGTCCAGTGCCAAGGATCAACAGGGACCATCTTGAATACAGCTCTTTTCTTCCTTCTGCAACCTGCTATGAAACGACTTTGGAAACACTTCTGAAACTCAGCTTCACGGAGGAAGACGCATCCAATCTACAGGATACGAGTGCCAGACTATACACGAGCTTCATTTAACACACACATACCAAAACAGTGAGCAGCAGTAGCATTTCTAGGCACAGCTGTGCCAATTAAAGAGAACCAACTTACAGATGCAGCTCCCACAGGAGGCACGGCAGCCTCCTGACTCGGGGGCCTCCCTCTCGCTCTGGCTCTGGCTCTTCCCGTCATTCTCCCTTCGAAGAAAAAGCCCCCATTAGCGCTCAGTCTTACTCAGAGCCACGTTACAAGCAGCCCGTGCAATGCGGGTAATTAACAGCGCCTCACAGCCCAGCCGAAGCCTAACAGCACAGCCCAGGCATTCTCAAGCAGCGAAGACGCGGCCAGAGCTTCAAGTTCTGAGCCCACCAACGCCACGCTAAAGTGACACTTACCAATTCGACGCGGACCGACTCGCTACATTACCAGCGGCGCAGCAAACGCCTTATTTGTAGCACGCGGCCACACAAACGCCCACCAGAGACGGCCAGCTCCTCATACAGCGCCCATCCCTTCCGGCTCCGCCACTCTCGGCCACAAATCCGCTCCCCCCCCCCCTCAGCCCTGCCATGCCCTCAGTGTTACCTCAGTCGCAAAGCGACGCCACTCCAGCGACGCGCAGAAGACCGCCGTCTCCACAGTACCACACACGTCTATCTCCCCGCCGGGCTTCCCACAGAAACCCGCCACCAACGGTCGCCGCCGTCGTCGCTGCCTCCCTCCGGGCCGACCCGCAGAACTGTCCTCAGCCTGCACGCGCTAGCGAGCTAAAGCGGGAACGCACGAAGTTCTCTGATTGGCTCCCGAAGGCCGAGAGCTGCCGAAGTGTGCCGAAGGGTGCCGAAGAGTGCCGAAGGGTGCCGACGGGGGGGGGGGGGCGCGGCTGGCAGCAGCGGGCTGCGTGCCAGTCGCGAGCGTTCCGTTTCGCGGCGCGCCGTGCGGAACGAGCCGGCGTTGAGGGCTTTGTAGCTTTTGTCAGGGAGTTTCCCTGCTTGGGGTGATTCCGTCCCCGCTCCAGATCTTGCTTGAAAAATAAACGCGAGTCAACCAGAAGGTGGAGCAATAAAACAAGAAATGGAAGTTGTTCCTGTCAAGGATTGCGGTTGTCAGTAGCGATCACAAAGCTGCTGTTAAAAACCTGTTGTTCTATTCCAGGCATGCACAGAATGTGGACAAAAATAGACACAAACGGGCTTAAACATACTCTGCATAGGAGCAGTTGGAAGCAAGGACTGGACACGGTCCAACTAAGCATCAACACGTGAGCAATCAGTCATCCCTCCATTGACAGACGTTCCTCAGCAGACAACCATCCAGCTGAAAAAAAAAAAAAGCCTTTTCCTAATTAGCAAGGCTGCTTCAATTGCTGTGATTGCTTCCAGAGAATCATCGTGTCTATTTTAGGTACCACAGAAGCAGCAAATCGTGTGGCTTGAAAGTAGTCGGCCTTCAGTGGGAATTAGCGCTGTCTGCAAGCTTTCCCTGCTGCAGTGGGGACACAGCAGAGCCAGGCAGTGCTGAGGCTCACGTGCACCTTTCTGTTGCTGTAAGTGTGCCTTTATGGGAAGCTTCGGTGGCTGTGATGCATCTGGAGATACCGACTTCAAGGGACAAGAGATAACGTTATCTAATTAAAACCGTAGCTTCATGAAAGACCAGAGGGATCTCGTCAGGTCACTTGCAATTTTTCAGCTACCTGCAATGAAGAGAGGACAAAGTTGCTTTGCTTTGTTCTCTGTTATTCCAGGTGGAAAAGGAGTGGTGGCATTAACATAAATAATAAAAATACCTTCTTTTGTTTGATTTGGATTGTCAGTTTGCTTCCAAAGCCTTTTTTGTTGTGCTTCTAATTAATGTCAGCGTAGTAACCCTCTTAGGAAACCAGATTCTCTTTTACAAACTAAAAATAAAAGCGTTCAAACTACAGAAGTGTGGATATTGCTGCTTAAAGATAGTTGAAGTACTTCCAGCATGTAATTTTTATTACTCAAATATAAATCTGGATAAATATTTAACAAACTCCACACATACGCTTACTTAGATGAGGCATGTTTGCTGCTTTTGCGAGCGCTGATTACTGCTTGCCATGGGCTCTTTATCCACAGAGGGAACTTTCGTGGCTCGGTAGCCTGCAGAACTCTCCAGCGGGTCAGGAGGTTGAAGCTGCAGAAATACAATATGCAGATTTTCTTAGCTCAGCTCTATTTAACGATAAACAGAATGTGAAGATGTTGTCAAAGCCATTTACATTATGTAAACTGTGAGAAAGGAGAATGCGTGTGTTGGAAACAGTTATATTTGTTTATTCACTTAAAATATCTGCCATCCTTAATGTTTATTTATTATTTTTTTTTATGCCAGATTCCTTCCATTTCACTGCAGAACTTAATTATCTTTAGCTACAAATTGCTAAAAGTACTTAATCATGTTGGCTACCTACAGCAATACACACACATCCATGATAACAATACATCCGCAGTAAGCACACTAATTTTTGTACGTGGGTTGTCAGACAGGTAATTAGTATTTAATGAAAGATGGGTTCCAATTTGGTTTTCATAGTCTTTCAGACTTGCTTTTTTTTTTTTTTTAATCCAATTCAAGTCTGCTTAAAACCCATCCCTACAGGTAGGTTAATGTATTTTCACATCTTAGAAAAGGTAGAAATGGCAGTGCACCAACTGCAGCAAGTGTGTTGTGTCCACACTCTTGTCTGGTTTTAGTAAAAATGCAGAGGAAAATGAGATTTTGAAAGTGGTAGCGGCTTGTGTTTTATTTTTTCTGTGTTGCCAAAAAATCTGCCAATGTTGGATTTCAACACACTGAAGTATCACATACGAAATAATTTTTTCACAGCTACTTGGCTTGTGTTTTGCTTTGATGTTTGCTTTACCCATGATGCAGTTGTTTTTGCTTCTGTCTCCTGTTGCTACAATAAGCCATTTCCCATACATGTCATCTCCAAAGGGGAAAAGACTGCATGGAAACAGAACAAAGAAAACAGAACAAAAGAAAATCAGGGATTTTTCCAAAGGCCCATCTGATGTACAAGTATAAACAGGAAAAAGATGCCTGAGGAGGTAGGAGCCAGGAACTGTATGAGCAGACAGCTGTTAACTTGTGTAGTTAGCAGCGCTTTGGGATCTTGAATGGTAAATAAATAAATGATTTGAATGCATACAGTGAAAAATGTGCTCACTTCGGTACCTTTAGCATAGAATATAACCATACTGTACATTCCCAGCAGTCTGAGCTGAATGTCTTGCCTTTATGCTCCTTTTATAACACCAGATTCAGGTACCCACAGTTCTTTGGTTCTATCCCCAGAAAAGGCAATACTTCAAGATATCAGATTTAGAAGCATTGTCTGCTGTGATGAAGGAAATAAAAATAAAGGAACATCTCACAACAGAACACAGTAAGTCACGTGTGGCCCTATTCTCAAGAGACCAACATGTTGGGCCTGAATCCTTTTAAATATTCTGTAAAAAAATCAAATAGGAATTGCTCAAAAATAAACTTTAAAATTCACATTGCTGTGAGAACTCACAAATCTCAATCACAGTATTTTTACATTCTTATCTTTTTTATATATAAAATGAGAAAGGCAGTGTTTTAAAAGCTGACTTACTATCAGAAATATCTCACGAGTTAACAGTCTTGCTTCGTCCCAATGCAAATTCTTAATGTCACATTTAATTTACTGTAATTATGCTCAAGGTAGAGGATCTGGTTGGCCTGTGGGGCCTGGTGTTTGTGCTACTGTGAGTGAAATGTGGGGGACTGGGAAGCTATTATTTACATACCAAAACAGAAAGCAAAAGGTATGTTAGGGAAAAAATCTGCTACTAAGGAGATAATACCCAACTCTCTACACACAACAAGTACAGTGTGTGCATTTTCCCTTGGGAGTGGGGAAAACAAATTTTTTCAACTCTGTATTTTCTCTGCTGTCCTGTAGTCTGTTGTTTAATCCCTAATTTCTGTTTTTCCTTAAGATTTTTCATTCTTATGTCTAAACTTTTTTTTGTCAGCAATTCTCCTCCTCAACTTCATCGACTCTCTTCTCATCTACTGCATAGCACTCTCCCCTGCTCCTCTTGACAACAACTTGTTTTGATTCAATAGAAGAAAGCTCTTTTTCTGTTTCATGTGCTCACTGTTTACCAGAGTATCTGATCACTACAGTTATCATCACTGCTCACTCCAAGCCCTGTTTTGTCAGACAGTGCCCTAACCCTCTTTTCCTGAAAAGAAAATGTCCGTTTGTTTATGAACCATCGTAACCCTGCCAAAATTTCCCACGCTGAATCAACTCAGCTTTATTTTCCCTTAATTTCTGCAATTTCACATCATTCGGAGCTACATCTAATGTGCAGAGTGAGCAAGAAGTGAGTTGACATAAGTTCTGAATAAATAGTAACCTTGAATGAAGAGGTCACATTAAAAAAGACAGAAACAGGACCTATTATAAATGATTTGTAAAACTTGTTGCATGAATATAAGTATGCAATTCTGTAAGATGTCACATTGCTCTTTTTTATCTTCATTTTCAAATTATAAGAGGAGACAATGTTAGTGTATGGAGTACACTGGAATGGAACTGAACAAGTCTTTTCAATCAGGTATTACATAGTAAAAGTATTGTATTCATCCAAAGAGTAATGGGAGGTATTTCAGGAGAAAGGCTAGTGAAAATTCTGAAATTCAGATAGATTGATTTCAGCTCATTTAGCAAGCAGGTTTGATCTAATTGTCTTTTTATTGCTCTGAACATTCCTGAATTATGCAGAGAATTTGGGTTATGTGGTTTAGCATTGGATTAAAAAATGTCATAGCTTGACTTTCTTTAAAATAATGTGGAACTTTGTTCACAGTCAACGAAGTTCATTATTTTTTTTGTTCAAAGCCCAGCTGCAGGCCTGGAGCATTTCTCATAAATATCAGGAAGTACCTGAAGCCACAGTTAGGATTAAAGAGTTGATCTGAACCTCAGATCTCGGCTTTAAAGCTGTAATGTACAGTGAATTTGGTTTCATGGTAAAGGAAATGGTAATTGCTAAAGTATGTTTTCTTAAGTTGCAAAATCATTTTTGAAATGTTTTTACTGAGACATTTATCAGTGCTATGCATGCATGAGAATGAGTGGACTTGCAGCACAGTGTTTTCATAGGATCACAGCACTGGATTTATGTACTGGTGATCCTGTGTCAGCGGACAGCTTTGCTGCTCCTTTGTGCACAGCACTGCTGCTGAAATTATCAGATCCACAGCCACAGTCTTTACAACTATCCAAGCTAGTGAAGTAACAATTTCAGTATGCTATTCCAATAACTTTCCTGGAAGACTGGTCAAACTCCTGGTTATCTGGCAGATATGCTCCCATCAGAACAAGGAACACAATCCACAAGTGATATCTGTAGGTACAAAAGTGCAGATCAAATCTCAACAGTAGACATTAGAAAAATCACCTCGCTCTTCACTCCCTGCTAATAGTGTCTGATCTGCATGGCTGAGAAGAACAGAGGAGCACAACTAAGTACCAAACAAGTTTCTCACGACTTCTACACTTGGGTATCTGCATCAACCAGACCGCATACCCTGTATTGTTCCCATAGTAGTTTAACCTGAATGCTTAATTGCATGAAAGCAACTCTCTTTATTGGATTTAAGCAGAAAATAGAATGTGAACATTTAGTATTCCTTGACCTTTTGCAGAGGATGCTGCATTTATCCATGTACATTTAAACATTTCCACAAGTGGCAGTGTTTAATCACATTCTATTGCTTCATTATTGTAAGTGATCCAGAGAAAATATAATGCTTGAAACCGATTACTGCTCCTGAAAGATTGACTTTCTGGTGTACATTTTGTAAATTGTTAAGTCATATTTCATATAGCATTTGCACAAGTGAGAATCACAGATAAAAGTGATCTTTTCCTCCTATATTTGATTGTCAAGACCTGGTGTCACTTTTGTCATCTTGTGTTCTGATGGGGTGAAGGGAGAGCAGACAGACTCTGTGTACTTGCAGTGTACAACACAGAACTTGAATACAAAACTGCAATACTGGAATGCCTTTTAGACGCTGCCTTTTCTTGAAGGTGCCTAATTTCATGTGCACTGTACTTTCTGATTATAAATTTCCCCAGGCACTCCAAGTTACTGTTTTGTACTTTCCCAGCACAAAACTGCCTTGAAAAAACTTGTCAGATTCTTTACACCAGAGGCAGTTCAGGAGCAAACAAGACTCTCAAGTTAGAAGTACTCCCTGTGTGGATTACATCCATGATAACATGGGAAAGATACTGGAAGGCCAGTGAGAAAGATAGAAACCAAGTATGAGCAGCAGCCAGGAATAAACAGCTGTCACTGTTAGAACATCCACCTACAGACAATTTAATTTCTCCATGCTCTCAAATTCAGCCTCAGCAAAGAGGTTTGTAGGCTGCATGAAATCCCATAGAGCAACCTAACCTCAACCATTCCTCATCAGATTACTTCCAAGCACACAGTGGCTTATTTGCATGAACCATAAGGAAAGTGAGTCCAACTGTGAAATGAAAAAGCAAGAGACAAGAGGAGCCATAAGAATCAGCTTTCCTTGTGAAAGATCCACCTTGTGTAATCAAAAAAAGATGAATGCTGCTGTTTGAAGATAAATAAGAGCTGGAGGATGCTTGGCTTGAGAGAGAGTTCAAGGTGGAGTCTAAGGGGATGACTGCACATTTGCAGCCCTGAATAAGAACAAGAAATAACTCACAATACAAAAAAACTGCTGTGGTTTCCTCCTTGGTATGAACTACTGCATGCATTGCAGGCAATATTGGGAGGGAATTACTGTTACTCTGCAAAGCTTTTCTTTATTGAGTCAAGCCTGCATCCATCTTTATAAATGCAAAGAAGGGGACAGGTAGATTCAAGTCCAGTATGCAGGCTTTATGCTAGTTCAATGCACTGGCTATCTAAGGCTCCTTCTGAGTCTTGTTTACTATGAAAGGGAACTCTGGACCATAGCCAGGCATCTTTATTACACCGAGTTTCAATTTGCTGAACTTAGGTGCAAAATTTGAAATCCTGCTATAGTTTCCATCTGAGCTACAAACCTCTTGAAGTGGGTTTTTTCAGTGACAGAAGAATTAGAGTGACTGAATCTGCAGGACCATCCCTGAGATAGTGTGGGAACCTCTATAACTGCCTGTGAAGGGTGTTGGGAATGCACAAATCCCTGCCTGCCTGCACCCAGCGAGAACACAGACAGTGTTATGCTATTTCTTATGTGCTGTGTACACACAGACAGGCAATAGTCAGCTCCCAAAAAACATAGGCCAAAAATGTCACGCTACATTCAAGCTCTGTCAAGGAAAACAAAACCCCATCCAGAACTCTTAAAGGTGTGAAAATGGGTTCGTTTTCACACTGCTTTGTTCCGTTTTCCTCAGACATGCAGTTAACTCCTGCCTGACACTGCACCATGGAAAGGAGACTGGTGGGCACTGTAAAACCACAGTGATGCCTTCCAGCCTCCCACTATCACTCAAAGCACCACCTTCCAGCCCCTTGAAGTCTTACCTACATTTTAAAGTGAGTTTTTTTAGGAGGAGACAAAATTATTCTAAACTCTTAAAGAGTTCTTCAAATGGTTCCCACTAAATTCATCTTTACGGCCTTGCGTAAGCCTTGTGATTGTACAGACAAAAAGTACAAATCAGTCATTGAGTCAATATATAGAACTGTTGGAGTCACTGGTACCTTTTCTGTATTGTTAGCAGCACAGTGAAGAATAGAGCTGTGGTGCTGCAGGACTGATCAGTGTTAGTTTAAAATGAATGACAACTGTAGTTCTTAAGATTCATCCTTTGTGATTAATGAAGCCAAATTCATGCAGATAGGTCACTGTACCACAAGAGACCATTCCTTTTTTTTCTTGATTGCAGTATATAACCTAAGAGTAAAATTTCTATGCTTCTAAAATCAGTCCTTTTCAGTGCAGTTTAATGAAAACTTACCCATACCTTTCTGATGAAATAGCCAGAAATGAGTGCAGTACTTCAAGACAAGATGAAAAGATGATGTCAACATTTTCCCATACTTGATACTGGTTATTATTTTAAGTATCATCCTAAATTTGCATTTTTTCAGTCTGTGATTTGCTTATTTCTCTCTGTCTCACTTCTCTGAGAGGTTCTACAAATACAATCTATTTTAAACAAAATTTGAATAGAAAGGCTTCTTTTTCTGAAACAAAGAGGACTGATGTTGCCATCAGTCAGCAGCAACAGTCAGCATGGAAAAAACCAAAAACCTTCAAAGTTGTTCATTACTTGGTCTACATGAACTGTTTTTATTAAATTCAGGATTTCCACACAGTAAAATTTTCATCACTGCCACTACTAACCTTTTAATTACCACAGATATTCATCTCTAAGTATGATATTTAAGCAGAAAGAATGAGCTAGTGAACTCATTGGATAGCACCTCCTGAACAAAGCGCAAGTTGGGTGATGCTAAAACTGCTTGCTCTGCACATTTTAGGTAGGAATCGTGAGTAAAATTTCATTGCTGCTATTTGAGGAAATAAAAAGGAAATTTAAAATGTACATACACGTGTGCAAAGATGGTGAGTTTTCCTTTTCCTTTGTCGTCTTTCTTACTCTTCTTTGGACTGGAGAGATTGCCCGGACCACTGCTTTCAGGCCAAATAACTACCTAGATGATAATTAGAAATGTATGATAATTAGAAATGTAGTTAATTTTTTGTTAATTTTCTGTTTAGCAGATTCCTCACCGTGTCTATATTGAAATTGCCTGACATCTTGTTTTCTTGTAGCCTAAACAACTGCAAATCCTTTATTTAATTAAGAAGATATATAAATTAAGGCAGATGCAGTGTCTTTTTGCAACAAAGAACCCAACCAATGTCTTCTGGAACCAGACAAAAAAAAAAACAACCAAGACATGTCACATTTCAGCCAAATAAAAAAATGCAAGTAGGGCATTAGTCCAACGCTTTTGTATTGTGCATTTCAAAGTTTGTCACCAGTGGGTAGGGCAAAAATAAATCAGGGCCTCCTATGGTGAAAATGTATTTGGGATTCAAGCATCTAGAGTCTGACCCTATCTTCTGCTCCCTGGGATTGTCAGCTGCTTCAGGGGTCGTCTGATATATACCTCTTTTTCTCACTTCTGAGAATTTTTAGCTTGGAGTGTGTTTGAAAACACTTCAGAAAAAGGGTGGAAAACACAGAGTGCCTTCTTTGAAATACACTCCTTTGTTAAATTCCTTTCCCAAGGGTAAAGAGGCTCTCAAACACCTGAGGGTAACAAATGACTCTATTCAATGGTCGCACAAATGACCTAATAAACTCCCAAAGGGTTACAATAGCTTATTTGTCATCATTTCTTGTCAGCTCCTTATACTGCCAATGTAAATTGAAGTAAAACAATGAACACCAGAGATATTTTCTTTATTCTGAAGATACTTTCATGACCAAATGGTTTAAAAATCCCAATAATTAATTTTGCGATCGAATTTAAATCATACTGACACATTTTGTCTTAAACAAAATACACGTTTACCTGCACACATAACATCTGTCACCATTTCGCTCACTTTCCTTGGAACATTTGCAGGCCATGATTTTATAAGATTTTACTCTGTCTAACTCTTAAAATGCTGGGTTGTCGCCTGCTGCATGGGTTCCCAACAGGCTTCAGTGGGAAAGCATGGCGATGAATGCAGTAGTGAGGATCCTGATCTGTATAACATTAATATGAAGATGTAGCAATTCTCTTCTACTTAAAATCCATTCTGGGCTGGGCTCTGATCCATGATGCTACCCAATGCAGGGCTCTTACAAAGAAAAGGGCTTATACAGCTGACCTAACAGAGGAGATAGAAACCCATTTGTGTTGTTAAGCTATTGTGTTAATTAAGAATAGAAAACGCTTATTTGAGGCACTGTCGTGGTTTTCATGAGTCAGCTGAAAACTGATGGTTCGACGCTATCATTTGTGCATGGGTTTTAAAATGCATCATATATATATATATTATATTATATAAAATACATCATTGTAGTGGGCATTTTATGTGTGCAGTACTTCCATGTTCATTGCTGCATTCACCTGATTCTGACAGGGATAAGTTGTTGCTCAGGTTCAACAGTGAGCACCCCTAACTCCTCCTAAGCTCCTTGTAGGCAGATGGAAAACATCCCGGAAGCATAATTCACTATAAGTACCAAATGAAATATGTCTTTCTTGCTTTTTCCTCAGGGATGAGAGCAGGGGACAAAAGGGAAAAATCAGCTCATGATAGCTGTTAGTTTAAAGGCGAATGATTGATTGCGAGCACTGCACCAAATCACCCTGTGTCTCAGTATGTCAGTCTCTGCCATCTGAATGTTGGGATTTCGATCTCATCTTCTTGTCTGGACTCCATCAGCTCCACAGCTCAGGAATATTCTGCAGAATACTGTTAGCATGGTAATGTTCAGCAGGTGCTGGTTTCTTTCTATCAGCAGTAGATTCTTCTAAATTATTATCAAGATTCATCCCTGTTTTAGGTGGCTAAAGCAAAAAGAATGTAATTGGGCCCTTTTGTAGCCATTATAACTCCATATCCATTCAGTGTGTTCGAGGAAGAATGAATGCCTAAAGGCAGCTGGAGACAAAGGAGCAAAGGAATATGTGTATGCACACAAATAAATACCTAGAAAAACTTCGTGTTGCTATTGTATTCCCTTCTCCATAATGTCTTACAGAGCTGAGAGACCTCACATTTGTAGGGATCCCATCTTTTGTGAGATCAGATGACACAAAAGTGGGCTAGATTTTAGGCACACAAAATTGTGTGCTATTCGCTTTTGTTCTGCACAGGCAAAACTCCCTTTTCATTGGTTCTGAAGCATTAGCACTGCAGGTACAGCTATTAACAACAACAAGAGATTGCAAACAAACAGGTAGCCAACACCAAATAACAATTCTGTTCAGACTTGGTGCTCTGCATGCTGAATGCCATGATAATAAGTGCTGTTGAAGTATTGTTATTACAGACATGTCCTAACATACATCCTCTACACCTATTCTAACCTAATATATATGATAACAAAAAAGCATCAGTGAGACGTAAAGAAAAACAAGAAAAAAGTGAGATGCTATAATAGAGTCTTAATGTAAGATAAGATCAAGTGCACTCCAAGTCTCAGTTTACATATTTAAATGATCCTTGCCTTAAACAATGGTTGTAACGAGACAGACATATGGTAAATACATCCCGATCCATTACGTGCAACTCAAGGCAAGAAAGCCAGTGGGAGCGGGGGAGGTTCGGCATTAAAAGTGATCTGGTGTTATGTACACTCAAGTAACCCCTTCATAGGGGGAGAAAAAAAAAATAAAAGTTTGTGAAAAGGGAAAAAAAAATCTTAAAAAGCAAAGCTGAACACTTTGCTGCTGTGCAGTGAAAGTGAGAAACGGTCCCCCCTGCCGGGGAAGTTGATGAATAATCCGCAGATCTCAAGCTGAGCCTTGGGCTCAGAGCGGCTGGTATCCCATACTAACACTAATCAACCAGTATGAAACATCCATTTTAAACGCAAATGAGGGGGGCCTTTTCAAAGGAGACCCAGAGAGGGGAGGGAGGGGGAGTTCAAAGCTCAAAATGGTTCTTTCTTTCTCTCTCCCCCCCCCTCCTCTCTCTCCTTTTTTTTTTTTCCTTCCCAAAGAAGACAGAAATATGGTTGGTTATTATCTAAGTTATTGCTACAAAGAATTTTGAAATTAAAAGATAAGCTTTCAGAGGAAGCTCAGTAATTTTCATAAAGAAGGACTTAAAACAGATGTGCCCTCTTTAATCGGGGTGTGCTTGAAAAAATATAAATGCATTTTTAACATAGCAGGGGGAAAAAATCATATGGTTACACATTTGTCTCCTGGGCAAAAATAATTTTTTAAAAGTCTCACTGCATTAAGTATCTCACAAATAGCCACTGCTGGAACTTTCTTATCTGACAAAAACTGGGGTGAATGATTAGCAGCATTTAGAAAGCAGATAAAATACCTTACTTGCCTTATTTTTCCTTGTTTTTTCCTCCCCACTTTTTCCTATTCAGATAACCATTAATGAGAATTAACATCTTCACTGGGGTCAGTATGCCACTACTAATAAGCCTCTAATATTTACTGTTAGATTATTTATTGTTTTTTTTCTCTGATAATTTCTGCCTCTGGTAACAAGCTGTGGCTGATACAATCTCTATTGAAAAAGTGCCACTGATACAAAAGAAGGTTTTGTTGATGTAAGGTTAGAGACAGAGGTGTCACAGATTCCAAGTTTTCTAAATGCTCTTCCTAAATAGGTACTAGTTTTGAATGAGTTGTTTTTGCCTTATTTTCCATGCTGGAAGGACGATACGTTTGCTGCAGGAAATTATGGTTAGAACATGGAATAGAGAGAGTAAATTTGATTTTCTGGAATAAAGGAGCACAACGATGCTCACAACAATGCTTTCCCCAAGAAAGCCACAAGTCCTGACTGGTTGCTCCACTGCAGCTTATAACAAGCCTGACAGCTGCTGACAGGGGAAAGGTTTTGTGTAGAACATCACTGATGCGTTGTGTTAAGTACACAGAGAGCTACAAATCCTGCAGCATTAGACCTGTGTGCACCTTCTGGCTAGAGCAGCAAGAAGCAGCATCTTCCTTTTCAGGAATACCTCCTGAAAAAGGCTGCTTCACCGCATCTCACCACAGCCTGGAGCACATCACCATGTGTCAGAGGGAACAGTGTACATCCATGCTTTGTTCTCCTTGCTATCCAGTCTGGTTCAGGCCATGGGAGGGATGTCTGGAATGACCATCTCTGTGTGCCACCCACTGCCTGCTCAGACGTGGTGGTTGGGGACACACACCTGTATCCTCAGAGGACAGCTTGCACGGAAGCACCTTGAGCAGGGCAGGTGCTGGCACAGCCCACCAATGCTACTGCTCTAAACCCTTGCCTCCCTAGGGCCCTTCACCCAGCACAGCAAGCTTTTCTGGCAGGCATTGAATTGGCATTGCCACCCAGAGCCTTTGAAGAACTAGTATGTCAGGATGGGGAGGTGATTCCTCATTAGCTATCAGACCCAACAGAAATTTCTTGCCCTTCAAGTATCAGAGGAGTCTATAGAGTGTGTCTGAAAAAGGATGATAGGATGATAAAACACCTTTCAGACAGAACCAAGACAGGCAAGGCATATGGCTGTTGCACTTCCCTTGAGTGAATATAAATATGAGCCCTCTGCCTACACGTGCTCCCAACAACCTTTGCAGCTGTCTTTTTTTTTTTTTTTAACCTTGCTTTTTTAGCAAGCTGCTAAATTATGTTCATTATTTCTTTCTCCAAAGGTCCACTACAGTGTCTGGGGACCGAGGCAGTGCTCATTGCTGCTTTGTTCTTGTCCTGTACTCTCTGTGACCTGTGTGAGAGGGAAGGGAGCTGAAACCAGTAGAGCAGGGTTATTCTGTACAGCAATTCCAAGGAAGAGAGAGTTCCCAGTGGGGCCATGAAGCTGTTTGGTTCTTCCAAAGGTGCACAAAGTATGCTTGTAGCAGGACAGAAGCTCCGATCCTCTTCCCTCTTCTCTTCTCTTCTCTTCTCTTCTCTTCTCTTCTCTTCTCTTCTTTTTTTCTTTTCTTTTTCCCATGTGTGGGGGGGAAGTGGGGTTAAATATGTATATTTTAAGAGTCCAGTAAAGCAGGTTCAGATATAAATATGCTGTGCACAGCTATAGCCTGGAACCTGATACTGCAAATCTGATGGCTGTAAATATGTCCTGAATTTTGAAGGGAGTTGTCTAACTATAAGGAATGTGGTCCTTCCATTACCAGTTATGTCAGCTGACAGCTGTACTCACAACTAAGCCACAGAACAATAAAACAGCACCTAATTATTAGAGGGAGTCAGGCACAGTAGGAGATCTGCTTTGACATTTGCCCATTTATGAGTTAAATATTAAGGCCACCCGGCAGTCAGAGAAAAGCACTACAATCCTCTTGACATAAGAAGCACCTATTATCTAGTTTTCCTGTTCTATAAGCAAAATAATGTTATTGATATACACCACAGGAGAAGTCAGAGGAACGGAAAAGTCATAGGAAATAAATTTGCTGAAGAAAATGGGATCCCAAATGCTGATGTTTCTGTCCTCAGCATACTGAAATCACTCGTGAGGTGCAGCTGCAGCCTCAAGATCTGTGTTCACCTCTTTGTAAACAAGAGCTCTTTGAGTTTTAGCATAATGGATGTATAATGTTCCTGATGTTCCTTTCTTTCTGTGTTCCAGAGCCTGCTTTCCAGACTGAACAATGCCTTCTAATCTCTGTACTGACAATTCACATGCTTGCACAATAGCAGATGCTTCCCATACATTGTTTGTGGTCCTAAAGTCCCTCATCTTTATGTCTCACATTAGATTTCATTGGTGGCCAGTAGCTTAAGAATGTGCTAAAATACAAAAAAAATAAGTTCTGAACACAGGTAGCAAGTTGTTGACTGTGATCAACCCTTGGGTAAGCAAGGCAAAGGGGGACAAAAACTAGAGCACTCACAATACGGAGTGATGTATCCTCTCAAATCACTGGTTCTCCACTCTGGCCTGTAGTGAACTGCATTCTATCATTTTTCAGTGAAACATTTTCAATATTTTTAGAATGCATTGTGATAATGATGATGAATGAATGAAAAGCCTCTGGATTTTGTTTGTGTTTTTGATCCAGGATTATTCCAAGTGGTTCTTTGACCTTTATATAGTATGTCACTTATTACTTTGCCTACCGGATGAAATTTGGCTGGTACATTGCTGCTATTACAACAGTATATACTCATTATAGATACAGTATGTCAATCAAACAGGACTTAGAACTACACATAGGAGCTTAAAAGAGTTAGTGTTACTGATGTACCTCTACATTAAGGATTATAACAATGTAATGTCCTAACTTCAGTTATGCAAATGCATTTTATAGAGACAGGAATTTGTGATATCTTTGCACTTGTACCTCATTGCAATACTTACCTTTTACAATTCTGCATAAAAAGCCATGATCCCATGAGATGTCTCATTGAATGAGAAAGTACTTTGGACTGCACTTGAGCCAAAACCAATGTATTCCAAAACAGTCTGCTGTTATGTGTGCTTCTCAAATGTCTTTGGAATTCTAATTCAAAATTCTTTTGGCCTCTTCAGCTTCAGTGCAAGTTAATCCTATAATAGAAAGACTCATTAAAATTAAGAAAATTACACTGCATCTGTAATTAAAAGCAGTCATTGATGTTATAAGAGCTGTACACTTTTTTGAGATATAATTGATACCCATGATGATTTATACAATCTATGCACACGTTTTGCTAAATCTTTTAAATGCTTCACATTTTCTTTTTAAGGAACAGATCATTAAAATGGTCTAATTTCTGCAGTTTGTATTATACGCTTTTTATGGTCAACATCATTTCATGTTCTATTACATAGCGTATTAAATGTCTCTTGATTCTGTTTATGCTTTGGTTTGAGTTCATACGAGCTGTATAATTCTTTAGTGCCATTCATAGCCCCTACAAAACTATAGTCTTATTTTTTGGATACCCAGCATTTGTAAAATAAATCAATGCATTTAAGCCACGCTTGGTTTCTAGTCAGAAGCTACAACATGGACATTTTCGATCTGTCATATCAGTGCTAAAACAAAACAAGTATGAAATCTCCTTCATGATTTGCTTCTAAAATGCAATTGAATTCTGCAGCCAAGTGCATTAATTGTAGTTGGTTATTTAACAGAAGTTTCCAAATTTTTGAGGTACTTTTTGAAGTTAGTATTACCACTCTGTTTTTCTTAAGAATGATTATTTACAGCCAATTTGGATAGGGCTACTAAGCAGTTGGGTTTTATCCTCAAGCTAGAGAGAAGTGGGTCATCAGGTCTCTTGGTTTTTGCAGTGTTTGTTTGACGTGCAATCTCTGGAGAATTCAAGTCAGATCAGGATACACAATTCTTGCTGAAATTAATACCATAGATTGCTTTCATGTAGTATTTTGTAACATCTCAGCATGTAGGAACTTCCTTAATTTTTTTTTCCATACTCAACTGATGCTACTATAAAATCTTCAAGTTTAGATGAAGAAATGGTACTTCCCTATTTTTTCTATATCAGCATTCATGGAGGACATCGTGTTCTTGATTTCTCTTTTCCCCCTTAGTGACTCCATTTCACACTGGAGTGACCATCTGAACATTTCTATGGTCTTCATTTCTTCCCCAGATGGAAAGCTCCCTGGGTTAAGATTTGACTGCATAGACGAAGTATGAACTGAAGCTTCATTTTGGGTACACACACATCTCCTCACATCAAGCGGTGGCTAAACAGAAAAGGCAACATGAAATTGAGAGGAAATACTTGTCCCAGAGAGAGTGCTCTTTCAACATAATTTAGTGGAAATGATGTCTGTAAGATTTTGTGGAACAAGGCAGAGCTTTACAGATGTGGCAGGAAAAAGATGCAGCAGATTCAGAGCAAACTTTCATAGGTACACGGCCTGCACTGATACAGACTCTTCTTGAAGAGGTGTGTTTATTGCCAGACTTCAGAAATTCTTCATGAGAAAACAAACCTTGTGTTAGAGGATAAAATCTCTCAGAAGTTCCTCACGGTGAGGAGACACCGTGTTTTCCTGTGGTGTTCTAAGCAGTGATCCAATCCTAAAGTGACTGAGAGGGATGGCTTTCTTTGTAACCTAAAGATGCCCTCATTCTTGTCTCATCTCTGCTTTGTCTGTGTTAGCAGAATGGGTGGCTCTCCTTGTGTTTGCCTTGCACTGGAGCCAAAGGAAATATTCACTCTTATCTAAGTCAGCATTGTGGAGGAAAAGGGAAAATAAACATTTGAATAAATAAAATAGTGGCCAAATGCAGATTGATCAGTGTAGCTGAGATCTGTGAAGCTGGGGAAGGGAAGGGCAGGTCTGCAAAATTACCTACTTCAGCTCTCTCTTTCTAATAATGGCATTATTTACTACTAGAAAATGCATTTAAATCTCTTGCATCACTATCAATCTTATACACTGAAAAACTTGCTCAGCAAGCTTGTAAATGTGGGTAGGAATGACGACCATTGCCAAAAACATGCTTCTGTGTTCCATGACCTGAGTCCCCTAGTGCCAAAAACATGCATTGCTGTGTGCCTGTGGCTGTAGTTCTTCATAAATGAGAAGGTAATAGATTGTGCTTCTGATAGGAAAAAGTGAAACAATATTAAATTATTCTTGAGCTTAATTAAAATCATAATTATTAAAGGGACTTGCATATAAGTAAATTGAGAATCCAGATTGTTTGAGAAGAAAACTTCATAGTGTTTTGCATGTCCTATCCTCCATTCAGACATCAGATCCTTGCTGAGCAGCAATGGTACTACACTGGAACCTGTGCCAGGTTACAGCAATAATTGCAAGCCCCCCAGGATCCAAGCTCAGAAATTTTTGTATGTTCTCAGGAGACAAAGATGAGTGATCATCAAAGGCTGAGGAACACAGCATGACTGTCATAAGCCTGAAGTTACAACTTAGACATGCAATAGAAAATATCATTGGTACCTCTCCAGTGCATAGCCTGTAGTAATTAAAAACTTGATCCCTGCTGTTTTATCATCTCATTAGCAATGGGGGCACAAGACTTTTATCCTTGTTTGTCAGGAATCAAACATACCAGAGGAACTCTGATTATAAATTGATGAAAGTAAAGTTAAACTTTTAAATAAGAGCTGTTTCAGTTCACAATGTTTTTTAAGCTGATTAAAGAGATCTCTTTTCTGTAAAAAAATAATATCTAAGTCCAGCACAGATAGTAGAGGTCATTGCTAGGAACAGGACATGAAATAACATTTGAAAAAGTGCGCATACTTTTAAAATAAAGATTGTTTGAGAAGTAAATGCAAGCCCTTTCTGTTAGTGCTAATACTACCGCTTTCAAATTTTTGATGAATCTTAACTCTTCAAACCTGTCAGTGTTGAATTTGTCACAATTTTAATTGTGCACAGCTATTGCACAGAGAGATATTGTTACTATTTCAGCAAATACAGTGTGGTATTTTGTTTCTATTAATGATGAGTTCTCTTAATAACAGCAGTAGTGACTTCTTGAACACCTTGCCAACAACAGAATCACAGAATGGCCAGGGTTGGAAGGGACCTCAAGGATCATGAATCTCCAACCCCCCTGCCACATGCAGGGCCACCAACCTCCCCATTTAATATTAGACCAGGCTGCCCAGGGCCCCGTCCAGTCTGGCCTTGAACACCTCCAGGGACGGGGCATCCACAGCCTCTCTGGGCAGCTGTTCCAGCACCTCACCACTCTCATAGCAAAGAACTTCCCCCTGACATTCAACCTAAATCTCCCCTCCCTCAACTTAAAACCATTTCCCCTTGTCCTGCAGTTATCTACCCTTTCAAAGAGTTGACTCCCCTCCCCTCTGTAGTCTCCCTTTAGGTACTGAAAGGCTGCAATGAGGTCACCCCACAGCCTTCTTTTCTCCAGGCTGAACAAGCCCAGCTCCCTCAGCCTGTCCTCACAGGGGAGGTGCTCCAGTCTCCTGATCATCTTTGTGGCCCTCCTCTGGACCCTCTCCAACAGCTCCCTGCCTTTTTTGTACTGGGAGCTCCAGACCTGGATGCAGTATTTCATATGGGGCCTCACAAGAGCAGAGTAGAGAGGAACGATCACCTCCCTGTCCCTGCTGGCCACCCCTCTTTTGATGGAGCCCAGGATACCAACCCTTCTGCATTCATTTAAATGATGCAGGATCATGGCAAAATTGAAAGACTCTTCAAATCAGTGGGAAGCATTTACTTCTGCGGATTTTGGATCAGACCCTTTAGGAAGAATTCTTGAAGTATTCCAGGATGGTTCCAAGTTTCCAGAAATATTGTTACTTCATTGCATTTTAATAAATCTCTGACCTAAATGGAGGTACCAGGATTGAACTGGGCAGAGGCAAATTGGGTGGGAGAGAACTGACAGTAAACTACTTTGCTGTTCATTTGTTTGATACCATCTGAAATCACTTTTTTCTCTCCCCCCCTTTTTTTTTTTCTTCTATGAATCTCTGTTTCTCCATCCCTTTCTTCTTCTTAAGATCTCTGGCTTATCTCATCAGAGGTCTAGAAGGCTAACATACTCGAACCATTGCACACATTATGTTAACAAGTGTTTTTTCCCGGTGATAAAGATGGATCTATGTCTTTCCATAGTGAGTAGGAAGCCACCCTTGATGTTTTGTGTCATTGAAAAGGATATGATTCATTATTTCAGAGCAATGCTTAGTGAAAGGAATCTGACTAATTTTTTCTTTCAACCTGGTCAAAGACAAGTCCTTTAAGCCATGAAGACTAATCAAGAACTCAAGGACTTTATTCAAGTGAAAAAGGCAAGCAGTGAGAAACAAAGCAAAAGTCATGATACAGTAACTCATTATTTTACTGTGATTATTTTATGAGAAATAAAGTTATCAGATGTTGCAGAATTCATTATGTCTGAGCAAATGATCCATCAAAGACAGACGAGAATTACTTGTTGAACTAGCTTCTTTCATGGAAAATTGCATGTTTAAAATATTGTTTCTACAGCAGATAAGTGAGATGGTTGCTTAAACAATCTCGCATCAGTGTAAAAACTCAGAATTATTTAAAGTGAGAAATAAAGAATGGGGTAGGTTCTATGATATGATGAAGTTATGATGAGGAATTTATTTTTCAAGATGGAAAAGTATACTTTAAATGCTGACCATTTAATTACATTGAAATAGACCAAAAAGGAAAGTGACTGAGAAGAAATTTATTTCATAACTGAACATAATTGGGCTATTGAACTCATTGTTACCCTACAAAGTGTGGAGGCAAAAACTTAATGGGACTCCATGAAGAATTACATACTTCACAAAAACTTTTGAGCAATTATGATAGCTATTTAAAAAAAAAAAAAAAAAAAAAAAAAGAGGGATAGAAAAAGAAAAAATGCAGTTTTTTGAGAGGATATAAAGCTTTATACTTTAGGGCATAACTAAGTCTCCAACTGGTAGGGCTTGGGGAGAAATCATTCCCATAGGCAGGTTACCCCTGGGTTCCTAACCAAAGCATTCCTTTCTCCTTCCTATGCAGCATCTGTTACTAGCTTTCTTAAAGACAGGATACTATAGCACTAGTCTGATCAAGTATGGAATTTTGGCTATGTGTCTAAATGAAAACAGAACTCAGCAAAGTCAGAAAAAAATTGAGCAGTGGGATATTCTTTCTGTACAGGGATGTTTGTTAGAACTGTGCAGCTCCCAGAAGGACAAAGGAATAAGAGGAAGCAAACAAACAAACAAAAAAGATATTTTTGAAGTGATTCCTGAACATAGTTAAGAACATATGTTAAAAGCTTGAAGACAATGAGCTTAGTTAGATAAGTGGAGAGATAATAATATGGGTCTGAGGTTTCCATTACAAAAGAAAATGACAAATTAATCTTCCTAAAATCTTAACTGTCCAGATACAGATGTATATAATCAAACAAAGTATTTCATTTTATATCTACTCAAGACTAAAAAGCCCTTATTTTTTTATTTTCTAATATATAAATTATTTTTCATAATACCGCTAACAATCTGCTGCACAGAATTCTAATATTAAATCTTGGTCCTCTTGATTTCCAGATTAAAGAGAAACAGTAGATAGAAAAAGAGCAAATGAGAGTCTTCCACCAAGTCACTCTGAATCCTCAAACTGGAAACACAGATATCCCAGCTTAAGTTAACCCACATGGAACAGCATGACATTTCCAGAATCTCCTCTTTTCGGCTTCAAACCCCTTAAATTAACAACAGTTGAGGAATGTGTCATGGTATGCATGCTGCAACTTAGGAAAGAGGATGGTCTGAGAAGATTGCCATTCAATTCTATGTGTAGCCTTACATAATGCTCAGTAGTAGCATGACTGATTCTTGTACTGGGGTTGTTCTCAGCTCTGTGTGAGGGGAGCATTATCCAAAGAAGGAATGTGAAACCTGCTTATCAGCGTGTCATTTTTCAGGTGGATAGTTGTCTTTATATTAGACTGAGGGGTTTGCTTCATTAACTTTCCATTTGTTTTATAGGGTTGGTAAGATTAGGGTGTGTACATGTGTTAGGGGTTTCTTAACAAAATACCAAAAGATGAACTATTTCTACTTCTTCCATCCTTTCATTTAACCCCTTAATCTGTTAAATCTTATCCAAAGACATCTCTAAAGAAAAATCTTATTTTTTATAAGCAAATGTCCTGTGGTCAGAGATATGTGCTTGTGCACAGAATGGTGAAACGAAAGAACACAAAAAAGACATCAGCCAAATAGCCCAGATCTCATCTGAGAGCACTCCAAAGCCCAGGGGAGAAGGACAGAAGAGCTAATTTTCAAACCACTCATGCTTTTATCTACATCAATTTCACAAGAACTCACATGACACAAGGGTTGTTTAGTTGGACTACTCCTTCCACTGAATGAACCCTGTTTCCTCCCATAATCTGCTCACATGAATACTGCTTGAAAACCAGCATTCCCAGAGAGCAGGGAAGTAGATCCGCAGAAGTCATGGAGCTAAAGAATCTGTGAGAAAACAGTCTTGATGTAGTATAGTGAGTGTCTGGCTTCCACAAAGCTTCAAGAAATACAAAATCACCACAAAGTTTACAAGAGATGGGAGTAGCAAGTGGGCCAACATCCTTTTCACCATCTGAGAAATCAGGGACAGAACCCCTCTCGGCAGAGAAGCAAAAAGCAGTGCTCTTGCAAGGTGAAGCAACAGTTGCATATATCATACACCTTTTAATTCATTTTTTATTTTATCAGTTCCAGGGAATTTCCTGTTCCTTCATCCAAATTTCTCATTCAAGGAGAATTAAGAATTTTGTAAGTAGCAGCTGCTGTGGTTTCTCTGACTTCAGCCTGGCTAATGCTCTCTGTGCCCACACTGATCTCCACTGCATGTCTTCCTTATCTTGAAACTGAGGTTAGTTCATGTGGGAAATCTTGTCAAGAGTTTCCATCGAGTTAGTAATACTAATTGTTTAGTTAGGCTCAGTATGAAAGCAGGAAATGGAACTAAAATAGCTAAAAGTTCACTGCAGTGTTCCTCAGGTATACTTAAGGTTTGTTCTTTCTTGTTTAGTCATACTGTGGTCTCAGAAGAAATTGGCAGTTCAAATGCTAAAGAAAAAGGAAGCAAAGACTGCTTGCTCTGAGACTCAGAATGTTGTGAGTTTCTTACCACAGGCCTTCATATACACCACACAAGATCTCATAGAGGAGAGACAGGCACTGGCAATACCAGGCATACTTACAGTCCAGTTACTATGGGTACAGCAAAAGAAGACCACAGAAGCCAAGAATATTACAAAGACTCGTGTCAAGATGTCTAATATTCCCAAGGAAATAAAGCCAAGGATAGCATATGCTCGCTCCTGCTGTGCACAGCCTTCTGAACAGTCAGGCAGCTGCACTGATGGCATGCTCTCCTGCCCACAGGCACAAACTATGAGAAGACAAAAGATTTCAGTCTTGACGAACTTGGATATACCACTTACAGTCTGAGAACCAACATATTTCCAGGGTTTTCTGTCTTTTAAGCAGTTTTGTTTCCACCAAAACTGCAGAAGGAGGCAGGAAAAGGATGTACAGATCAAACCATGCAAAATCTCTGTTTATTCTTGGTATGCATTCACACTGTGATGTGCACTACATTTAGCTTTTCCCTTGGGGCATCAACAACAAAGATTCATTGGCCCATCTCAAACTGGGGATTTCAAAGCTGCCTACAGCATTTGCAGGCCTGCTGAGTTCCCTCTAAACCCATGTATGGTTTTTCAAGAGGACTGCTCCCTGTATTGCTTTTTCCCTTTCACTACCCGACAAGTGGTCCAGATTAAGGCTTGAGTGCTTCCTGCAACTATGGAATGCCTGCAAAAATAAAACACATCTTAAACAGGGTGAGGACTGGGTCAAGTCTATCTGTTGCAACAACTGTCTGAGCCAAGCAGAGTTTAGAACAAAATCTGGAGCACAGATCTCTTTCTATAAACAAACTATAAACATTGTCATAGAGGAACTAAAGAAGTCTCTTAAAATCTTATATGTACCAGCAAACATATAAATCAGGCCTGCTATAAGGTAGGTTAAACAAATAGCTATTATTGCCTCTCTATTATTATTATCATTATTTTTTTTAGCATTTCAATTATTTAAAATGTCTGTCTGCTGAGATGAGGAGAAACACTTCATTCCCAGGCATGGGAGAACTTCAAAGATAAATGTTTTTGACTCACCCAAATTAAAGCTGACCCTGTGTTTGAAGTTGGTGATAAAAAATAAAAATTAAAAAAAAAATAAAAGAGAAGAAGTGTTCTCCTTCACTATAAGCAAAAAAGAAAACTTCAGCAAAGATAGTGTAAAAAAGGAAAGAAAAGGACTGCTCACCTCAAACCAGCTCTTTTAGGATCTTATCATTAATGTAGCATTTAAGGGGCAGACCTCTCAAGCATGAACGAACCATTTCCCCTCTTGAAAAGTCTTTTTGCTAAGCTTAAGGAACCATTTTGTGATAAACATTACACAAATTGAAGTGTGAATTCAGTAAAAAGTCTCAAAGTTGCGGCACACAACCAGCCTGTATAGGGTGTTAAAGTACTATTTTTCCTTACACTTACTTCTTTCTTATGCCCAAGGCCTGATCCAAAGCCCACTGAAGACGTCTGAATGCACCCACTGCATTTCTGCAAGAGGAAAGGATGCAGATGAAAACCAGGGTAGCAACCCTGCTGAAGGGATTCCAGAAGTCCCAAAGCAGGAAAGGATGCCCAGGTGATGTACTTGTTTATGCATCCCTCCTCAGGTTCTGGCTAAGATACTTCTGGAGAATGTACTCATTATCCTGCCTAACTGGAAACCCCATCAGATAAATCTGGGAGAAGGAAGCATTTCATTTTCCAGGGAAGAAGTATTTCTTTTGTTATGTAGAAGCCGCTCTATCCCAAATGGATGCAACTCACATGGATGCCCAAATGAAATAATTGTATTTTGAATTGTTTGCATTAGGCCCTATTATTTATTACACAGATGTAGGAAAAAAAAAATTAAAAGAAAATTATTCAGGTCAAACACAAGCACTTAAAAATAAGAAAATTCCAGCAGTTGAGTTGCTTGTGAAGCAGCATTAGCCTCCTGCTGTTTGTGCATTATGGCAGGATTCTTAATTACATAATTACATTCTTTTTCCCAGAGAACCCATGCCTCATTCGGCACACAGAGACAGATCTGTGCTGTTCAGCGCTTCCCTTTACCTCCACTGTTCAGTGTGTACTTCCCTGTCTTGTACCTACTGCACTAACTGGCCTTGAGACACAACTGTAGTTTCCTAATGGAGACTTCTGTAGCACTTATCCTTACAGTATCAGCATTGAAAAACATCACTTACGCTTTCAGGCTCTGTGAAGACAAATGACAGCTTTATTGTCTCTTTGTCTGCCAGAATTTTTCAGCACAGAAACACAACAAACTTATCCTTCATCGCAGTCTCAGAAATGACTGCAGCACTTGGCTAAGATCGCACTTTTGGGGACAAACACACAGTTTGGCAGAACTCTGAGTGACTGAGAGGTGCCTCATAATAGGAAGCACTGGGCAACCTGCTCAGCAAACAGTGAAACTAGCTCAGTTTGCTATTTTGTGCAGGAAATACATGCTTCCTCTTGCAAAAATAAAATAAAATAAATAAAAGAAGGGATAATGGTCGTGCCCTTTTATCCTGCCCCAAAGAATTTACGGGCTAACTCAGACAAATAAAATGGTTTATTGGAAGACAGGGGGACATTATTCGTTATAGTGGCACTGGACTTGTGTTAGAAGTTTGCATTGTGGCTGTTATTAGAAGATCCCAGCACTGACAGTGCTTTGCTTTTACAGGAACAGGACACTTCTAGCTACTTTAGGACTACTAGCAACTTTGGGCATGGAGGATTGGCTTTCTGTTAAGTCTGTGTAGAAGAACATGTCTGTTTTTTTGGTCTTCCCAGCACACATGGCTGCTGTCCCCAGCTCCTCCATGCGAGAGCTGAGCTTCTGCAGACTTGTGCACTGCTTGCAGCTCACCGACCTCCCATCACCCTGCACAGACAGCACCTGGAGAGGCAGCTTTGTGTGGTTGCAGGAATGTTCCCTGTGCCTTCTACTTACTTTGCCCAAGAAAAGTTATATGGATACGCAGAGAATTGAGGTGCTCAGTCCTCAGCAGGCTTCACTGCACATGTTCAAGCCTTACTATCAGCATAAGGAAAAAGGCTGAAGGCTGGCTGTGCAGTGGAGGCTGAACTATTTTCTCTCTGAAAAAGAGAGCAAAATATACTGAAAGTTTTGTCCCTTTGACACAAACGCACACCAAGCAACATGGATTTACACGAGCCTCTACCGCACAACTCAGCCAAGCACATTAATCTATCAGCACATCATCAAACCATCACGAGCACTTCCTGCCTTCCTTTTCCCTCCTTCTTGTTATTTACCCTTTGCCAGGCAGCAGCAACCACAATCTATAGCTCAACAGCTTGCACAACACCGAAAAGAAACCCCTGCAAAAAGAAATGTAACCACAGAGTTATGTCACTCGGTAGCAATTAGCTTTGTTTTCAGCAGACACAGATTTGGGGGCTGGGGTGGAATTAGAATTAATGGCAGTTGTGCAGGGCAGCAGGTGGGTGAGTCGGCTCCTGGTGATGGGTCTGTCTGTATCTGTCTCTGTGTGGCTCTCAGGACAGACCAAGCCCATATTTCACCAAAGCCACTGCAAATCCAAACACTTTGGCACACAGCAAAAGTAATGATTTGTATCTGATCTGAAACCACAGAACAAATAGGAGCAACGCTAGAGACTTTTGCCCTCATGCAGTGGCTGAGTTTTTGAACAGCTATTACACGTCTGAAAATTGACATATTGCTGGTAGCAGCACAAAAGGCAGCTCCTTTCAATAGCTGTTACTCAGCAATCAGTGTCCAATCCTTAATGTTTTCTTTCGTTAAAGAAAAAAAATCACAAAAACTAAAGTAAACCACAGTCTGGTTCTGTGCCAACAATATTAACCAGCTTCTTTTGGAGCCTTTGAAGTTAGCAGGGGGCATCCAATCTTGTGGTGCAAGTAAAGAATGATACTTTAAGCGATTCCTTTTCATCCCTTTAACTTAATGAAAGATTAATAGCCTTGTTATTTTTGTTTCTGCTTTATTTTTTATATTCAGGGGGAAAAAAAGGGAGAATTTTTGGCACTTGTTGAAGCTGAAATGCTGCCTATAATGATTTTATGGATCAGTGAAGCACTGAATTGTTTGTTGGTGGGTTTTTTGTTTTGTTTTTTCCCTGTCTGTGAATCCTGTCTAACAGTGCCAGGCACAAATACAGTTACACACTGCAAATCCCCCAAAATAGCCACACACACACTTTTGGGAAGTAGGTGAAAGAAGGTGGAAGCAAGCTTTAAGAGTGCATAGACCTAAAAGAAAACGTAGCGAGGGGGGGTTTAGCAAATCTTTTCAGCCAAAGAGCTGTGGATTAGTTATAAAAATGTAATCTACTTCCTAGCTGAAGAAAGCAGCTTTATGTCGCTGCTGGCTGTGAAGATACAATGTGGGTTTTATAACCACCACTTATTTATGTATTTTCAACCCAAACCGTCAAGCCAGCACTCCTGGCTTCTTGCCTCTCAGGGAATAGCTAATAGGTAGGTTTTATTTTGTCTTTCTGTTTCCTTTCTGGAGAGCAAGAGGGCTGTAAATTTCACCCCAAACATTTTAGTCACCTATTCTCTCTTTTGTATTCTGAAGTTTTGGTCTCCACTGTGCAGTTTATGAGTTACCACATATGCAACCCTGTCCAAAAACCATAGTAGACCACAGGAGAAGCATGGTGCAACGCCAGGTGAGCCGCAAGGGTTTCATTTTACCAGCAAAGGATCTGATCTGACACCTCCCCTGAGTTGCACAGTGCCCGCCCATGGAAGTGCAGTTGTTATTTTAGTACTATCCCTCAGACATTTGGGCCTGTGCATGGGAAGGATGTGGCCCACGACAGCTGAGCAAGAGCTGACAGTACTCTCAAAAAACCCACTTACATGTGTTTGTGAACTTTGTATTCCAAAGCTCTTAATGCATGATAAGCATTGGGTAGAGCATGTGCATTCACTCCAACTTAGGCAAACCTGAAGATGCATTTTTGCTTTCATTTTGCGTTTTCAGTGTTTCACTTACACCACCGGGGCAAAGCAGCTTTATCCTGAGTAGAACTTTGGATTCTAATATAAATAAATGTCTCATGCAAAGATCTGTAACAATACAAAGATCCGTAATGGAGCCAGGACATGATTGCAGATTTCTCATCTCCCAAGCCCAAGTTTTAGCCATTTATCCATCAAAAACTATTACATTTCAATCAGAATTTTGCACTTGTTAATGGGCTCCCTATAACCTCTTACAGCTATTATTTACAACAGTGCCATTTTTTTAGAAATCCTTTTCTTGTGATCTGTTTTTCCTCAAATTTCCTGTTTGACGTAGTACTGAATTTTCTATGCAATGTCCACTTTAATTCTTCAAGTAACTGAATCAAATATGCTAATACAAATGCTGCAATCAGTGACTGAACTCCTTTCATCATAAATTATTCCTCAAGATCTGAGAGAGAAGAAGGATGGGATCCAGAATTTCAAAGAGGAAGAAGTACTAAGCACTGTGATGTATGTTAACGAAGAGATTGTAGAAAAGCAGTGGTGGATATCGTGTGCACAACTTAACTGCACTTGCAGTCCAAGTGCATACACGTACTAGTCCAAAGGGTAGCAAATCCACTGGGCCAGGCACCTCCCTGACATGCACCCGTTCTGACAGGCAGAGCATTACATGCTCTAAAAGTTGTCTTCATCAGAATTCAGAGGAAGGATGGTCCCAACGTACAAAATAAAACACATCACTGCTCTTGATAACTAGTCTGCTTCAAATGAGAAATCACAGTAGTGTAATACTGCAAAAATTAAACAGAATTTTTCTGCTATTATACCAAACAGCCTACTTAATAAATGGGTAATGAAAAAGAATAATTTATTACAGCTTGTGAATTTTGACAGTTCTAAAAAGATGTTCTTAGAGTTTCCCCAAAGGGAGACGAAGGATGTTTCTTCCTTAGCATACTGGCGTTAGATGTAATTTCTCTGTCTGTAGAATTTTGCTCCTGCCTGGTAGAAGGGATTAGTTTTTTTTTTTCTTACATCATAACCTATTTTAAGCAATTATAATCTATGAGTAATAAATCATTTTCATTCACCTCTCATGGGGAGAGAAAAGATGTGAGAGAGCATTCTGGAGTTTTAATTTATATCAATGTTTGCATTACTATTAAATGAATTAAACGCATTCTACAAATGTTCTCTCATATATCTGCAATAAATTATGGAGCATCTCAACCTAAGACACTTAATTGTCTCTTTTACAAGCTTTCTGTTTTGTTCTGTTTATTTTTTAAACTGGATAGCACAAACAGTTATAAAACATGTCGAAAAACTCAAAGGCTCATGGGTATTGCAAAATAGGACATCACTTCAATCACTGCAAACACTGCGTGCCCATTTGGATTTCAGGAACTTGCATAGAGCCAGGTTCTGCTTCAGAAGCAGTATGACCTCTGTGGGTCCTGACATCGGTACAGGCAGTTCCAAGGTAATTCCTACAATGAAATGCTGGCCCTAGCAATGTCTAATGGGATTTTTTTATCCCTAGCTTATTTTCTGATAGCTATTTTGATGGCAAATCTTTTGAATGGCAAGAGGGAATAAATAAATTAATGTTTGCAAGCAGGTGAAGGTAGAACTGGGGTAAAATGCATGTTCACAGGAAGAAAGATTTGAATTTACATTCCACACTCCTGTTAGATTTCTGAAAGAACCCAGAAGAGGTGTACAGGGATTCCAGAAGACCTCCAGAATTGTTCTTAGAATGAACTGAATTCACTGGTTCTCACTGGCTCTGTCTCTGCCTCTGCCTGAACCCAGTGTCAGATGTTCCCTAACAAGCTACAAGCAATCACATGCTGAACAGAACTGGTATTATCTGCTAATAGAAGATTCACAACTTCCTGCATATATCATCAAGTAAAACCTTTTCAAGGTTTTTATTCTAATTTATTTAACAGAAACTTCCCCTAAATTATTCCCTCGATTTTTTGATCCATTATAAGGGATAATTCTTTCTGCAATACACTGAAGTGCTTTCCTTCCCTTCTTTTAATCACTAAATAAATCAATTAGCATGTTTTAAGAAATGAAAACTAGCATTTAAGTCTTCATGCTCAAAAAAAACCAAAACAAAACAAAACAAAAGAATAAAAGCTTGTAAGCTTATTCTGTTTATGTCCATCTTTACCCTTTGAAATGATTCATCTTTGAAAAAGGAACATTTTGATGGAGAACAAAACTGCCAGCCTTGCTTCCACTTACAGTCTCTGTCCAAAACATTCTATTTCTTCAACTTTTCAGGAGTGCTTTGCAGCAAACTGCAGTCACTATGTAATGGGATTACTGACTGCTTTTTGAACAGCCAAACAGTTTCTTTTCAAGTTGGCCTTAGCATATGACTTGACACTGAAGGTTTTACTTTGCTTGTTTATTAGATTTTCTTTATCTGCCACTGAAACACAAATCTTTACACCGAACACGTTTTGAACAGGAAAATAAACTCATTCCAATTCAGAACAACTATTTCAAATGGTTAGTCTGATGTAGATCTACTTAATCATTATAGAATTACGTGCACGCAAACCTGAAGCAAAACCCTTTATAAAGACCATCACACTTAATTATACTAAAATTCACAACTTTCCATTTCAGCTGTAAGTTTTAAAGGTAGTAACGCACGGGAATTAGCAAAGTAAAATAATAAAACTGAGAGCAGATGACTGAATTCTGCTTCTGTTCAACAGGACAAAGCACTCCGCACAGAATCCTGTGCTGCTAAAGCCACTTCCAGTACCAGAGCAACAATATTTTTTTTAATGTTGCTTGGATATTTCTACCATTCATTTCCATGTGCAATGTCTTCTTAGTGACTTCAGTAAAAGATTCCATAGGAGATGCTCAAAAAGACCCAAGCATTCAAGGAATTCCTCCAGTTGAGGAACTCCTGCAACTGACACTTAGTTGAACGTTGGTTCAAGTTTTTATCTTGTTGCACAAGTCTGGGCTTTGCATGTTGCTATGTACAGAATGAGCACTAAAAAAAAACCACTCTTTTTTCGTGCATCAACAGGGGACTACTTGAACCAGGACACAGCGCATGTAGAAGAGAACAGTTTTTCCCTGCATTTTTCTTCCAGTTTCAAAGTAAAGGACGTGGTCATTAGATCTACAGTAAACACCTATAAATGAAAACCAGAGAACCAGTGAATCGAAAAAAAGAAAAAAAATTATTCTGCTTTTCAGTTTAAACAAACCCAAGGCTGCCTTACAAATAGATATGCAATCCCAAAGATGAGGATGGCCTTTGCCTCCATTTCAATGCCCCGTTACTTTGGACATACACCTTCAGAAGGTTATTTTTAGTGTCCAATTGCCAGAGACAGGATTTTGAAGAAAGAAAGCAAGAATGTAAGATATCAGGAATAATAATAATAATAATACAGCAGTGATAGCAAGGACATAAGGACATAATGATGTAGCCTATGATTCAATTAGGAGCAGCTGATCCGCATTCAGGCAGATTCATGGAGCCACCATGGATGTTCTTAATAATGCAGTTCAATCCAGACTGTGCTATTAGTTCAGTAGAGATTTTACCCTCAGAGGATCTGCAGACTTTGATTTGGATCCAGGGAACTGCTTAACAGCTGGAAAATTTATAAAGCTGAATGGGAATTCTGTGTTATGTAATTTTCTCATCTTGATGAATGGGGGAGTTAGACATGTGACGTGAGTTAGCACTCAGAGAAGTTTTTATAAGGGTGCACTTAAGAAAAATAATTTTTTGCTTAAAAAACTATTTTTTTCTAAGAAGCTCATAATACTTAAGGTTTTCTTATGAGAATAGAAATCTGAGGTTTCAATGGAAATTTTGCTGAGTGCTAGCTATCTGAAAGCCCTTTATGTGAAATATTTAATTTGGAAATGAAATTTTCGGAGTTTAGGGATACTTACATCATATCATCAAAGAAGCTGAGAACGATTTTTTCATACTCGTCTCTTGTAGTCTGCAGAACCGCCGTGAGATCAGCCATTTTTATGAAGTACAGCAACAAATGAGTCTACCAGAAAAAAAGCAAGCTCTTCTCCTTTCAGTCAAGAGAGCTGAGGCAGTTAAACCAGGAGGGTATGGCTATCTGCCTGTGCAGCTGTTGCCCACAGGGTGAGCAGCCCCACAAAACACAGCCAGCATAATGGCAGGATTCAGCCTGTACTCCCCAGGATTTTGAACTGTTACAGTTGTATTGGGGAGCTGCTTGTGAGGACTACATATGAGTGAAAAATGAGTGAGGGCTTGTAGGTCTTGTATGTGACATGAGTATCCATGAAGTGTATGACTGCAGATCTTCATTTTCTTGGGTCTGGCACTGATATGAAAATCCCTGAGCATTCCATATCCTGTCCCTCCATATAAATTTCTTGACATGGTTCTTCAATTAACACTAATTATGTATTCAAAGAAAGAGCAAAGATGTTTCTATTTTTCTAGAGGGGGTGAAAAATCATGTTTCTCTGAGCTTAGCTTTAATAGCTTCGCATCCTCATTCTCTATTTCAAAAGCAAAGCTGATGCCATGAGGCACTGCAGGAATTTGGAAAAGATGCTTTGCTTTAGAAACAGAAGCTTCAAATCCACTTTAAATCCCATATAAGAGTTAGTCCAAAAAAGTCAATGAATGGATCATGATCAAAGTCTCTTTATTGAATTTTCTAACAGTTTCCAACAAAATATGTTCTAAAAGGAACTGACTATATCAAGTGCTTTCCAGAAAGCTGAAATGATAACTCTTGGTTCATAATAGCTGAGAGAAGGAAGAGATGAAACCTCAGTGCCTACATATAATATAGGTTGTTTTATATGGGTTGCCAAGCAGTTGTATTGTTGTAAAATGACAGGTATTTATACTTAACTGAAGAGAAAATGGAATGGGTAAGACTAAGTGAAGGGGGTGGTTGAGTTCGCTGTATGTAGGGCCTCTGTTAAGATATTGGGTTGAGAAACTGAATGCCCAGGTCTGCTTCTCCTGTATCTGGAATCCAGCTGAGGGCTGCTCTGTTAAGTGGACAAAGAGTGCCCTTCCAAATGAATCTTCAGTAATTTTTGTGTTCAGTAACTGAACACAAATGCTGATGCTTTTCTTCTTATAGAGTTGTAGTACCTTAAATAATGTTTCTGTAGCATTCAACAGGACTCTTCACAATGCTAACCAATAACAGCAAGGGTGCCAGAATCCAGCCTTTAATCTTTTGCTAACAGAGTTGTTGCTGAGGTTAATAATTTACTAAGAGGACAGAAAGTTGAGCAGTGATAGAAGGAATTTGCTGAATTACAGTTTCTGGTTCCTTTCTACAAATCCCTGCCAATAACAATTCTGAATGCAGAGTTGGACAAAGTTAGGTTCAGTTCATTGTTTCAAGCCTGTTGTGCCCAAAGTGTTTTCCTGCATTTAAATCCCAATCAAGAATTGTACTACACAACAAATACCAAATAATAATTCACTGAAAACCTCACCTTCTGAAAGTATGGCCCAATGCACATGAAACTTCCCCTGCGTTTAAATCATCTCCGCAGTTTAACATAGAATCAAAACCACTCATCAGCACGTAACCAGCACTTACTGTTTTGTTGGTTTAACAGTCATGCCTCAGTATCTCGGAGCGTTGTCTATCTGTTCCCTACAGATAACAGAAAGCACATAATTCTGATTCTGAAATGCAGGTTGGTGCTGAAGTGGAAGATGTAGAAGTGTAAAACATTTCTAGGACCAGATTCAGGGACAAGCTATTTACTGCTTTGCTAGGCTCAGAGATACCTCTGTTGTTTTGTTCCAGGCAGTCTGCCCCCCTTGTATGACATGTTTATATCCCATTTAATTTTCTGTTTTCCCTGTATTTGCATCCTGTTTCACATACAATCATGTGTTCCTTGTTTTTGTAAACTATAACAAAATGTGACGTGAAAAATGTTTACCTTTAAATCATTTTCCTTGTAGCCCTCTTTTCTTCTGTGTATTCTGTGTTAGCTTCAATAGTTGAGCACCCTACGTTTTTAGCTACCACCTCACCTGACCTACAGCATTCCCCATATTGTATATAGCCACAGAGAGGACTGTGATGTTAAATACAAAAGAGAAATAAGAGTGTTGTAAGGCCACATGCTTCTTGCATAAGGGATTTCAAAGAAAGCAATTGTTTAAAGGACTGGAAGATGACAGAAAATAATCTGTGTAATCCAACAATCAAAACCTGTATTCATTAGCACAGGGAACTTTGTTGGGTGCCTCAAAAAATGGAAAGGTGAGTAGTCAAACTGAGAGCAGCTCTTTAATTTCCCACATTTCAAGGTGCAAAGAATAGGCTCTGTGTGTTTGGACTATTGTAGTTTTGACTTTCATATTTCTAAACCTCAGGATTTAGATCTGAATCTTGAAAGTGATTCAGACTTTCGCCAGTTCTCCTGTCCTCAGCTGAAATACAATGTCGAGTTTTTTTGAAATAATTGTGCAGCTATGACCATTCCTTCAATAAGGCATTTTCTACATGAGCAGAATTCTTTGAAGTATGGAGCCATGAAGATGGCGAGGGCCAAAGGTGAAAGCTGTGCAATAGAAGTTTACATTCCAGTCAGAGAACGGGTTGGAGGGGTGAAGGAATTAGTCTATTGATATTCAGTGCTTTGACCTGCTAACAATAACTGTGGAGCGGGGGTTATAACAGAGGCACATCCCTACATTGTGTATCAGTGGAGGGAGACAGACCTTATCTGCTTTAGTTTGCTTCGGAGGAAAAATCAGCGGGGCTTTTGCCATGTGGTCACCAGTTGTTGCCACTGGGAGTATGGGGAAAAAATTGTTCATGATTCCTCCATCACCGCATTGGGTCTAATAATAAGTCAGCTACAGATCTGCAATCTGATGGGCATCTTTCAAAACCTGACTGATGCTGGGAAAGAGAAAATAAATTAATAGGGTATTCTCTGCCAGATTTTAAAGGGCATATAGACTAAGGAAAGCAACACCCTGCTGTTTTTTTCCCTTTTAAGATTAAAAAAAAAAAAAAAATCCTCTTTTTCACTTTGAAAGTATTTTTTTTATATATAAAAAATAATCAAAGCAACACCAACAATTTTTTGACACTAGAGAATACTTTTCCCTTGGTATGGAGCACATTTATAACACAGCTCAGCTAGGCCTGTGGGTAAAATTTTGTGCTGGGGAGCTGCAGTTTCGCTAACACAAACCCAACAAGATTTAGCTCACTCAGTGGAAGAGGCCAGTAGATATTTAGCAGCAGGGCACGCTGGGCTCTGGTTGTGGTTTTACCTCCATCCTCTGTCACCAGCAATCACTTCCCAGATCCCTGGTTTTGCTTTGTTTCTGACCATTTGTCACTACCTTGGCAGCTAGACAACAGCACAATTCACAAAATAAAATAGTACAATATTATGTAGCATGAGGCACAAATCAGTGAACAGTTTAGATTCTGTTTCTCTTTAAGAATGTGTAATTTAGGTATGTAGACAATTTGATTACATCTCCTAGTTAATTTTTTGCCTAATGTCCAGCAGTTTTTAGGCTCATGCATGGCTCTTTGTTTTTACGAATCCAGAGTGGAAACTTCTTTCTTTTTCCCTATAAAGTAAATCTTGAGCTTAGTATCTTACCTAAAAAAGTCTCCATAGCTTCCTGATCACAGAAGTCACAGGCTAAGATCAATGGGCTGCTTGGGCTGTTCATTTCTCAGTGGCAGAAGTATTCTTTATCTAGAAGATGATCAGATATGAAACATCTGGTCAGGACTTTTTCTATTGAGTCAAGATGTATTTTATTAACATGGTCATCTCCAAAGAGACTATCTCACTTCCCAGCAAAAACCCAAGAAAACCATATAGAATCTTTGTCTGGCATATTCAAGAAGCAGGAGACCCAATGGGCTGAGAGATCACCTTTAGTTTTAAACATACTTATTCAGAGGCTGGTTTAATTGGAAGGAAACGTATTTGAGTCAAACCAGCATTCTATGTGGTTGAAATTGCAGGTGAGGTGCCATCTGAGCAGTCACCAGCCTTATCTCAAACACAAAGCCAACTACAATGCTGACTGTAAAGCTACTACAAAAACCTACTCCTGAGCAAATAAGAGGCAGTGATGGGTTTTCATTCCAAATGAAGATTTTAATCCAGTGTTGACTTCAATTGTATGTTAAAACAAAACAAAACTTACAATCCTTATCAATAATTCCTAATCATAGCAGACATGCTGAACTAGCAAACATGCTGAGCTGTTTGAATGGCCAGTGCAGAATATTCAGCTTCCTTAATAAAAGCAGTATTTTTCAGAATATCATAAAATTAATCATTTCAGTAATCCCTTTGATATATTGCTCCAAACACATGGCTGCTTTCAGGGACACTGATAAGTGAGCATTCGCTACAGGCACTGGGGGCCCATCAACACGACACGACGCCTGCCAAAATCAGAGGCTTTGCCCAGTGCAGCATATTGTTGCTTTACACTGAGCTGAAGTCAGAGGGAAAAATTATGAAGAAAAACACTCCTGAACTAAGAGCAGGGCTCCAGTATGCCAAAGGCTATCTATCTCCAGTCTGTAGGTAGGAAGGTAGGTCTTACTTTACAAATCGCCAGAGTTCTTTCAATTTTAATTACAGGTTTTCATTTGCTTTTTGTTTTGTTTGAGAAAACAAAGTTGACTTGGTGGACATTAGATGAGTCCTGTAGTTGTAAAAGCTTTATCCGAGCTCCTGCTCTGCCCAGACCTCCTGTGTGACCATGGGTAAATCACACCTCTCTGCCTCAGTTTCCCATTTGTGTAAATTATTTGTCTAACATCTAAGGACATCATCAGCACAGTGATGGTTTGACCCTTCTAGGACTCTGCTGCGTTACTGTAGAGCTGAGGCCATATCACTAGGGCTCCAGTGAGAGACATCTGACATGAAAAACAAGAATTTGAAGGACTTTGTCTCAGAGAGCTGCAGTGTGAAGTAAGGAATGGGTAAAGACAGATGGGATCATCCTGTGAAATAATTAAACAATACTGATCATTGTGACAGGTTGTGAACTTCAAAAAACAAGCAGCCAAATGGTTAAAAATGAAAGTTTCAGTTGGGTAATGTGAGGCTGCCCCATGAATATTTAAGAGATGCTTTCCTCCAGAATGAGGGACAGCTTGGGAGATAGCACAAAGTTGTTTGTTTTACAGTGAACAATTAGGTTGATCAGTTAAAGCTTAGATATTTGTCTCCTTGTGCAGAATAAACAACGAGCACACCGGTGGGAGACAGTGAACAGAACAGCTCCATCAAAAGTGGCTGATAACACAGCTCTGCTGTTGTCCTGTGGCTGGAGCTGCTCACAATCCTGGTAGCACCGTGGAGGCACTCAGCTGGGCCGTGGTCAGTTAATGGGTGAGCAAAGTGCAAGGGGAGAAGCAACACCTTCCTCTCAGCTGCCCCTGCTTTGCTCCCCTCTCCCCACCCCATACCGAATTTCTGGTCGTTTCCTTTAATTTCACATGTTGAAAAGACTGAGTGATCCTTTCCTCAGATGGTCTTTCTAGAACCCCCAACAGAGTGTGAATAATTATTCCCACTCTGTTGGGGCTTTGATAAGGCTCTTATGGCTGCCTTTTGCTCAGCCTCTCAGCCTTTGTTCCCGCTAAAGTTATTTTCTTTCTTAGGGGGAAAAAAAAAAAAGGTAAGAACTGTAAAAATGATCAAGCAAAACTGTAGTTTTAATAATAGTAATAACAATAAAAATGTTGGCTCGAAAACCATAAATGCCAAATCTTTCTGTTAAGTGGGCAATCATCGTGATTATCTGTTTTACACAGAGCACAATTTAGAAAAACAATTGCATGGAGCAGAGTCTGAGATGTCTGAATATGAACTTTGGCTTCTGCCAGGGAGCACTGAGCTGGGCACCGTTTGGGCCAAATGCAATGGGTGAGGTTTAACGATGTCACAAGTTTTTAATGTTTGTAGCTTTTGGTGAGTACAGAGAATCCAGCATGTTTCAAACCATACGTGAATAAACTGGGAGGCCCTATGATTTAGGAATCAAAGCAAAGAGCTGCCTTCTCTTCTCCATTGAAAGAGGTATCGGGTACCGCAGTTGACTAAACAAAACGCTTTGTCTGCACGTATGTATGCTCTGATGCTCTGGGGAGTAGGGAAAGAGGTTAATCCTAAACTCAAACATCCCTTCAAACACTGATTAGCTGTCTTAATACAAAGGACCACACATCACAAAGGAGTCCATTTTAACCTTTCTACCTCCGTTTGTGTTTTACCAAACAAACAGGCCAAAGTGTTCACTGTTACTGGCACTGGAGCCGAGGTAAGTGGAGTTGCTCAGCCAGGTGTGACGGGCACACCATGCCCAGAGCACACAGACATCACAGCGGGATGGAAGGAGCCATTGCTCCCAGAAAAATAAGCTTATTCCAGACTTTTCAAAACCAGCTTCTAGTCGACCCGTAGTTTGGGTCTATTATTAAAAGGAAATATACCTGAAGCCTGTAGGTTACCACAGCCATCTTCTTGTAGGCATTGCAGTGCTGGGGAGTGGCATGAGATCAAAGTAATGGCGCATACAGATATATTGGCGTTTTGAGATTGGAAGATAAATAATTCATACATTGAAAACAGGGCTGGGTTGGGGATATTATAGATTAATTCCATCTCACACTTTTTTTTCCCTCTCTCACCCCCCCGTTTTTTTTTGCTAGTGGGAGACCTACTGCCCTTGTCCCTTTCTTCTGATTTCTGAATCTGCCACAGGCACTGTTAGAATTACAGCAGTGATAAGAAAAAATCAGGCGTGGGATTTGAATTAATGCTTTTAGACAAATCTCCATTCCATCTCTAATTCTAATGCTAATTACATTTGCAGATCAAAGACTCTTCGTTAAAGTTTTGCTTTTGAATACATGTAAAGATTTTACTTTTTTATTTATTTTTTTTTTCCATTTTTGGAGAAATTCTTCTTCCAGTTGAGACCAGATGTTCTAAAATACCCCTTTAGAGCGGCACTGCTTTGGTTCTCTGTTTTCCTTTCTTTGAATCTTTTGTACACACTGGGTAGAGCATTGTTCTGATACCGTATAGGCAATCCATCTTTCTGACTCACTTGGTTTTTATTTAGAAAAAGCCAGTGATAACTTAATAAGTGAGCACAAGGAATCACAAATATGTTTGATTACATATGCTCAGCATTGCAGATATTCAAAAACTGTATCACCTTCAATAAGACTAAGAGATTGCAATAAGGAGATTTATATAGAGAGAGATAAAGATAATTGAGTTATTTTTATGTTTCCTCTGACTCTAATGTTTGTATAATTTGTATTTTCCACCTGCTTCTACAACTAGGAGAGCTAGAAGTTATTTCTTCTCTGCCTTTCTTTTCTCTTCTGTGAAGCAGAGCATTTTTAACATGGCCTCCTTACATTTGGGCTTTCAGAAAAAAAAAACAAAACAAAACCAAAAACACAAAGATCCCATGCCTCAAGAGAAAACCATAAAAGTTGGCAATACAGACACAAGTCTGATTGCACGAGAATTCAAGCTCGGCATGTCCACACATGTTGTAGGAACAGAGCCTATTTTGCAAGTGTCAGATAATGAAAGTCAGGAAAAGTCAGAAATTTTTAACACCACAACATAAGTCAGAGATTTTTTAACACCAGACCCTCAGGGGTTGTAGCAAAAGAGTAGGAGCTCATTTCGGGAGGAAATAAAAAGAAGGAAAAAGAGAATGGTGGAATCGAAGTGTGAAAAGAGGGGATTAGGTGGTGAAAGGGGCTGGATTGCACGCGGGAGGAAGCAGAAAAGGTTCAGAGGGTGAAAAAGCCAATTAGTGGAGTATAAATCTAAAAAAGCCAATTTCTGAAATAAAGAGGTGTTAACTTAAGGCAGCAAGAGAGAGGATTAGTCAAGGAAGTGACAGGCTGCAGTTAGGAAAGAGTGGGATTCTGAAAGCTGATCGGGACTGGAAACAACTACGATATATTATATAGATTTATAAGGTATTTAAACTGTGTAATGAAATCTGGCCCTTTTTCCAGGCTCCCTCCAGCACATCCCCCCAGAGGTGTGCTGCAGATAGCCGAGCTCTGGCTTATGCCATCTATCTGCAGGCAGCAGCGAAGGCCCTGCTGACTCAGGCGAATTGCTTGTGGAATCTCCTTAGATGTCAGGCACAGTGTGACTCTCCCTATCTTTGCAGCAAAAGGAAAACAGTCAACAAGAATCATTACCTCAGCTACGACAGAGCTGTTCAGTGGTTTCCATTCCGTCAGATCTGACAGTCACAGGGTACAAAAGGTCCCCACTCAGCATGGGGCAGCTTTTCTGTGCCTTTCCCCTGTACCTAGAAGTATCTCAGACTCGATCCTGGAACAGTAGCTAAAATCCTCCTGCATACAGGTCAGTATAAATGCCTATAATCCCTCCAAAAAGCCTTGGGTTCCCATTCACCCGGCATCCTTTCTTTGGAATTTTTCTCTCAATGTTTGTTGGGTTTCTCCCATGTCAGACTCTGTTCCCGTCTGCCTGTCGCTCTGCAGAAAATGCAGCTCATCTACTCGAGCAGACGTGATTTTGTGATTCCTGCCCATTTGATACAGTTTTTTTTTCCCTCACTGGAGGGGAAAAATCAAAACCAAAATCGAATTCTGCTCACACACATCCACACATATTTGCAATGAATTCAGCTATTTACAGTTTTAGTAAATGTATGCAAAGACTTTTGAATGTAAATTGGCAACCCTGAAAAATCTCTCCCCAAAGACTGCATGTTTGGCAGGAAGCACAGAATTACCTGGGCGTTAAGAAATCATACAAAGCATTGCCAGAAAAAGCTGCTTGCAATGTACAACTTGCTCTACTGATATGTAGGAATTACATTATTTATGTCTGACTAGCATTTGCTGCTCTCTCATCTATTCCTAGAATTTTATGTACACAGACACAGATCACACTTGTGACTATGGGGATGTCCCATTGACACAAGACTCTTGGAAGATATTTAACAAGAAGAAAAACTCTACCCTTCTGTATTCTACAGTGGAGAATGAGAGAAGATACGTTATCCAGATTCAATTTGCCATACTATATCTATACCGTTGGAAGATACAGATCCATATGGAAGAAGAATAAATAAAACATGAACTGTAACAGGCCAAGCTTTCAGCTGGGTTAAATCAGCATTTCTTCCTTAAACACACTGGAACTGTGCCTATTTATATCTAAGAATCTAGACGGTTATCTGGGTTTGCCAGCTCACTGTAGGGATAAACACATCTCTAACCAATTATATGTTCATTAGAGTCAAGACAGAAAGGGGAGAAAAAGCCAAAACTCAAAACCAGTCAGCGTTTAAGCTCTTGTTCTGTTACCAAGTGAAATGTTAACATTTCAGGGAATGCTTTTTCCACATGGATAAATGTAAAGTCTACTGTCAGTGCTGTTTTAGAGCTACCTGGGAGTCACTTTATGAATGGGCTTGGGATATTTTTGGCTTGTTGGCATGTCAGCCTTCTTAGCATGGCAGTTATCCCAGTAAAAAAGTATGAACACTTTATCACTAAAAGTACTTATCACTAAACGTACAGGAGTTATAGATGTGATACGGATACCTTAATCTCTAAAACTGCTTCACAACATTTCAAACTAACATACTGAGATACAAAATCGCATACATACAAGTCCTAACCTGCACCCTACCGCTAACATTCATCTGACAGTGAACACCTGGAAATCAGAGAAGGACAGGAATTTAAATATAATTCACAAGTTGTGCCCAGTAACCTGACATTTAGCCCAGTATAAAAAAGCAGCAAAAATGACTCATGGACTGTGGCTGTCCTGTTTAAATCGTGTTCACATTAAGCACCAACTGGCCCTCCACAGTCACCCTGGATTTATGCCCTGCTACTTAATGAACCAGCTGCAAGGAATATAAACCCATCTGTGCACACAGTGTCAGCAATCCCTGACGTTTACCCTTACATTGGTTCTATCACTTGAGGTGCTCTCCCCCAGTGTTGGAATACTGCCATTCTGACTCGCATACGATTCTATGTGCAGACTTGGGCACACATGTGTTGCAAGCTGTTCCTTTGAAGGACTATAAGAAAGTATTTCATAATCCTGAAGCAAAACTCTTTCAGAAGGTATGCAGCCAGGACGCGTTGGCAGTTTTTTTAAAGATGTTAGAAAAGGTGATATAAGGAAATTAGAGCTTATAAAGAAAAAAATAGGCAAATCTCTCTCGAAAGCAAGCAAACAAACTAACAGCAATTTTTTTTATTTTTTTTTTTTTTTAAGGTCAGTGCTGTATTTTACCAATGTAGTTTCTGTTTTAGCTGCTGGTTTTACATTCAGGCTCTGAATCTTTTGTTTCACTATGATGACCTATAGCCTTTTGTTCCCATGAGGACGGATGTGGCAATGTGCTCATAAATCAGTGACACTTATTTGTAGTCATCACCCTTAGGCCATGGCTCACACATTGAGAATGACTGTCCTAATAAATTTCTCACTTTTCTGGTTCAGAGTTCTGCTTTCAGATTGCCATGGATTTGGGGGTTGGAGGAGGACAGGAAGATTATTTCTGTGAGCAACGTGCTTCTGAAGGCACGAAGAAACTCGGTCAGTAACGAAGGTATTAGGATTTCCTGAATGATGGGTGAACTGAGGAGAATCTCTCTCTGGCAGAAGAATGAAGGAGGAAACCTAAGAGGACTTGTCAAGTCCTTTTCTAACATCCCTGGTTTCTCAACTAATAATGGTGACTTATCGACATCTTTTGATCCAGTGATGTATCTCCCTAAAATGATGACATGGTATTGCACATCCTTGCGCTGGCATTGGCTATCCTAATCTTGAGCAATAAAAGATGGAAGGCGTAAAAGCAGCACAGCAGGAACCAGCAGCACTGCCTCCAGGGCTGCCCATCGGGGAGTGGCTGCAGGTACATTCTCCTGTGTTACGCAGGGAAGCAGCAGCAGCATTACTGAATGATAAGGGACTTCTGTAGAGCTCTCACTGCATAGTTAATAGCTGTTATTATCAAGTGAGCTCTATTTTGGCTTGCATATCTTATTTTTATGTGATCTTTGTCATTCAGTACGTAGATTATATTATTTTTCTTCATATGTTTTTCAGATTAGAAAAGATGGTCCTTTTTAACAGCTGGAGAACTGCACAGAGATATTTAGGCTGGAAGTAGTCATTTATATAAGCTTTGAGATATGGAAGGCCTGATTTCTTTCAGAGTGGTTTTTATTATAAAGTGCAAATTGCTCCACACTTCTGCAAATCAGTCCTAAGAGCCTCTGCTTAGCTGTGGACTAAAGACAACATAAATTAATAATTTTTCTGAAAAATACAGTGTAAGTGTTTGCACTGGCATCACATTCTGCAGCTGCATTCATCTCCCCAGGACAGCTTCCTTAACAGTGAAACCACCTTCCATCTTCCTGCAAGCATTTGATGAAACACACCTTTAATTCTTCATGAGCTCCTCTTGCTCATTGATTCCAAGAGCCAGTATCCTTGTCCTGATAATTCCAGTCTCACTGAGAGCTTTATGCCATCAAAATTGTCAAGCGTCTTCACAACTCCTTCATATCTTGACAAATCTGTTTACTCCTGACACTGCCATACTGATTCCTCCATCAGTTTTCAGTATCCTCTTGGTCCAGTCATTCTGAGGGATGGAGCAGGTGAAAGAGCAGTTCAATCAAATCCAGACTCAGTAAGGGATTCAGGCACTGACAAACCATTTAATGCTTTGGATGATGCACTCTAACAAGTGTTTACTGCATATGTGTAAACCACAATATCTCCAGAGTTTATATTTTGGATAGCTTAATGGGAGCTTTCAAAGGGAAAACAAAAAGCCTGTGCACAATGTGAAGAAAATCCTTCTGCCAAATTTCAAGCCCTCACTACTGATTGCTTCAAAATAAACCTTGCCAGAGTTCTTAGCATAGGATCATATTATGACTAATATGGCTATCTTTAATAATACGTTGCAATATCAACTCTGCCTATGGTGCAAGCCTTTCAATCTATATGTCACACTCCCAGAACCATATCTCCAGCTTTTATCTTCATCTGTGACTGCCACACAAGTACATTTAAAGACAATGTTTTTCTTTTTCAAATAGAAGTCAGGATTCCAGTTTGCTTTCACTTAACCTTGTAATTTTTTTTCTAACATCCCCGTATTTCCTCACATTATCAATGAGGTCTGATCAGCTAATGGCAGCTGCAAAATAACTGGCAGAGAAAATCTTTGTCTTTTGAAGTGTCTGTCCTTTCTGCTTTGCTCATTTTCCACTTGCTGTAATTTCCTCCACCATTCAAGCACCACGGAAGTTCTAAGTGGGAAATGGGAAAACTAATCTGGTTATTAGCTGAAGCATGGGCTGCTCAGCAGCTTCCCAGGGTGAGCTGTACAAAGAGCTTTCTTACTAGGGAAAATACTGACCTGGGCATTGTCAGATCTCTTGCAGAGACAGGTCAGGTGAGTCTGCGATCACACATTAAATAAAAGTAATTATTTTAATCCAGAGAAATGTAAAGGAGAGGGAGAGAAATTTAAAGGAGAGGGAGAGATTTTAAATAGTGACTTCCTGAGACTGATTTAATAGGAAAATTCATATTAAGGTCTCTGAAAGTGAGTTCTCAACAATGGAAAATTATTATATAAAATATGCATACAAATGGATGTTTCTCACAAACAAGAGTAATTTATGGTTACTTTTATAGTCTAAGCAGCTAAGGAACAATTTAGTTGTCTGGGAATTCAGGAAAAAAATCTGTTTACAACGAGCAGAAAAAATGGGCCAAATTCTGTTTTCAGGGTGAAACTGACAACTGTAAAATGTCTACACGTTTTGTAGAATACACCTAGGCAAATGTATGCAGGCTTTATTTGGACTCTGCTTAACAATCAAGTTTGCTATGAAGCAAAATCTACAGCAGAGTAAACACTGGTGTGTTTTGCTGTAGATTGCCTGCATCTGCCATTTCATGCACCCTTTCAGCCTGTTAGTGGTCCACACACTGTGAAATCCAAAGTGCTGGAGAAGTGGGTTTGTTGATAAAGTCACTATGTCTGAACAGATTCCTGTAGCACAGCATCTTCTAACCTCTAATATCTTCTAATCCAAACCTTAGTTTTATTATTCGCTGTTCTAATTCATAAAGTTCAATCCTGAAAATATGAATATCATTCACGAGGCAAATGCCTTGTTCAAGCTCTTGTAACAACTCATGATGAAGTTTTGTACCTGCACCTGACATACCAGCTTTCATCTCAATCCCTGTGCTGCAACAGGAGGAGTAAGAAAATTATTTTCAAGGAAAATAAATTGGTCTTGTTTAGAGTTGATGAATGTCTTTATAATGAAAGACAGCTGAGCTTGCAGTGACCCAAAGAAAAGATGTTTCCAGCAAACTGACAAGCCTGCATAACTCCCATTAGTGTTGCAAGTTGTGCACATGTTGAGTGAGGAAAATGGACGCCAATTAATGTGTTTATAGTGGAAAATGCTGCTTCCAGTTTACTGTTCCCCAGCTGAGCTGAGAGTGACTTCCCAAGATAAGACCCTGCTGTTACTCAGCTTCTAAATAAGGTGAGAGAAGATTGGGTGATGGGAGGTTCAGATGGAAAAGTGAATTTGCCTTGGTGAATTTGAAGTGCTTACATTGCAGTCTGCAGTTTAGCTGCTTACCTGGTTTCTGGGTGCTTTTTTTATTTACTGTCAGTACGACAAACCTTGTCCTCTGTTGATAAGGAGCCTTAGTTCTGAGCTTAGTCCACCAATTTTCTTCTCCCCAAGCTTTTATAGTGTCACATTTATTTTGGTGACTACAATGTATTTGTTTGTAAGCCCTCTCACCAGGCTGCAGTGCATGTTAATTCATTAAGCCTGGCTGAATGTAAAATTACAGCACAACAATGAGAATGTTGTCCCTGTACTGCTGTATAATTGGTCATCAGTGGGAACCTGAGTTCCCTTCTTCAGGGGAACGTTCTGTAATTCATAGCAGTTAAAACCACTAGTTATTCAAGTGAGTTAATTCTCTCTCCAGTATCTTCACTTAGATAGGTATCTTGTAAAGGATCTCTGATGTGGGCAAATAGAATGATCTGCATCTATTCCACCTCAGGCTCTGATTTCACAAGCAGAACAAAGCTGGATTCACTCCATATTGGATTAACAGACTTCTAGCAAAAACAACTATAGGAAATGTGGTGACACAAGAAGTTCAGCTTGGTCCTGAACTCGTGGTCATCAGAGGATACGTGGGCACTTTCAGTAGGAACAGAGGTGCTATGCACTCTCCTGTGGGTGAATCTTTTCTTATTCTCTTCTTCAAAATGAAGTTACACTGTGCCTGCTTGCAGCTTCCTTGCAGCTTTGGTTATACTGATCTTTCTCCTTTCCTTCCTTTTCCTTATCCAGAGCTGATTGAGCTGGCTCAACTAAGTGACTGCCATGCCTTAATTGAGGTATAAACTGAGAAGTATAAGAAATTATCTTTAATAGACAAATACAAGAAGTATACAGATGAATTTTCTCTTGGCTCCTTCTCTATTTCTGAAAGGTGATCACATAGTTCACAAGTAAATTAAACCAAATAGGGATGGGATGGGCTCCTTCTGTCAGTATGGCAGGGCGAATTGGAGGCAGACGTGTGAGCTGCTATCGTATGTTGCTTCCTCTGCAGGGCTGTTGAAGGTGTGAGCCATCCTGTGAGAGGTGAAGTCCCATGAGCAGAGCACGTGTGGTCTGCAGCCACCTCAGCTTCTGGCAAAGAGCAGTGCTCCATTTATAAAGCTCATTTTATGTACATGCTAAGCACAGACGATGTACAGTACTTAAATACCACCAGCCATGATATACATTAGGGCTTGTCACAGCATGCATAAGATGTAAAAGTCTGCAGGAGTACTTTACTGACACGGGCTGGGAATTGAGGGAGTGATTAGAGGTGGCTAATTTTCCTTTCAGCAACTTAATCTTACAGCAACAGAATCCCATTGTACAAGGAATATACTGCTCCCAGCTCTACTTCTCTGTGCCATTTTTTGCTCATTTTCTTTGAGGCCTCTATTTGCTGACCATAATTACTGTGCCTGCACAAGTCCATACGAGCTGTGGAGGCACACAGAAGTGGCTGCGTGAAGCGGGGTTGCAACACTGCGTATTCTGCTTTGTGATGTGCTTGGAGATAGAGGGGACAAACAATCCAAGGGAAAAATAGCTCCCTCTGACCGCCCACACTTCCATCTTCTCATAGTTTAGCATTTTGTTTGTTTTGATTGTACGGTAAACCATCTGAAGTTCTCACCTGGTGTGGAACTCAGTTTACACTGGTGGAGAACCAGGTAGTAACAGTGAATTTTCAGGAAGTAACAGGGAGTAAAGAACAGGGAAAAAATGGAAACAGTTCATAGGGTATCACATATTTTAGAACAACGGAAACTTTCAAGAGTGTCAGAAAGGTTCCCCTTTCTTTGCTCTTACTCTTTAATTTTTTCTTTTTGCACCAAAATAGACTATTTGTTTATTACGGCAGGAACTAATATTTTCCCTGTAGCCAGTTAAAAGAAATACATCCTCTTTGTGGCTTTGAAAATCCCTACAGGATTATGAATGAATACTTCAAGAGTGTATTATAAATTCAGACATGTCTATTGGGCTTTCAAGTATCACAGCGGGAGCTTCTTACTGAGGCAACCTGAGGGTAAAGGCTTTCCCACCTTTCCAAAGTGACTCCTCCCACAAAATTTTCTTAGGCTGAAGTTAAAAAAAAAAAAAAAACACACACACACCCTACCTATCTGAGCTTCTTAGTGCTACCTCATTCTAAGCAGAGCTGAATATAGATGTAATTTAGTGCAATCACATACCCAGCCATCGCTCGGGTGCCTGCTCAGCTTTGCTGCCACATGCAATGTCTTGCACACTTTTCAGTGGTGGGTTGTTGTTTGAAATCAATGCGCTTTTTATTTTAAAGGCTGAGCAGGCTAGTTAAAATACTTGTTTGCCAGCACGTGCTGTTCTAGCTGTGCTGTGAGCACCTGTCATTATCTCGTCCAAATTCCGCTGTTGCCCCTTCTTGCCAACTGGCAGCATCACAGCACTGTGACAGTGATTTCAAAGTAGGATTAGACATAGCCCATTTCTCCCATCCCCTGCTGCGAGTGCTGAACCAGCAACTTTGCCATGTTTTGATCAGATGCACTCAGCACTGACATATAAATCAGGGACAGTACTAAAGGGATAGGGGAAGAATCAGCAACAAAGAGCCAAAATCAAGGGCAACTTGGAAGGAAAAATGGAACTAAAGAGAGCTTAAAAAGCACATAGCTTTGAACCTATATGTACTTACTTCTGAAGGGGATGAGGGGAATTGTTACCTTCAAATGAATTCATGCATTTTCTGTATTTTGAATGCACATTGCCCCAGTAAGAAACCTCCAGTGGGCTGAGCCTCAGAACGAAGCGCAGGATGAAAATCAGTTTCAACTGGGAATTGTTAAGGGCAGTTGTTAAGATCTCTGAAATTTAAGAACCACCCACAGCAGCTGGTGTAGGTGGTACTTGTAACACTGTGCTTGATGTTGACTTAATGGCTCAGCTGATGTGTATGGGTGTAACTTCTTCACAAATATTTGGGAGCTTAGAAGCAGGAGGGGGACCAACTTTTTACAAAGTATGATACAGAACAGCTTTAAACTAAATAAGGGGAGATTTAAATTGGATGTCAGGAAGAAATTTTTTACTCGGAGGGTGGTGAGGCTCTGGCACAGAGGTGTGGATGCCCCATCCCTGGAGGCATTCAATGCCAGATTGGATGGGGCCCTAGGCAGCCTGAGCTGGTGGTTGACAGCCCTGCCCATGGCTGGGGGGTTGGAACTGAATAGTGTTTAAGGTCCCCTCCAACTGAAACCATTCTATGATATGATTACCAGAAAGGCTTAAAGACATAAATGCATTATCTTTATGGATGCCAGCTAAAGTACAGGGTAATAGGGAGAAAAAAGTTGAAGGGGAGGATGACTTTTCATGGATCTCATGGTGATCTTTTGAAGATTTTATTTGTTCTTTTAGTTATCAGAAAGAAACTGTGGAATTACGGTGCCCCAACGCTGCAGCAAAGGAGGAAGATCTGATGTTGGTAACTATTCTTACAACATACAGGACACAGAGCGTGAGGAAGAGTAACATGTTGTACTGATCATGTCTGCTGCCTAAGTGTGCCTTCCTAATACTTTGTTAGCATTTTTCTGAAAGTAGCTGCCGTTAAAGAAAGCAATTATTTTTCAAAAGGAACATTCTGAATAAGAGTCATGAGGAAAACTTTCAAAGTGAGACATACTCATTTTTGCAATATATTGCTATGCCATTTTTCAGTTTGCAATTGTACTTGTTGACCGTCTAAACCCTCACTTTACAACACGAAGTCCCATGGGTGCAGGAGAAAAACCAGTGCTTGATAGCTAATACACAGACCACCCACAAATTATTGCATAGATGCTCTTAAATTTTAAACTCTTACAAAAATCCTATCACATCTCTTGAAGAACTTAAATATAAATCTTAAATATATGGAATACTCAGGCATCTTTGCAGTACAGCAGTCTAAGACACAACCACTCATCAATTACTTTACAGTATGGTCTGTGATTGGACTTCAGAAGGGTGTAGGAAAGGAACCATGTAAAGCATCTGAAGTGAGTTCATGTGATTAAGAAGAAGAATGGCAAAGTGGCAAAAAAAAAGCTTCTGGGTTCAGCCAAACATAACTATTAGACAAAAACCTTCTCTCAATTATTCCATTTCATCGTGAATTTTTCAGTCTGAATACAAGAATTCTGTATTACTATTGGTGGAAAAGAAGCTCTTTTGCTCCGTGTGGCTTTCTAAACCTGATCATTTGTATTTATGACTACAAATAAAGATCATACACAGGGTCAAGCGTTTTCTAAAATCCTCTGGTGCAGACTCACTCAGTACAATACATCCCGTAGTTTTAGTTGGCAAATATAACGGAAACAAGAATGAAAGCCATAAGATCTTAGGCACTTGAAAAAGAACAAGATTGTTATCTCCAGTTTTCAATTGCTATTAGTGAAAAAAGTAGCCAGCAATATGTAGGTCAGCATCAGTAGCTGCTTTGGTAGTCTGAGAACAGTTTAAAGGAAGGAAGAGGTTTCTCTTTGTGATTGAATAAGTTACTCTATATCCATGAAGTAGCTGTGTCTCATTCCCAAAGGGAGAAGCATTATCAGCAAATGAATGAACAGGGCATTCTGTGTTATGCCAGTAGCACTGTCTTTGAAAACAAGGGAGACAAGAAAAATAGATTCAGTGTGGCTTTTATTTTCCTGTCTACCATTGTAAAGGAGCTCCTCCATTAACTCATTCTTGTCAGGTTGAATTGAAAGTGACAGTTAATAACTGACACCAGCATCTGCTTTCACTTGATGGAGCAGCAGAGCTCTGCAGTGTCCTGACAGTGTGTGGACAGACCCGGTTTGTGAGCAGAAGTAATATCTTGTATTAGAGTATTAGGTACAGCTTGAGGAAAAAATATGGGTATGTTCTTGAGCCAGCAAACTCTTCTTTATGTTACCTGGAAACTCTGGTTCTTACTGATGCACTGGTAAAACCTAATGGGTGTAAACATTCTGCTTCAACTTAGTTATCAGAAGTTCAGCTCCTTACTGGTACCACCCCACTTAATTAAGCTGCGCTGAGCTTCCCCAGCAGGCAGAATCTGGAGCTGAGATAGGAAAATAATGAATAATTTTGTTTTACAGACTATGCAAGGGCTGATTCAGATGATAGCCTTTTCAGCAGTGTGGGAACCAAGCAACTCCAACCAGTGACAGGGAAACCATGTCAGCCCATGAGTGGTACTGTTCCTGCAGTGAATGTGCTGAGCAGCAGCCTGCCAGGTGGGGACCTAACAGTTGAGGAAGGAGTGGGGCTTGGGCAGGCATGGTGCCTGGCAGTTGGTGTGGCTGTTTTCCTGGTCATTTCTCTAATCCCTGTAACAATTTATAGTACAAACTCTGTATATTTTACTATCTCTTTGGATGCATTCTAATCTAGAAAAAAAAAAAATTTAAAAATTGCATCAATCAATGCTTTGCTCTGCCTAAAATGTGCACATGGTCTTTTGCATGAGATCTTGTAGTGCTCAAGTCATAGCAACAGATCTTTAACAGGCACAAAGCATGCTTAGATTAAACCAATCCCCACCATTGCGTAAGGAGATGCATCACACCCTGTACTCAAATTGTCTGGACATTCCTTAATAGTGTTTACTCTTGTCATCGTGCTTTCAGTAATTTTCAAACATGAGAAAGTATCGATGCCAAATTTTATTTTGCTCTTTCATCAGTGTGTAGGACAGCATATTTTTGTTGCGCTCACTTTATTCCCTCTGTCAGGCAGGGCAAATTTTGCCTTTAATTATACCCTATTCTAAATGAACACTTATGTCCAAAGTGCTGATGTCTCTTAGCATTTCTACACTGACTGTCTAACAAACCATTAGGCTTGTTTGTTGTTCCTTTTTCTTCACACTGTCATGTTGCCATTTTTTTGCAGTGTGGTTTGTACTATTTCCCTTTCATCTTCACCTGAAACCTTTTCTGAGCAGAACACATAGAAAAAAAAAAAAAAACCCTCAAAAGTGGGACATATTTTCCTAGTGATGATCTTTACCGTTTTTCTTTCTTTCCTTCCTTTTCCATCCCTCCCCTTATTTCTCCAGATTCTTTTGCAGTGGCCTAGATTTAACATCCTTTTACAGACTATTCTTGTAACTGCAAAATCCTGCTAATATCTTATTGTGCTAGTCAGAAGAAGTTATTTAAGGCAGGGACAGTCTTTTTGGACTGTGTTAGCACACAGATGTCCTGAGCCAGAGCTGAAACTCATAGATAGTGTTATGATATGAATGGTAGCAGGGGAACTAAATATAACTGTATACCTATATCTGCAGGGGAAACTAAAACCATCTAAGACTTGAAACCTATTCTGGTTACTCACTTCATCTCTGATCCATTACAACATTCCTTCTCCTTTATTTTCTCAGAGGTCACCTACTTTCTGTCTTGACCTCCTACAACCCCAGTCCTCAGCCTGTTAGTTGTTCTGATTATTGCTGCAGAATTATTACTGCATTTTCACAGATGCTCACTGTAGCAAAACGTAACAATGTTTGTGATCCACTGAAACAACACTCAGAACTGTTACCTAAAAGTTCTGGCCTGAAAGGGACAATTCACAAAAATAGCAGCTTGAAGTTAGGATTGTGTTGTTGTTCCATTGGCCACAAGTCAAGCAAAACTGATTCCCAGCTTCCCTTCCAACAGCTGCTCATTTCTGCTTGTTCATCACAGATTACCATCTGTTCAGTTTTGTTGATTCGGTGCTCGGATGGTTTTGTTCTATACAAGACCTTGTGCAATTTTTGGAAGAGAAGGCTAACAAAATAACCCTTACTTCTTCTTCCTCGGTTACTAACTGTAAACCAGAAAATCTCACAGTTCTTCTTTGAGAAACTGCCAAAATAAAACTCTGATTGCGAAGAAAAGAACAAATGGGGCAAGAATAAACAGGAATGAGAATTCCTTCAATGTGTTCTTACAGGACATGGAATGACAGGCTAACAGTATAAAAGCTATAAAAAAGAAAGCCTTGTTTGATGAACTTGCAAGTAACTCAAGAGCTGCTTTTCCTTTCCCCTCATTTGAGTGACTGTGTCATCAGAGGGCTTTTTGCATCCATAGCATCCAACAAACTAGCTTGAAAGTCTCAGGAATTTAGATAGCATCCTCTTCTTGGATGCTGAGTGAGGCCTGCTGGGTGTGATACCACACTTTGTTCCTTGATAAGCTAAAGATCCTCTTCTCTATGTAAGTGTGTGTGTGAGAGACAGTGGCTATGTCAGAATGGATGATCTCAGCTTAATTGTGTTGCCTAATCATCCCATACAGGCTTATTTTATTTACTGTCTGACACATTGAGTCTCTAAGAAACACAAATGATACAAGAATAAATAAACCCAAATATTAATCATTCCTGCCATCATAAGTGTTGCAGACAACCTAGATGAAAATGCTGATGGGTGATGCAGGGAGAATTGGAAAAAGAAATACGTCTCCATTAGTATCATATCTCTATTTTAAGTTATTTTGGACAAATGAGTATTTATTCCTTAGAGCTTACATATCTGAAAAGCATCAGATCCATATTTGAAATGAGGGGAATTGGACAGGCATTCAGTACTTTTAGAGTATTTTCAAAGGAGAGATAATCCTGTCTGCTGTAGATCTTGGTTGTGGAGTATGAACAGAAAACCCAGGATTAATCCCCCGGGGGACTCAGGCTTCTTATGTCAGAGTGGATGAGCTAACAACTACCTTCTAAACTTCTTAAAGTGTTACAAACAGAAAACTTTAGTGAACCTCTGCTCTCCCAATAGTCCCTTCACTCACTCTTTCATTGAGGTTGTGTGTGGGAAATATGTTTGTGCAGGACATTAAGGACTTTTTGGAAAATATGTCACACGTACCATAGGATGGAAAATGCTGTCATTAGAATGACTTAGGAAACAGATCTCGACTCCTCACTTAGCACCTACAGAAACTTAATCTCTCAGTCACAACCCAGATGTGCAATTTCTCTTGCTGGGCAGCAGGACGGTTCAAATTGATTTGTTTCCAGTGCTGTCCCTCTCTATGGTTTGCTTGCTTGCACTCATCACATTCTAAATGTGTAACTGTGGGCACTTCTACAAATGTTCATAGCTTATACTTGAACAGCATCTCAGAGTTTGTTACTACATGGAAGAACAGGGTTAAAGCCAGGTGACGAAGAATGGGATTTCCAAAGCCTTCAAAACTGGCATAGGCATGAATGGCAGCTAGGCTGGGACAAAAGGGAAAGGAATACCATAGACTGTCACTTCTAAAAAAGTATTTAATATAATGAAGTGTGGTGATGACTCAGAAACAGAACGAATGCTTTAGAGGCAGGCAAGAAGAAAAGGATGCACTTGACTGCTTTTTTAAGACTGCTTACAAGTGAGGCAATAATTCTTTCACAACCAAAGTGACAATCAGCTGATATCCTGAAGCAGAATTGATTATTCAGCTTACCAAACACAATGTAAGTTGTCACCCAATTACACTGAATTGTTATAATAATGTACTATTTTCATTGCAGTCATGCTATAGAGCCTTAGTGACAGACCAGAATCCTATTTTCAATGCCTCAGCACAGAGAAGAATTGGAGATTCTTTCCCCAAAGACTTTATGGAAGGTGATTGATGGGAACAATACATGGAATCTGGCCATTGGTCAGCACAAGGAACAACCTTATTACATCACTTGTTTAACGAAGGCATTGCTGGGGAATAGACATCTGAAAACGTATTACAGGGATTACAGTGCAATTACTTAGAAGTTGTTGAAGAGATGCTCCACCTGCACACAGAAGCTTGGATGAGAAAATAATAATTAAGTGATAAAGGTGGCATCAAAAGGAGTTATTGCGGAAATAACGCCTAGCTAGTGTGTGAAATGTTGGGTAATAAATCCACAAAGAGCCTTGAAAGTAATTGAAGTGGTGAAAAGGGGGCATGTTGTAAAAGCTGGGCACAAACAGATAATGCTACAACACAACCTAGAAATCAGGAAGATAATCTCTGCAGCAACGTGTTGACGATTAAATTTAAATAAGATGGAATTTGTTGGTATTGGAAGAAAAAGGTTATACATACTAAGCTACAATTATGAGGAATCTTCATTTATGTATGAGGGGAAGAAAAGGATTTTAGCTCTGTTATGTAAGTAGAAAGCACTGCCTTTCTGTACAGCTTGGATATGATGATCTACAGAGAAATAAACAAGTTAAAAATACAGTTCAGTTTGTACCCTGTTGAAGATGGTAAAAATAAAGGAAGCACGAAAGCTTGTAGGCAAATTATTGTCAGAAAGCAATATTGAGATTTTAATTTGTAAAAGCTAAAAAGAAAAACAAATAAAGATAATTAAGATTCTGTTTTTTAAATAAAATAATCAACTTTGAAAATCAACGTTATTTATGTGGACTACATGATGATATTTTCACTGAAGAAGCACCAGCAGATAAACTAAAGGAAAAGTGAGCTGCTAAAAAAATCTTATTTTCCAAATACTAATGTGAAGTACTCAATTCCTAAGACTAGATGAATATAGACAATACTGATTGTTTTTATTATTCATTACTAAGAGAAATGAAGAGACATTGCTTTCTTAATTGCTTTCTTTAAAGCCTAAAAGAAATCTGTGTCCTGAAGAAAGTGAATTGAAAATAAATTAAAAAAAAAAAGAATATTTCCTAGAATGAACCAAAGTTTGTTCTTGGATATACAGAAAATGTCCCTTATAGCAGAGAACTCTGTGTGGAAAAGGATCTATAAAAATGCAAGAGAAAAATCTCGTGGAAGACAAAATGTATCAAGATTGAGACATCAGCAGTACTTTGGGGCTTCTGTAGCATTGTACACAAGAGTTCAAAACTGTCAACAGAAAGAAATGCAAACATTTTTCTTGCATCCATCTTCAAATGCTTGCATCTGGGTTTGCAGTTGGGGCAATTACTGCCTAAATTACCTGCCTGCATATGTAATTAGTTAATCTGCTCCATTTTTGTGGTACTGACAGCCTTTGTAATGGCGCCCTGTACTTTCACCGGCATCTATTAATTAAATCAAAGGACAGAGCCTAGAGGTTTCTGCATCCTCATGTAGGCTGAGTCACATGTTGATTCTGTTGTTCCATGTGATAACATGAACAGGCAGCTAGGTGGAATTAATTAATCATTCCCACTTGGGAACTAGTCATCTGCAGCAACAGATATTACTGTGTTTACAAGTATCAGAAAGGATGGGATTCTGAAGCTTTCTACTGTAGGATAAAGCTTAGTGGGAATCTAGAATCTCTCCTCTTCTCTGTTAAATTCTAGATCATCAGAGGTTAAAAGAAACGAATTATATCTGCCAAATACCTCTTTTTAATCTAAAGACAGATCAGTTGCCTAGCTTCATAGTGGTAAAAATGCATTTGTTTCCAACTTTTTTCCTTTCTCATACAAACTTGTTACTAGACCCTTCACAACATTGCATGGTAAATTTTACACCCGAAATAAAAGATGAAGGAACACAGTTATGATTCCATTAGAAACAGAATAGCTAGATAAACTCCATATACTATTGTGTTAATAAGAAATAAATAACAAAGAAACATGATCAACCAGATGTTAAGCAGCTTCTCAAATCCATTGGGGGTAGATATAAACCAAATACTCATAACTTAAAATACCAGGTAAAACATCTGCCTCATGATTCCCTCCTAAACTATCATCTCTTCCATACACTGAGTTCATTTCATATTACCTCTTCTTTAGCTTCTGTGTTTCATGGCAGAAAAAAATGCATGCTTTTTTAACAGGTCTAACTAGGGAAAAAATAAAAGAGGAAAGGCACATACATAGTTTATGAGAGTACATTCAAAGGCCATTCTCAGCTATAATAGAGTACATTCATACACCTTGTTGAAGCTGATGGGATTACTTCTAAATGACACTGCTATCAGAAACAGCAGAATCTGTCTCATCAACCTGAAATTATATGATCATTCTGTATGGTCCATTACTGACTAAAGCTTTGCCAAGAGCTGATGGGCCTTGATCCACTCAATTTAACTAGCACCTTTCATCTAAAACCATGGCTATTGAAAGCCAGTAGAAGGATGCACTCCCCTCTGATAAATGATATGCTCCACTCAAGGCTGGAATTGCTCCCTTAAAGCCTGTAGCTCACCAAATGAAGCCTCTGGTAATTAGTTTAGCTTGGAATTTATGAACAGGAATAAGGAAAGAAAGAAGAATGAAACATTACTGACAAAACACTGATTCTACAGCCATTCAGTGGCTTCAAGTCACACATTCTTCTGAGCACAGCATCCATGTCATAAACCAGTGGCATCTATCCTGCCCTCTGTAATGAGATTTACACAAACATCGGCTCAGCACAGGAGACGGACCAGCTAAGACCCAAGTTTCCTCACAGATATATCTATTACTTTTGGTTTTGCACATTTTCCAGCTCAACTTGCATCACATAGCCTGGGTTTTATCCCACCAGCCAATATACAAGTATCAGTTGTCAATAGATAAGAATATTGATTATGGTTGTTATCAATTTAATGAGTGTTCAATAACTTTACGAACCTGATCATTATGCTTGTGATAGTGTAATGATGAACAGATCGTATATAATCCTGGATGAAAGGCAACAGAAAGTAGGAACTATTTCAGCTGGCATATGAAGATAGCACAAAAGTCATGAGTGAGCGAAGGAAACCAAAGCTTGGGTGGAGTAAAAAGAAAGGGGCTGGGTATAAATTGAGATGGTGGTGGATCTGCAAGGCTGTACACTTATAACAATGCTTTTAATTATCTCTCATGCCTAACATTCCATTAGCACCATGCTATCATAGGTGGAGACAGATCAATGGGAAGGGTCATCATTCTCCTCCTCCTCGTGCAATTCAAACCAAAGTGATAACTGGTAAATCCCTAGAGATAAGAGCATTTTACTTATTCACCCCTCCCAGATGTAACTTAAGCTTTCTAAGGATGTTCTATGTTTTCTGTGTCCATTAATTTTCTTCATCTGCTGAAGCCTAAGTCTGATAGTAGTACCAGTTTTTGCAGTTACTAAGATCACTAAAGCCAGTTTTTCTTGTCCATATGATGCTCACCTAGGGTGTGTGGACTAATTAATAGGAGGAGTAAATAAAAGGAAAATGTCTTCTTCTTCTTCACTGGTAAAATTCCTAACTGACAGGAAGATTTATTTTTCCATTGTTTTCATTTGTTCTATTTCTGATTGGCATAGACACTGCCGAAGCAATAGTGTCCAGATTGTGCCAGGTTCGTGAACAAAGATAACTTGTTTTAAAACTGCAAGAAGAAAAAAAACCCACACATTTCCTGCAGCACTTTTACAGGCTCTGCAATAAAATAGGCTGTAGTCACATTACTTTTATCATCTATTAATTTTTTTTTTATTTGGGGAAGAAGAGCTAGAAGAGACTCTGTGAACTCGTCTTAGAAATTATCATCTCCTCTAGCTGGATAATGCTGATGGGATCAGCCACCTCAAATCACTACTGTGAACTGGTTTTCAGGAGCTCTATTTTGATTGCCCCCAGTACTTCATCTTAGATATTCTAGGCAAATTAGTAAAATAAGAAAATAAATATTTAGACACCCAATGATGCTATATTTCATAAAACATGAGAATTTATTAAGCCATTAGGCATTCATATTTCTTCATCATAGCAAGCTCCAGACTCTTCCAGGCTTCTACCATTGCAACTGCCCTTCCAAACCCATATTCTTCCTCTTGCTCTGCCTTATCTTCACTCCCGCATCTCAGACTGGTAATTCAAGGTTTGGTTCTCACTGAATTTCTGAAGATGAAAGAGCCAGCACAGAGCCAAGATATCAGTCTAGCCCCTCCACAAAAAAGCTGGTTTCTCATTACCCACAGGAATCCAAGAGGAAGTACAAGCCTCGCCAAGATATCAGATTGCCCCATGAAAGAAAAGGGGCCCAATGTCTTCCTGAATTTTCTGGAGCTGGTATCACACTGGTCAGATATCATCAGCAAGCCCTATCTTGTTCCTGAAATACAGTGACACTCTGGCCATGCCGTGTTCCCAAAGCACTTGTGGGAACCACTGCTTCATGCAGAGGTTGTTGGTGCTCTATCTGAAAGCTGTGGCTCCCAGCTCAGCTGACTGGGGTGATTCACCCCACCATCTCTGGGTGAGATGCTCCACAGTGCCTGCAGCGATCTGCTGTGCCTCCCTTCTAACATATTCTTGCCTCATTGACTGGGAATGACTCATCTGTACTTTCAGCTGCATTTCAGCTCACTATCTTTAATAGGATGTTATAGCTTTGGTGTTAATATTCTGATTAATAGATGTTACAGTCTGAGGTGATCAGATATTACACTAGCTGAAGCTGTAAAAAGATCTAAGACAAAAGACTCAAATTCATGAAATTCTGAAATTTTAATTGCAGCTCCATGGTCCTGGGCCATACTTAAGGGCCCAGTTTATTATATTCTACACCATGGAGTGCCACGATGCATTTTAAGGGATTACTTTTGTTTGGGATTTTCACTGTGCGACCCTTTAATTTTCATCAGAGGTCTGAGATATACCAATAATGCATTTAACTATGTATGGCTCATCCCAAGGGAAGCACAAAAAACAAATAGAAACCAACCATTTCTTTCCTAACATCAACCCTCTTCTTACCTTGGGAATTTGTTCTGTCAATTGCTTTTGTTGTTTTCAGAAATTACTTTTGCAAATGACCAGAATGAAAAGGAGGTAATTCAGGGAGGCCTTCTTTGTAAGCAAAAGGAAAAGAAAAAATATGACTACATAGTTTCTTGACACAGTATTTCAGTGTTTAAAGTGCAAATCCAAAAGGTTGAACCTGCTTCGAAATACGATTTCCTGATTTGCCATGCTGTTTTATTTTATTTACGAGTTTTAGGTACTCGTAGTTATGATGATAGAAAGGGATATTTTGTCATACACATTTACTTCTTGAAGACTACAACTATTTGAGTACTAGATGTTTTTGAATAGATATAATGACAAAACAAGTTATGAATCACTCATTACGGTAACTCAGGGTGTTGCTGGAACCTTGTTACCTCTGTTGCAGCCTGATTCTGTACTAGCTAGAATCAATCATGAAGTTTGCATAGGATCAGTCTCTTAAGAATAATAGTTTCAGAAAAATACATAATTGTGCCCCTCAGTTTCTGTTGTCGTTGTTGTTTAAATACCCCACACTGTAGGAGGAACAGATTCCATTGACTGAAATTTTACCTTTTCCTATGTGTATGGGATGAGAGGTTGAGCACCAGACCAGACAGATCCTTCTCCCATCAGTGACAGAAACAACGGTGCATTTCAAAGGAGTCTCCTTGCAAGTCCAATCAACTTTTTGTTATGTAAATGAACAAAATTTGTTTGTTTTTGTTGACGTTTTTAGATGCCAAGTTGTAGATACCTCTGTTGTGTTAAGCACATCAAACAAGCAACCAGAAGTCAGTCTCCTGCATTCTGAGTTCTGCAGTAGACAAGGATAGTTTGCTTAAGGATGCATTTCAAACAGCAGCTCTTTGGTGCTGTAAATGCCCAGCTGACCAGGGATCATTAGCACAAGAAGTTGAAAACCAAAGAAGGTGGACAGAGTGACATTAATGGAGCTTGCCGAAATGAAACATCTACTTTATCATTACTTCAAACAAACCATACACGAACCAGAAACAGTCACTACCATGTAATGGAAACCACAAAACCCGAGCTGTGCTCCTGACTGTTCTCAAAGTACCTCTAGGCATGTCAACGTTAGTGCAATGAGATCCCCAGGGTGCACTGATAGCTACAAACCCATTTGTACACACATTTTTCACAACATTTTTACAAATTTCACGTAAGTGTCATTATGACCTTTCCAATCCTTTTGAGCATTATGATTCCCAAGATAAAAAGACCATTAATTTGACTTGAGGGCTCCAGAGACACTGTGGAATTTTCATCAGGCAGAGATTTGAGCACCAAATTTGTACAAAGGAAACAAAATCTGGAGTTCCCAAAATAACTTCTAAAACACAGCTTTCAAAACTTTGTTTTTCTGGGAGACACAAAATATTTATAGATAAATTGAATATGCTTTTTTATCAGAGAGCATGTGGTCTCCTGAGCATTCATACTGGCTTTGGATTCTGCTTTGGTGTTGTGTCATGCCTGAAACCCTGTGGATGGAGGCAGTCTGAAGAAGACAAACTCACAGCTGTTCTATTTCATCATTTTTCTAATAAGTGCGTGTATAGAAGAGAGTGTCTTCTGATAATCATTCTTGCCTGATCTCTGCTTTATTCTTTAAGTATGGCAACTCCCCAATCTCCTCGGTGTTTCCTGTACTACTTAAAAAACGCAGAATCTGTTTCATTAAGTACCTGGCTCAGAGGTCACTAATCAGCAGTTTGTAAGAAACCAAACTTGGATATTAAAAGAAGGTATAAAGAACATACCTTTTTGTGCCTTTAAAATTTTCGCTTTATCATACACTGCAAATCAAGGACTCTGAATAATTTTCCGAACTGATCAAAGAGCTGCATAATACATCTCTTCACAGTCCAAACTATGTGGGCTCTAAGGCTCAATATTTCAAAGCAACGTGAAGAAGAACCTGTTACCTCAGATAAGGTAATTAACAAAAGCAGTAATGGTTGAAGTTTTAAATTTGATTTAAAATTTTTCAAACCTTCTCTTGTCGCTGCACTGTAATTTCTTTCAAAACCACAGGCTGGCAACTTCAGTTTATAAAGAGACGCAACATTGTAATATGCTTCCATTTAAACTGTGCGAAATACTGTGCATAAAACTAGATAATCAGATTCCACTGTAATGATTGCAACACTCACACATGATAACAAGAGAATCATGAAACAAAGATCTCTGAACGTCAGTTCTGACCTGCAAGGAGAGTAGAGGGTCAGAGCAGCATGACAGAAAGCATTGCTACTGGGAATCAGACGATATTAATTTAAAATAATTAAGCTGTTGTGTTTGTGACTCTCTTCTTTATGACTTACATAATGACAACTCCCTTGAGGCTGTTTGTGCCTTCCTTCCTCATCCCCCAGTGCTCCGTTCTCAGTATCCTTAACCTACTTACCACCTATGCTCATTTTTCTTTCTCCTCTCTCTTTTGCAGAAACACAATTTGCAAAGTTTCAGTTCTTCCCATATAGATATATTATTGTGAAATTTGTTGTCATAGACAACCATGTATCATGCATGTAAACATCAGGAGTCCTTCTTATATTTTCCTTTTTAGGCATTCAAAGGCATTCCTGAAGAGCTGTTACAGATGAAGATAAACATAAAACTTGGTCCACTCTTTGTGTTCCTATCTCAGCAGCAAGAGAGAAACAAAGCAGAATATACAACCCAGGATCACAACTATTTCTTTGTAGGAACTGTGTAGGAATGTAATTTGCACAACCCATGGCTTCGTTTTTATTCCCCACTATTTTTCAGCAAATAACTTCTGAAAACGTTACCAATGTCTTCTGTCAAACATGAAAGGTTTGTTAAACAAACTAAAAGCTGTACTGATACTGACACAAAAGGCTAAGAAATCTAGGGAAATCACCATATATAAATACTAAATGAGTATCCCAGAAAATAAAGTTATTTTATGTAATTAAAAAAAGATGTAAACCTAGCATCTGTAGTAACTTAAAAACCTAAAACTCCAATAGGAATTTGTCCTTTACTTAGAAGTTAATTTACAAGAAAAAATTCTGACGACACAGATTAAGATTTTGAATAGGTTGAATAAAGTGTTGAAAAGGTGAAAAATTACATAACAAAAAAAATATAAAAAATCCAGATTTCAATACCACAACTTCTAATGTTATCAGATGATTCTAGTGGTCATAGTTCAGTTTTCAAATTTGTTTTGAGAACCATGGAGGTCAAAGTCAGCCTCATCGTTACTACTTGTAGCGTAGCTCTAAGTGTAGTGTTGTTAAGAGTTCTGAGGATTTAAGGACATGAGATAAACGAGCAGATATGTCTGTTAGTACAGCTGGGTATAACTGGGAAAAACTTGCAAGCTTTGGGCGTACAAACCTCTCCTCAGGCTAAAAGCTTTTGAATGTATGGGTGGGTTTTGTTGTTGTTATATTTTTTTTTCCTGTTTTATCAATTGATCCAGTGTTCTTTCTTCCTTTCCTGTTGATAATTTCACACAGATAGGTATTAGACTCAAATAAAGGAAATGTGAAATAACAAACATACAAGACAGAGCCAAGCCTGTTTTCAGCAAGAGTATTTTCCATTTTAAGGCGCCTGCGCAAAGCCAACAGTCTCTTCCTGACAGTCTCCTGTGTTCATCAGTGCCTTTGGTAGCTCAGAACTTTGAATCGCTGTTTCTTACCACACTCCTTATCCAAAAAGAAAGTTAAAAACAAGTTTTGAAATACCTTTCGTTTATCTTGAACAACAACAACAACAAAACCTCAAAGCAGTCCCAGCTATGGGCCAGTACCATAGAAAGCGGTGTGTGGGCAGGTTAGAGACTGGAGGGATGGGGTCACTTGAGAGGAGGGTAAAAGAAGCAAGTCACATGCAGATGATGAAAGACTGAGAAGAGGGGAAGGGAAGAGAAGTGCTGATCATTGAAGAAAGGAGGAAATGAAGAGTGCATTGTAGGCTAGACTCAAAATGTTGCACTTCATCCTCAGCTCCCACTGATACCACAGGTCTGCTCCCTTGGAAGAGGTGACAAAGGTTCATGAGCAAAGATTTGAACTGACTGAAGAATTTTTGAAAGGGTATTTGTACCAGGAAATGTAGATCTGTTAATATGGAACATTCTGCAAAAAATGTAAGAACAGTGCTCAAAAAAAAAAAAAAAAAAGATTTTCCATTTTATTTCAACATTACCAACATCCAGTACTTCTGAATTCCACTTTGATTTTGGAACATGCTATGTGTATTCTAACACAGTAGCATGTTTTTAAGATATAACTGTAATAAATTTCCTCTCATTTATTTATTTCTTTTCATATTATGAGTTCTATTCGTAAAAAAAAAAAAAAAGTTCAGATTTGGAAAAAAACCCCAACAAACTGAGGAGTTTTCCTTTACCATGTGGTTTCCCTGAGATAGGAAGTTTGGTTCAAAGCACACGCTGAATTTAGTTGGTCACCCATTGATTTCAGTGGAGCAGATCTATGAGGAGATCTTGAAGAATAGAAGGAAGAAACAAGTGATAACAAACTGAAGGAATTCCTTTTTAAACAATGCCCTACAAATATACACAGCCACCACTCAATCCTGCCTTTGATGTACAACTCCCCAAAGCCTTAACTTTGCTAATACAGGAAAGGCAGAACTGGGCTCCCCAACCAGCAGCATGAACAACATCTGTTCTCAGATACACTGGAATTAACTAATGAGATACCACTGGCTGTGGTGTGTGTTTGTATCTAAGCCCAACTCATCCATCCCAGAGTCCTGCATATACAGCACTAAATAACCAATGGACACTGGTTCCTGTAGTTTGTCCTATGCTTCTTGTTGGTGAATTCAAATCCTTGTTTTGTGCTGTTTTCTAGAAATATCAATTATACTTCAAAAATAAGACAAATCTACCTGAAACAGCTAAAATATTTTCTATCCTACCAGAGCCATTTGTTTCACTAACCTGTTCACGTCTCTTCTGAGTAAGTATATGAAGATGTACAAACTGATTCATAGGCAATCCATACTATTCTTCACACAAAATATGAAGGAGGTTAATATTATCACTGGGGATGATTTTAACTCTGTAGTTCACTGAAAATGAAAGTTTTATAATGGGAATGTTGATACAACCTTAAGTGTAAGAGCAGAAACACTCCTACTGAAATATGGTTTTGAGTGAGCTCCATCAAGGAGTGTTTTGTAAATGAATAATGACTTTGCTTAAAGCCAATCAACATCAAGTGTGTTAAAAAAGATGAAATAGTGCTAGAAGGCAGTGGGAGGTAGAGGAGGCTCAAAGTGCAAACAGGTGCTGATCTCCCTCCAGGGGAGATTGAGTGGCACAGACCTTACAGGCCTGTCACTTCTGATCAAAGCAAGCTCCAAGACCACATAATCACCATCACCCACCTTTTAAAGGATGCCCTGATTTATCATCTGTCAGTGTTAATAACTTGGCTACTCTGTCTGAAATACTTAAGAACATTACACAAGGATAACATTTCAATTTTTTTTTTTTTTTTTTTAGAGAAATGTGTAAATGTTTTAAACTAAAATGCACTGAAGTTTCTCCTTTGAGGCCATCTGTTGTTGGAGACCACCTGTCATCAAAAGACCACCTGAGCACATAATATCCCATCATTACAGAACTATCCCCTTGAAGCCATAGATTTTAAATGTTAGAATAAGGAGGGTGTATGTTACAGACATTGTTGTTACTTGGCTTTTCATACAGTTTGAAGCCATGGGATGACAGCCATATGTGAATAATGGCTTCATAATAACATACATATGAAACACTACTTTGGGAAAAATCTGATAAGAGATCTGAACATTCCTTGATTGAGCTCCTCACATCCTTTCAGCTGTGCTGCTTGCACTGTACTGTTCAAAGTGCCCTGATATGTCATACCTAACACAAAACTTCTGAAAGCACTGAGCTTAACTTTCTTTCTGTTTATAAGAATCGCTGGCATTTTACTGAAAAACAAGGTAAGTTGTAACAAGAATGAATTTTGTGGTTTTTCCCAAATCTAATTTTTCCCCACTGATCTCATTTTCTCACATATTCAACAAAAGCACCCCAACAAGTTGCCCTCACCAGAAAATGAACTTTTTGCCTTTCTTCTACCTGTCCTTAATACACACACAGATGATACCTCAGTGTTGAGATGCGATCTGCATCATCATAACCTACACTTTGAAATTGTTTGAGACAATTCCTACCCTCTACAGCTCTTATGGGAGAGAACAGAACCCTGGGACACAAGCTGGGGCAAGCATTAGATTCTTGGTTACCATATAAATTCACTAACAGGCTTTTTATTTTTTTTTTTTTTGAGAAATTTTTAACCGAGCAAAACTGTATCATGATAAATGTCACTGCACTGCAGTAAGATATCCTCTCCAAAAGGAAGTTCTAGGCTTGCATTCCTTCCTCAACAAGTTTCCTATGGAGTGACTGAACTGTTAATATATTCACATATTTTTCTTACAAACCTACTGATAAGCAAGTAGCCAACAGGGCTTGCCAGTACGTGGAGAAAAATCCTATCAAATTCAAGATGTAAAAGTACCAACAGGATTTTACTAAAATATAAAATTCCTATAGAAAGTAAAGAAGTTTAATAGAGAATATTTTTGACGTACTCTTTTCAAATACTTTTTCATTGTTTATTATTATTTCTAATTAATGTGCAGACTCCCAGGACAAGAATAATTTATTAATACTATACCAAATCACTGACATTTTATAAAAATAAGTATATTTTTCCTTAAAAGTTGCATGCTTCCTATAGCTTGTGTAGCAACTTCAATATGAAAGTGTTAAGACTCTTAGGGGTTATGGGACATCAAGTACAATTGTTTTTAATGTTCTCCTATTATTATACTCTGATACATCTCTGTACATCAGTCCTGATGTAAAGAAGTCAGCATAATTGTATACTTGAAGAATCTCCCACAGCAACTTGTAATACACAGATTATAATAAAACTTCGTATTTCTTGGGATCTAACATAATTGATTTTAACTAGAAATACACAGATGCTGAAGCATTAATTCAGTAGTTTCAGGAGTGGATTTGTTCAGTGCAGTGCCCTACTTTGGCTCCAGCAGGGTGTGCTCTGACAGGATTAACTTACAGAGCATCTACAGAGCTGTGTATCCAACAGTGGCACACATGCACAAAGGCAGAAAAATATCCGCCTCCCCGTCCCCCTCCATCTCAACACATCTTATATCGAAAGCTGCCTCGCATGTGAGCATTACGGAAGATTGTTTTTGTCATTCAAGTTCCTCGGCACTGCTAGAAACACTTAAAGACTACAAGAAGAAAAAAGCACATTTGCAGCTCTGCGCTCCTGAAAAACCGGGCCACTGAAAGAAGTCCTTGTGTTGTAACCTTCCCAACCACTGCAAGCTGACCGTCGCTCTGTGGATGCCCCATTAAAGCCTCTTTTCTTTCTGCAGTGAGATACCTGACAAAGGGTTTCTAGAACAGCCTGTGCGAGGTGAGGCTGTATCACTATCTCTCCAGGTGATCTCACAGCCTACTTTAGTTAACTCCATGGAAAACTTCAGGCTCATAAAACTCGTGTCCTACTAAAGACTGTTTGAAAACGTATTTACGGTTTTAATCAGATGTACTCAAATTCTGTATTTAGATTTCTGCTCTTCTTTCCCCTCACCTTTCCCAAAGAACATGCACTCAGTAACGTTAGAAGGGAAAAACGTCCCTGAAGAGCAGAGGCTGAGCTGCATTCAAACTGCTTTAACATGCTGAACGTTCCCTATGCAAATTTTAAAGGGGTGTTAACCAAGGATCATTGTTGTAATCGCTGTGCTTTGCAAACATGGTGCTACCCTACATGGCTGCAGCTTTTTTTTTATTAGCATCACCAAAGCTTCCTCCCATTCAGTTTTTTCAACCGCAGAGGTTCACAGAAAGACGTAGCTTCAAAACCCACCTATCTGATCTCAACTAGCAATTTCTTTGGGGGAAATTATTGTTCTATCAGCTTATACGCGCTGTCCAGTGTAACAGCTATTGTATTCTAAGTGTGCTTTTACCAAATGCCTGAAGGAGCAAGTTTATTAACCACAAAGCACATTAGAGAAAGTTTAGAAAACACAAAATTATCAAACTAAAGAGCATATTTTATTTTTAATAAAATAGCGGAGCATGAAAAATAATTGTATATTACAAATATATACAGCCAAAACTGTGCACCCCCAGCACAGTAAAGAGCATCACTCTATACAAAGCTTCCCTTTGCAGAATCTAGTGCTTCTTGATCTATTCATAGTGAGAATTTGTTTAACAATAGAAAGAGTCAATAAGCCCTTTGGGTCTCTTTGAATTGACACCCCCCCTTCTTTTTTTTTTTTTTTTTCCACAAATCAGTCCAAACGTGTATAACATTGGCTTGATTTCCATTAAAAAGCCACAAAATGTAACACTAAAGGGTTTCTGAGGACTAGACCTCTTAGTTCTTTTGTTAAGAGATTTCTTTTGTTGTCTTTATGTACAGCAAAATACTTGTTTCTCTTTTCATGTCATGGTAAGGAAAAAAAAATGTATTGCACATTATTCTTGTTCACAAAGTTTGTGTCTGGTGCAGGAAGTTTCTCTTCTAGTGAAAGAATATTGGTGAGCATTATAGATTGAACCACAAACCCAATGGACTGGGATGAGTCGTAAAGGATTTCTCTCTCTCAAAGTTAGCACGGAAGTTGCTTTCACAAGCAGCATTCTCAGTGAGGACAAACCTCTCCGGGACCTTCCTTTCCTTCAGAGACAATGCTCACTTGGGTGCTTCTAAAAGAAAATCATTGCTCCATAAAACTTGGCTAGATCTGGTTACTCAGAAACCTGTAGGAAATCCAGTTGAACTACTTTAAAAAGTTAAACAAGTTATTTTGTCGTTGTTGTTGTTGCTTTTTTACCTGTTTTTCTTTAACTAACTGAGGGCCGGATTAAGTACATAACTAAAAATTAGTAACAGAAGAGGCTGTTTTAGTTCACAATATTTCTTTCACTGAAAACCTTTCCACAAGTACATTTACCTTCACTATTTAACCAGGTCCTGAATTCAGTATGACATTTTGCCTTGAGGTATTAAAGTGTCCTCTGACAAAAAAAAAACCAAAAAACAAAAAAAGCACCATCTATTTTTTAATTCTGGACTGCTACTGTGGGTATTTGTAAGTCTCATCTAAAGCCTATTCATACACAGGTGGGTGGTTGTAACGTGGATTCATATTTTGCAAGGTGAGTTTTCTGTGGATGCTGAGGTTTTTTGTAGATTCCACTACTGGTAATAACGCTTGCAGGTTTTCTCCTACTTCTCTTCTTTAATCTTCGACTGCAAACATTCTGCCAGGACTGAAGAGTCTTGGAAGTCCAGATCCACATCCCACTAGTAATGCCCACAACTAACAACATAAAAATTTTGACCATAAAAATTTCTACTGCTGGAATGGAATTATTCATCATGCAGTCTAAATTTTTAGTCTGATTGTTCATCTTGCATTTCTGTTGAGTTGCCACGATTTTCCAGTAATCCATATTAAGTCTTTCATAAAAATAACAAGCTATAACACAAGTTGCAGGCACTGTGTACAAGACTGAGAAGACACCAATCCTGACCATGAGTTTCTCCAGCTTGTCGGTATTTTCTCCACCTGTTTTCATCACCCTTCTGATATGAAAAAGGGCCACAAAACCAGAAAGAATAAAAGAAGTGCCAATGATTAGATAACAAGCCAAAGGAATGAGTACAAACCCGGTCAAGGCATTCACATCCATGCTTCCAACATAGCACAACCCTGTCAGCTCATCTCCAGCCACCCTTCTCATAACTAGGATCATTATGGTCTTCACAGCTGGAATGGCCCAGGCTGCCAAATGAAAGTAGCTACTGTTTGCTTCAATTGCTTCGTGCCCCCATTTTTTCCCAGCCGCTAGAAACCAAGTTAAAGTCAAGATTACCCACCACAAGGAACTGGCCATACCAAAGTAATACAGAACCAGGAACACAATGGTGCAGCCAGTGCTCTCCAGTCCCTCCTGGATGACATAGAGCTGGCCACTGTCCCTGTCACAGGCAATGCTCTCAGCACCCGAAAAGAGGCGGATGATGTACCCCACAGAGTAGACACAGTAGCACATAGAGAGGAAGATGATGGGCCTCTCGGGGTACTTGAAACGCTGAGGATCTATCAGAAAAGTGAGTACAGTGAAAGCGCTGGAGAAAAAGCACAGAATGGACCAGATGGCAATCCAAATGACAGCAAACTGCTTGTCATCCTTGCTCCAGTAAACGTCAACCCCCGGGGTGCAGAGCGGTGCACAGGAAGCGCTCTTTTCCACGTGGTGGAACTTGCCCGGATTTTCACAGGAGGTTCTGCTGAGGCTGTCCTTGTGCTGCTGCAGGTCGTGGCCACCGCTGGGCCTCTGTGGCCGGAACATGGGTGGCAGCATGCTGGAACCCCTGGGCGGCTCGTCTGACCCGTTGTTGGGGGCCTCCATGCACAGGTAATTGGGGTCGTTCTTGTTGGGCAGCTTGCTGCAGTCTAAGGAGTCTGGCCATTTGAAGTTGAACTGCTCCATGATAGGAGAGCATTTCAGCCTCGCCTGCTCGCACATGACCCTGCAGGCTGGGATCGGCGTTGAAACCTGCTCAGTGCACATAGGGGCGTAGAGGGAGCAGAGGAAAAATTTCAGATGGCTGTGGCAACCGTACTCCACCAAGGGGGCAAACTCGTGTAACTGAATGGCCGCTTCCCTTTGGTTTTCGTGTCCCATCAGGTTCGGCATCCTCGTCATGTTGTAGCCAATATCCTTGCACATGGGGATTTCGATCGGCTGGCACCTCCCGTCGCCGGGGCGCTCAATGTCTATGGAGCTTATCCCCGCGCAGCGCCCTGCGAGCCAGCAGAGCGCCAGGACGGCCCGCACCAGGTTCCCTGCGGCTGGCCCCATGTTGGCCGGGGGTCAGTGCGGCGGGTCACTGCGGCGGGGGCTGCATCGCGTCCGGCCCCGGCGAGGCAGCGCGGAGGGCACGGCGGGGCTCAGGTCAGCATCGCCCGGGCCGCTCGGCTCCGCCGGAGGAGCGGGGAGGCGGGCGGGGAAGTTCGCGAACAGCCAGGGGAGGGAGAAGTGCCCCCAACGCACCGACGAGCCGAACTTACTGCGGGGAGCCCGGCAACTTTCTTTTCGCCGGGCTTCCACTTTGGCGAGCCGTCTTTCCAGCACCCTTCCTGCTCCTCCTCCTCCCTCGAAGCCGAGGCAGAGCGATCAGGGCAGATCCGAGCGATCACCTCTTCCACTCGCACATGTCCCGGGCGGCTTTCGGTGCAGCGAGCTCCTCCGGGGATTTTCCTCTTCCTAGAGCGGGTCACGGCTCCGGACTTTTTCGCCGAGAGGTGGGGATTGGTTTATCCGAGTGTAGGATAAAGGAGGAGGAGGAAATATCTAAGCCATTGAAGAGGGGGGCCTGGAAGATCTGCCCCCTCGGCGCTCCGGCCCCGCGCCGTGCAGAGCTGAGCCGAGCGCTGCCTGCCTGCCTCCCCCCGCAGGGAACTCCGGGCCGAGCAGCTGGGGCTCCGGGGGCGGCTGACTCCGAGGAGAAAATAAAATACAACAACAAAAAAATAAAAACCTGGGCAGGATCCGCCTTGCATACGACATCCACTTTGCATGAGAAAGGTGAAGCTGACACGGTGATTACTTTCCAATCACTCGAAACGCCTTGAAACCTCCTTAAGGACCCCTACAGGTTCTCCTTGATCAGCACAGATTAGAAAAAGCCCCATTTGTTTCTCTCTCCTCCCGTCTGTCTTTCCTTCCTTTCTCCTCTCTCTCCCGTTGCCCTCCCTTGAAAGTTTAACAAGATCCTTTCTCTGGAAGGCGTCAGCCTCTCCTCCCTCGCCCAGGTAGGAAGCCAGGCAGGGCGAGAGCCGCAGACTTCGTGGCTCCTAATAAGAGGGCTGAAGGTGGTACCTCCTTGACTGCCTTTATTGGAGGGAGGGCAATGCTTTAGCAGGGAGGATGTGGGGAGGAGGAGGATGCATTTTATGGCGAGTGCTATAAACTCTTCGCTGCTAGGGTCATAAAATATGCTCGCTTTCAGCCTGGAATCTCAGCTGTTTTCAAACGTTGTGCTTTGTTTCGAATTGCTAAACGAACAGGACAGATAGGATTGCTGGAAAAGTACCTGATTATGTGATTATGTTTTTAATCACAGTATGGCATCTCTTGAAAAGTAGCTTTTTTCTTTTTTTTTTCCCCGCTTACATAAGAAGCTCTAAAAGCAATATAACCCTGAGAAAGTGACTTCATCCATTATAGAAAAGAAACATACAGATTTTGGAGACAGAGATCATTTTACAGTGAGTTGTGTGTACTTTCTGAGTTAAGCTTCAAGATTTACGCCGCTTACTGGTCCATCAGAGCTAGAAGGAAGAAGTTAAAGCCCCAGCCAAGCTAAAATTCACAGATATACAGACCAAAAGGAGCACTGTGGTCAGAAGTCAAAATACGAGCCCTACTTTACTGTTATTTTTAATTATTATTATTTACTTTGAGCTCAGTTTTAGCGAACACATTAATGAAGAAGGAAAATCTCTCTCCACTCAAGCTCGCCCACACAAACTGGGCTCCTCTCCATGGCTGCCTGTTTCTTATCGGAGCGAACACGGATTCTCCTGGAAACTACCAAATCCCGCAGGGTCAGAGCTAATACCCCACCAGCCTCTAGAAAGGAAACTGTTGGCTTCCTCAGTTGTGATAAGGGTGAAACGGATCCAGGCAAGGACAACAAACCAGGGCTAGGGCTTGTCTTTGAAAAGCCTGAAGATGCAGCTAGTTTTTGCTTAGGAGTAAAAGCCATCATAAATATGTTTTAAAACAGTATATATATATATATATATATATATGAATATATATGGCTTTTGGGTGGATTGAAGAGATCACACTTATGAGGCATTGGTCTTTGGGGGCTGACCTTTCCTGGGCACTCAGAGATTCCTTAGGGAATGTTATAAAAGCAGGCAGTGTTATGAGCAAAATAAGCTGTATTTATTTTAGTGGCTCTGTGTGTATGTGTGTGTGAGAGCGAGCGTGTGTTGGGGCATTTCCATTCTTCATTAATCTAAGCCTATTTTCTTAGTATTTGTATGCATCCCAATTCCTCTTCTGGAGAGCTCAGCTGGGGGTGGCAGAGAAGTGTGGGGAAAGCTTTCACAAGGGACAAGCCACCTTTTAAAACTTCCCTATTGCTGGAGATGAAGTTATTAAATATTGGTTGTGTTCAGCTTGTTCTTGAGGCTGTTTTTCCTATTTTCAACAAGTATTTCTGTAGAGCACTTTATATCACCATTCTCATTAAAAAAAGAAAAAAAAAACTAGAAAAAAACACATTGGACAAAACATGGTATGTTGTATTCTATAGCACAGAGGCCTTTTTCTCCATAGTGGCCAAAAGAAATACAAATAAAAATGAGGATAAAAGGAAAGGGATAAAAAAAAAAAACACCCCACAATCAAACCTTTGTAGTTGTGCCTCTCTTAATTGATCTTTTATGTGCCAATTTAAATCAGCCTTGTTTTTCTAGCCATTATTTTAGCCATTGCATCCTGCTTTAGATCATTTATTTCACTTCCTATATTTTTGAAGAGCTATCTAGGAGCATATTCCATTCAACGAGCCCGAGTCGGTGAAACTAACAAATAGAACATTATTATAGAAAAATGAGAGCGCTGAGAAATCAGCAACTGGAAGATACCTCTGTAACTAATAAATGAAAAGAGCCTTTTGATGGCTCCAGCTGAAAAGATATTTTATTTTATTTTTTTCTCCTGTGTGTGGGATTTGAGATGTGTGATTCTATGGAGCAGCCAGGCACCCCTGCTGCTAGGCCCTGGCTAGGAGTTGGCCCCCCTCTGGCAAATGTTATGGAGAATTGGGAGGAATTTTATGGCTGTCTTTTCCCTCAGCTCTTTTTTCTTTTGTCTTCTTTGAAGAATGACTTTAGACATTTTATTTACATATTTAACCATGGATGAAAGAGGAAAAAGAAAGCATTTGGGCCGTTGTGGGAATAGTGATATGTTTAAATTAATGGAAATCTTATTAGGCTTCTAAAATTTTAAGCAAAAGATTTTTAATGAAACTTTATAATTAAACATGATTTCAAATAATGTGCCAACTCGCAGGAAAGATACGTTTCTCCCTCTAGCCATCCATCTCCACACCTCCCCAAAATGTGCAGAGGAATCGTCTGTATTTAAAGTCCAGCTCATCTTCTGTCCCATAAGCAAAAGATTAAAAACCCTGAATGTTTAATAAGGCATCTCAAAATTTAAACCGTAACTAAATATTTTGTAGGTGTAGCAAAGCATAAACAAGACAAGAAAAAAGCCCTCTCTCCCCCCATCCGTGGAATGGCAAAGTTTAATGCTGTGTAATCTACAACAGTGGCAGTGTAATAAAATACTTTGATATGGGTAACGGTGAAAATCAAAGTTGCATCTCCTCTATACATGTTAGAGTCAATGGAAATTGCAGTGCTAGGCAAGGTTTTCTGAAATGGGATTAAAGAAAACCCAAATAATCCCTTTGAGATAAAATGTTCTGACGCTTCAGCAGTAAAGAGAAATGAAATGATAGGCTTGGGGAGTTAAAGAGTTAATTAATACATTAAAGAATTGTAATAAAATACACGAGCTCTTATAACAAGTGTGTCGTAACAGAATGTGAACTTATATTGCTGGCCTTTAGTTTAAAAATTCTGCATCTATCACTATTTCAGATTTAATATTTTTTGCTCTCTGTTCATCACACAAAAAAGAGATCAGCTTAATGTTAGTCCTATTCAATAATGCTCTCCTCCTCTATATTTGGTGTTGATTCATCCGGACACCTTTTAACTGTTTGCATCTGTTAGAATTTGTTACCAAAATGGGACATGTAACACATATATATGTGTATATACATACACACACACACACACATGTAAAAGCCATACAAAAGGTGTTGACTGTAAAAGAAAAAGATCACACACACATACAAAAGAAAGCTGATAGCAATTCTATCAATTGTAAAAGCCTTCCTTTCTTACTGAATTTCCACTAGGTATTCATAAAATTAAATGGCACGCAGCAAATGTTTGCTTTTTAAACCAAATGAGCTCATTTTTCCCTAGCCACAGAATCTTTGTAGCACTTTTCCTCCAATATTTAAATAAACACGTCTGCCTAATAGGACAGGCACTGAGAAATATTCCCATGCAAGTGCGAATATTCACAATGCACAAAAGTTTTAATTACCTTAGAAAGCCACCACCACCAACAGTTAAAAGAATTAAAAACAAAAACAAATCATAAATGGATGAGTGGGCTGTATAGTATTGCTCTAATACAATTTAGCTGGCTATTTTAAGGGCACTTCCCTTGAAATGTGGTTTGAAATATTACCAAAGGTTCGACGGGGTGCATTAGTGTGAATTGCAAATCAGAACATTTCTTTAATCCCCTTTTCATGGCCTGGCTTCGGATCAGTGGCATCTAAGGGACTCCCCACTGATTCTGGCTCAGGAGGAACCATTCACTGGGGCAGCTTCCCTCCTCTATTCCCACAGTCCAGAAAACAACACCACAGACAGACACCCTCCAACTAAATTAGATTAAACTCCTTCTCTTCCACAGCACATTAGCCTTTTCACTGCCCAAGATTCATTATTCAGCTACTTCTAATTTAAAGATACAGTATTTTTCTCCTGTTTGGAGCAAAAACAAAAACAGCAACTTAAAAAAAAAGAAAAATCAAAGCCAAAACAGAATAAATAAAAGATTCCTACTCAGAAATAAATGCAATAAAATAATATAAAAGCAAAATATACTTCTTAGTTCTGCTCTCATATTACAAGGCTAGTATCGTCCTAAAGCACAGGCCACAGCAGAAAGCTCTGTGGGGACTAAAGAAAGGCAAGGCCCAGTAAAAAGGAAAAGGCACATGGATTTTCTTCCCTTATATACACCACCCAATAAGCTTCACTCGCCATTGCTTTTGCATGCACTATTTGCATAATATCTTGCAGCCAGATCTGGACTCATAAAGGTGTACAGGTAGTGAGAACTACGTATGATAGCAAAGATTAATTAGTTCTGTTCTAGCCACTTACTCCTTTTTTTTTTTTTCCTTTTTTTCTTCTGTCTGAAAGTTCCCCTCTCTTACTGTCCAAGGGAAAAAAACAATCTCTTAATGACACCCTCACTCTGTTTCCAGATGTGTGCACTTCTTCACAGACAGAACCCCCCAGGCAGCTCTCAGCAGGCAGGAGCAGTAAGACCCCAAGGTCTGGGTGGCTGATGCTGCCCTTGCAGCTTTGCATCAGACACTGCAGGTGTGTCAGCATAGGAACTCCCACTTTTGGTCACTGTTCTACATAACCCACATAAACTGTGTACCTCGTGGATGGCACAAAGGAGAAAAGTGATAACTTTCTCCATTCCCTTTGTCTTCTCTAGTTTAAGAAACACAAAACCAAGGAAGTCTGCTATAGAAGAATCTCTGCTCCTCGTGCCGTTTGTAAAGCATCAACAAAGTATCTTTACAATAAGTCTCCAAAACAAACATTTGCAGCATCCAGCTTGGAGAGAACTGGAAAATGAAGTTGAGTTTTTGTTGTCTGGAAGATGCTCTTAGTGCCTGCAGCTCCCAGTTGTAGTTCCAGTGTCTCTCTAAACTAGCAGCTAGATTATGGAAAGGCGACTGGGTAGATGAAAGCAGTCTGAACTATAAGGCAATATTTCTGACATATGCATGTTACCCTATTTTACCCAAGCTTGCAGCTGATGAAAGATGTGGTGTCTGGCTCTCCTTGGTTCACCAAGGACCTTCACACCCAGGCAATAATCTTGTGGACATCTCCCTTCTTTGCTGTTAAAGTTTTGCAATACTGTAATTTTCCTGCTCATCATTCATTTGATCACCTACATATCATTTGGTTCAGTTTTCTTCCCACTATTGTATCTTTTAATTGCCTATGCAACACCATAAGCTTTTGGGTGCCTCTGGTCTAGGCAGGGAACTTCAGAATTAAGATGAATAAATGTATTTATTACTGTACAGTAGAGTATAGAAAGGTCTGTTCCCCTAATACTGACTATCATTCATTCATGAACTTCCAGAGCAATTTACAAAAACCCATTTGTCTGAGAGGCACTCTACTTTGCTCATGTGAAAACTTGATTAGAAAGATCAGGCTTTCTTGTGAAGGTTCCAGGACTGATGTATGCTGTTCAGGCCTGAAACCTATCTCTATGAAAAGAACGGGGGTGGGGAGAGTTGTAGTTATAGACAGGCCTGAGGATTGCAAGTTTGGGAGGCTTAGTATCTCTTCCATTAATACTTCATGCTGTTTTTGTGGTGGAAGAAATTGCCTGTGGGCACTGATGTAAAAGATAATTTCCAGCTGTCTATAACTGTTGAAGTAGTCACATCCCAGCTTCTGTACCCAGCCTATAATATTCAGAACGACTGGGGGCTGGCCAGAAGTAAAGAATTAGAATATGCAATTAGAAAGGGAATGAGGTTTGTCAGACTGGTGCCAGAGTAAGCAAATATGAGCTGGAGATTGCTGGTGCCCTGACAAGGAAGTGGTGTTTTTCCCTTCAAAGAGCCTCAAGGATGGCACAGTGTCTTTCTGTATCCACCACTCCTTTCCTATTTTACTTGTTTAAACTTTTATCAGTACCTTAATTCTTAGGTTTTTTTTTTGTTTGTTTGTTTGTCGTATTTTCACAACACTTTCAACATCAAAATGATATTTAAACTTTTCTAAAGCTTGCCTAATTTGTGCACATAGAAGACACTAAATAGGATCACATATTCTTTTGCTTTATTCCAGAACAGACCAGTGATGATACACCTATCCAGAAACAAATAAACTACAAATCAGCTTGGTTTTGGACTTCTACAGTTCTTGGACTGAGTGTAATAGCTTAAAAACTATCTAGAAGCTTTGACCTACAAAACTTGAAAAATCTCCTTCACTGAAAATCAGTGACAGCTAGACTCTTTAATTCTCCTACCTGCTTCTTGAAATATCTCTATTTTATAAGAAGATGGCATTGTCTTTCATCAACTGTAGAGCAGCAGAGAGTTCAGATACAATAGAAAATTCAGTTCTCTTATCCTGTATCTTCCAAACTCATTCATTATTCTGCTACTATTTATACGGCCTTTTGCAATTCAGAAGTCTGTGTTTTACTTTAGCAGTCCCCCAGTTCTTACTGCCCATATATTTGTCCCATAAAAGCACTAAGAGAACAATTTTACATTTCATCAGAAATCTCAGAAACATTCTCATAGGAAAGCCAACACATTGTGAACTTGTTTTAGCAGTATGTAAAGTGTGTTTGAGGTGATTTTCTATACTGGGAGGTAGGCTACAATTGCAGAACTCCTTATGTGTCCTTTCACCGTTTTTAGCTTCCCTATTGTTTTAAGGTCATTTTTGTTTGCACAATTCTACAGCAGCATCAGTTTTACCATTCCAAGACCCATTTTTTTCCTCTCTACTTTAATGTGGAATTACTGGTTGTAAACCTCAGGAACAAAAGCAGATCGGGAGAGGGTTGGAAGGTGGTTCACAGCTTAATGCAGGGGCCACTCTGGCTCAGCATCATCTCCTGAGACAATTACAGCAGATGAAATGCAGTAGCTTCCTGACATATCTCCCTTTGTCCTTATCTTTGATGCTGCTATGTGATCCTGGGAGGGCCAGTCCAGCTCCTTGCCCACAGCAGTGGATACCAGGTTTGTTAGCTAAATAGTAACGATATCTCAGCTTTTTTATCCAACAGAGTTACTTTACAGTACTATGTGTTATATTGTATTGCACTTCACAGTAAAGGTAGTGACAGCCTCAATAACACCCTTCTCTGAAGTTCCATATAAAGGTTTTCAAGTCGTTTTTCATAAGTCAGGCAAGGGACGTTTTACCTTTCTAATACCAGACTGGCATTCTTTGATATATCACTTTACCTGTTCAGCAAGTTTTTTACTCTAACATTATTTTAAAAACTCTGGGAAAAAAAACAAAGTTTGGAAATCTGCAGTACATCTTCTCTCAAACTGTATAATATAAGAATAGCTTTATTTATCAGCTTTCTTAGACTGTAGAAAATAGAATCCTAGCATAAGATGCCTTCCTCTTTCAAGTTCAGTTTTCTTTATCAGAGCCCTTTAAAAGCAACTCCAGTACAGACCCAGGTCTCTCAGTGATTTGCAACTGTTAATTCGTGTTTTAAAAATCCTTGTGAAGTACTGTAGGTATGTGCTTCTGTAACTGGCATGAAGAAGACAAAATACGGTATTTCTCCAACTACTGCAGCCACACCGTAAATTCATGCACATCATCATCAGCAGAGTATAGGTGCATACAGAGCACATCTCTGCACTTACTATTACTTACATCTGCTTTGCAAACTCAACTAACAGCCTTCAGGATATATAACAAAATCCAGCTATTTTGTTAAGCATGCAGAACAATTAATGAAAACAGAGGAGCATGAGAGCACACCGACGCTTTGCATCAGTGCAGCTATAGAAGTGTGCCTTCAACAGTGATGTTATGAACTCTGCTTGCTATTGTCAGCTGAATTGGCCAGTACAAAGCAAGCCAGATCATACATACTTTTTCACTGTTGTTTTCTTACCCAAACAGTAGATAACCACTGCTGTTAGGACTATACCCTGGTTTTATTGGAAGCAGTCTTCACTGCACATTTGAAAGGAAGCAGTCATTGTCTTTCCAGTTACATCATACTTCAAAATCTATAGTGCTATCACAGCACTGGCCCACACATGGGCCACAGTTCTATCAGGTTAACTCCAGAGCTAAAGTCTCTAATCCAGGGTGTAGAATAAGACACAAAGATTTCCAAAAGTGTGAGGTTATACCAGCATGAAACACAGTGAGGAAGTTTTACATTTAGATCACTCTCAGCTGTTTAGACTTTTTACCCCAGTTTATTTTTATTATTTGGAAATTATTTAAAGATGGTGGAAGACAGGACCTGTTGGTCTGAAATACTTGCCTCTGCTGAGTGAACTTCACAGTCAGAACAGTGATGATTTAATCATAATGATAAAGCATTAATGGAAAATCTTCTGTGTACACAAGCATTTTGTCTGACTTTGTTCCCCCTATCTTAAAACGAAGAATATTCTACTTGATGTTAGTAAATGGGAAGTGCTCAAACTCTGTAGCTTGGGGTGTACTGTTACTTCATGAGAGGATGATCAGAAAATTCAGACGTTTGGGAAGATACAGATAGACCTTTTAAGATTGGCTGCAAGTTCAGGACACATAATGTTCCAGTTTTGGCAATCTCAGGGGCACAGAAAGAGCATTACACGTCGCAGACATTAGGCAAGCAAGTATACAGAATCAATTCAAAGCAGCTGTCCAAGATCAGAAATTTTAGAGGAGCTATAGGGTGAATTCTTCCATCTATACATCTTTTTTTGGAAGGGGGATTGCAAAGGAGGAGGGAATGAAAAATTGATACTGCTCTGTGCTCCAGATGAAAGAACAAACATAATTTTATTTTCTTTAATGACTGTACTGGATTCTGAAATTAAACCCAGCGGGTAAAAAGATCCTGTGTAGATTTCAAAAGAGATCATGCAGTCTGTCCATGTGCTAAGTCAGGCACATTTTGTAAGCCTTGCCATGTTCTGTAAAACTGAAAAAGGGCTATCCCTCTAAGCATTCCACTTTTCAAAGCCATCTATCTCTTTCTACCTTCCACAAGTCAATGGATATTCCAAAATAAATGTCATCCTAACTTAATATATCATTTTCTGGTTCCTCCCTCTAACTTTACAAGGAGAATCCTGCATATTCTGCATTAAATATTATTAGAACTCAACATACAGACAGCACTCTTTTAAAGCCTCTCAGCAGAACCAGACAGCAACAACAAACAGCCATATAAACAACTGAATATAATTCTCAGTACAGATTTTAAACCAATTGAACTGAGAACAGCTAACCTTCACTCTGAACTCACTCCAGCTGCAGGTTAATGCAGTTAATTGCAGAGCACCTGGTCTAAGCCTCAGGTATATGAATCATCCCCACAGCACACCTTTCAATCTTTTATTCTTATGTAATTCCCCGGGGCAGCTGACAGTGCCTGTTTAAGCTTTGTTCCTGGTGGGTGTGCCAATACGCTGTCAGAATGCCTTTATTATATGCAAAAGAATGGTTGTACTTTAAAGCATGCATATGTATTTCCAAAGCTGTGGTTGGAGCATACAACGGCTTCAGCAGCCACACCAACCTAAGGAGTAGCTACTGTCCCTCCTAAGGAGCTCTGCTGCGTGCTGCTGCTCCCAGCAGCACCTAACAAGCTTTGTTCCTCAGGTCATGCTGTGAATGGGGCGAGGAAATTGAGATGTCTCAGTCAACCCTGAAAATATTTACAGATTTATGACACCATAACATCAAGATGGTATTTCTTCTGGATTTGGCACATTCTCACATGGTCTGTGAGCGTGGATATACACACATGTATGTGTATACATGTCATTTATTTTTATGAAAGACAGAAATGCATTTCAGTGTTTATGCATGTGGGCATTACTTCAGACACTCATACAGTACACCCTTTTAAAACCATGGCTAGTCCTCTTTAGTTTGATAAACTTTTTTTTTTTTAATGCTACGGGTAAAATGCATAGCTTTTACCCATGGAAAACCTGTTCTCAGACATAGATTTATTTTCAACAACAGTAAAAGACATGCTGAATTAGCTGCTAACTTATATACCATAACGTATGTACATATAGCATATGTACAACAATGTGAATTTCATATGTATGAATAGACATAGCTGGGACTGGGATGCCTACAGAGTCTTTTCTCTATGGGTGAATTACTTGTAGGTACTTGTAAGTTCTTGCTAGTCTGGGATTGATTATGTCCTGCTTATTAAGGTGGTTTGCAGCTTTAAACTGGTAAATATTATTTAAAAAGGGTGGGACAGTGTTTTGAAAACAGTTGGTCACTGCCTTATCTTGCACAAGATGTAACTGTGGAAGCACCATCTTATTTATCCTCATATATATTCACTGAATTACATTTCTTTGCATCGGGTTAATGCAACTGTGTCACATGGAATACTTCAGCTATCAGTGATAAATAAAGAACATGAAACTGAAGACCTAAAGAAAGTTAGTGGAGAAACAGTTGTGAAGAGGAGGCAAGTGAATTGCACTGAGCATGTACGTTGTACATAAAATTAATGATACCCTGTTCAATAATTGTGTTATAGGAACGACGGTCTGGAAATTATAAAACTGCCCTCTCTTTGACGATACTGATTTCTTGCTTCTTTGATGTGTGTTAGCACAGAATATTAGGTTACTCCTTAAATTACACACAAATAACAATCAGACGTTGCCACAACAGTCCTGATGTTGTCATCTTTTCCATTATGCCATTCCACTACATTTGTTGGCAAACTACCATTCAAATATCAAAGTGCACACTCATAGTATTTACAGTTTCAATCTACTTCTTTTCAGCCAGCCCGATGCACTTTTCTTTTCTCTTGCTTCACTGAATGCCCACATATATGAGTATATTGTGAGTGTAAAATATTGAATTTCTGTTTTCAGAGCATTTGATGTTTGCTTTGCCCAAGTATCAATAAAAGTGCAAAGCCACAGGAAATGTTTAGCTATGCCCTGCAAACCTCCACGAGTGGAAGCACTCTGAAGAGCTGGGATACAAACTTCTTAGACAGAAAAGTCCAAAACTACTTTCTCTGTAACTGACATCAAAATTCCTGCTGACTTAATGGAGCCAGGACTTTGTAGCTCAGGAAATCATTTTCAAATGCAGCTTCTGTGCCTACAGTGAGACCACACCTCAAGGGCGAGTGGTGGATCCAAAAGGGCTGACCATTAAGCTACCCTTACAGGCTGCAGATAAATTCTGTTATATAAATACAAGCATTTCTATCCACGATACCTGGCTAGGTAATTACCTTTGATGTCTGTTAGAACATTGGCCACCTTATTATCTTTATCTATGAATAAAATCAAAATAATTTAAATAGCTTCCTTAGTTACATGCTATCTACAGTCAATCCTAGGGCTTTAATCCAATCGATAGTTAGGCAATTTGAAATCATTGCAGCATGTCCTCCCCCTTTATAATCCCTGCTGACTAGTGCAACTGGGTGGGATACATCTGCATCCTACATTGTAATGGCACTGATGCACATCTTCCTTGACGTGACAAGAGAATCCAAATTATGCAATTTATTATCTAAAAAGGTTTACTCGAGTTCAGACATAAGTCATCTACTATAAATTAAAATGAACTCATTCTTCTTCAAGGGCCTGAACAAGGTCTCTGCATTGCTATAAGCTATTTCAGTGATGCACAGTAGAGAACTTCACCATGAGAACTGGGACGTATTTTATATTGTCTCTAAAGTGGAATATATTAAAAAGTCAACAATGATTCAGAGTCCATGAAATAAATGCAAAGCTGCTCCAGCAGCTCTAATTTTGTTCAATTATGGAGTCTAGAATTTAGTCTAATGTTTTAATGTTTTCACTGTGCTTGTGCTTATCTTTATATAAAAAAAACAAATCAGCTTGAAATTCAACTAAATGTTTTTTTGTTTTTTGTTATTGGAGTAAATATAATTTTATCATCAATTTGGTTTACTTCCTTTTTTGCTTTTCCATACCAAAGCAGTGAAATAATATAATTACCATAATCTTTCTATTTCCAGTGGTCCCAGGTATTTCTGCAGAATCTTCCTTACAATTCTGATACAAGTGTTTATAAATAACGCTCTGTGAAAGGTATAGCAGAGATAGACATGTCCCTTCTTGGCTCTTATGATGAACACTTGCTGCCACAGGTCATAAACTTTAAAGCATTTATTTCAAACGAAGGATTGTTATTATCTAGGGGAGTTATCTGTTAAAGGGGAAAGAAAAGAGGAATTCTATTATTTAGTTTAGAAATATTCAGCTGGTCTTACAATTATTTATTTATTTATTAAGGTGAAGAAAAAAGTGTGGAGTTCATTTTACTTAGCTGCTAATCTCCCGCCAGATGAATGGGCTAGAAGGGATTTATATTGACAAAATATAACCTAAATTGTAGCAGTTCAGACTCATCTGTTGCTGTCTCCTCTCCCTTCAGAATTAGCTTACTGTAACCAAGCAAAGTTTTAGGCCACAGAGTATCTATTAATCTTGTTTATTAGTGGAGATCCTTTTTGAGTCTCAGATCTTATTACCTCATGAAATGGTAGCACAGGAGAAACCCACCCAGCTTTATGGGCTAAGGCAAGTAATCAATCAATGCAAACAACAGTGCCAAGCAGACAAGATTTAATAAAAATAATGAATGGAACCAGCTAAGCCTGCAGGGACAGATGAACCTACTTCTCATTTTCTGTTTATTAAAAGCATTCATATCAATTTGTCATGTGGAAGCATTTAGTTCATTCAAGCAAAAGTGTAATTTAAAAATCCTATTAATAATACTTTAAAAACACAGACTGTCAAATTCTTTAAAAACAGATGATAAGGAAACTAAAGTGGCAGCTTAAGGCATCTAATTCCAACCTCAGTGCAAGATTTACTAAACAATGGGTCAAACTTACTTTTCCTGAAACTACTCTGAAGCTAACATAGTCACATGTTTGCAGAAGGCATGAATTTAGGAAAGCTCTTCCATTCTCTGCCCTCCAAAGGCCAGATATGAACTTCTCTTATGTTATAGATTTCTTCAAAACAATTTCGGAGATTTATCTTTCCATTTGCTCCAACTGGCTATGAACTTAATTCAAGAGACTTATGAGAGGTCCTGGAAAACCCACCAGGCTTTTTTTGCTCTGAAATCAGCAGCACTGTACAAGATCCTCCATCACTGAGACCAAAAGGATCGCATTTTGGCTAAAGGTACTTGCTATATATTGCATAATCATGCAGGTCTCATTATCCATGATACAGAAGGGAGCCTAAACAGTAACTTGTTCACTGGGCAGATCTAAGTCAGGACAAGTCAGTCCATTAACAGCTGTGGTTGTTTTCCTTGGGAGAATACTCTTGGCAATTTATTTTACGTGACAATTCATCCCCATTCCCAACACCCTCCCCCCGCTCCCCCCCAAAAAAATAAAAGCTAGAAAGCTAACTCTGCTGCCCTGTTTCTTTGCATCTGTCCTTATGCAAATTTCATTTTCATGAGTTAGAATGATGGTGTTTGACTCACTGCTGTTCTTGTCTCTGCAGTAAGATATGCTCCTGACCAGTGCCTGCTGAAATGACGGTCCCTTCACTTACTTGAGCTATCTATGACTCAGACCTTATGTTTCGGTTTAAGAATACAACAAATGACTGTTTTTCCACAATGGGAAAGGAACTCCAAAGAGAAAGTAAAGGTGTAAAACAAAAGTCTTATTGGGATGGCCTTGGTTTTGCCTTTTCTTCTTACATTCGTCGCCAGTAAGTCAGACTTCTAGCCCCAGCCTAACATCCATCTTCACATATGTAATTAGTATCACACCTACAGGCTGAATTATCCTTTGATGAATGCCAGAGATATTAAGCATACTATTAGAAGGCAATGTTGCTTAGAAGAAGCAAAAGATGGCATGCTTCTAGAGTGCTTTGTTCTTTTGAATTATTGCACTGCAGAAAAAGAAAACAAACTTTTTACTCTTTTAGCAAAGAATACAGAAATTGCTGTAACAGATCTGGCTGACCTATTTCAAGTTTAAGTAGTTACTAATAATCCAAGGAAGAAAGGAGAGGAAAGGTAACCTCAAACTCTCAAAAATATTCAATAAACTCATGGTTCAGGAACAGCTCAGTACATGACAGCCTATAAACCTCAAGGCTAGGAATTGAAACAACAGCTTGGTATGAAGTGACCAGAACAGGCCTGCCTCCATAAACTAAGGGAGTACAGAACCTAGTAAAGTTTTATAGCCTTAACAAGATCTTTAACAAATTAAAGCCACTGGAACTATGACTTTGTTCTTTCTTTTCAAGCTGCCCACCTTCCCATTCCTATCCAGCAATGCTAAAGCCTGAAGGATGGTTTTAATTCTGGTCCCAGAATGGTACAAAGCTTGTTATTCATTCAACAAACATATCAAGGAAAAATTCAGGTTTACTGAAGTTGCATAATTGTCATAGAATTGTCCACAAAAATAAAGACTTCTGTATTTTTTGTCTTTGTTGTAATTTGCTAAAACTATTGCAATGTATTCATAACTGAGGAAAGACTGCACTTACATTTGCATTATTTATGTAGCAACAAGAACTAGATAAAGCAAAGAAACAAGGTTTCCTCCTTTGATTAACTCCCCTTCCCCCTACCTCTCATGCAGTGTGCACCATAAAGGTATTTTTGTTCAAATCTGAGGTTTCTTATACTCAGTTCCAGGAGTACGACATCAAAATTTACCCAATATTTGAAAGTACATGGGATTGCTGTGGTTTGAGGCTTAACTATAAAACAACCTTTGCGGCTATGGCAACACTTGGACCCCACATAATGGCAAAATGTTGTCCTGCAAATAGCTGAGCACAAATACCTGCATTATGAGCTATATTCTCTTCCCTTCTTGCCCAGTAAAAAGCAAGAATCTAGTATGACCTCGAGAAGGAAAAACAATGTAAATATATCTTTACCGGAGTGAAAACAGTTTGTGGAGATAAGACCTGAAACAGCAGCAGTTCTATTTATGCTCAAAGTTGCACCAGCTCCCAGTATGCACAGAATTCAGTTTCTATCTACTTTTGCTGCTCTAAGTTTTTCCTGAGTACTACCTCTCATAGTGCTGCAGATACCCAATCCTTTCCTTTCTTTCTCTAAGAACCTTCTGTTTTTTGAGGCTTTCACTGTTTAAATTCCCAGCCAAACAAAGATGCCCATCAGAAAGCAAGCAGTAGCCCAAATATGTCAGTTTGCATACAGATATGAGAAAGACATTTTATTTCATTTGCAGTTTAAGAAAATCATGCTGCTTTAACTATCCTTCTTTTCTCTTCAGGGGTTTTCTCCTTTTTGGCATGAATTAGGTAAGAAATTGGTACAAAGTAGAAAAGACTTCACACACGTAAAGCAAAGAAAAAGAACATCAGACATATAGCAGAATGTAAAGAATTTAAACAAGCTGAAAGAAAACGTTAAGAAAATCCTTGCCTCTTATACGTATAGAGATTTGGGTTTAGTTGTAGATAGTTTGCATCTTGAATTTGTAATCAGGTCTGGCATGTGCCCTTCTGTTGCTTACACAGAAGCCTCAGTCGTACAGAAATCCTGAGGATGCCGCACTTGAAATCAGATCCACATTCGTTAGGGAGCTTTCATGGTCCAGGTGTAAAATCTCCAATGAACATTAGACATAACTCAAACAGAGAAAACCACCTCCTAGTCTGACAGGCTGCCAACCACAAGGCCTCCAAGTACAAAGAAACGACTTCTGACAAAAAGACACGTGGTATTCTTAACTGACACCCGTAAAACTAAATTTAGTCAAAGTGCATTCTTACCAAGGCTTAGAGCTCTGTTTATTGCACACTTTGAATAAAAATCCCCAGAGAAGAAAATGTGAAGTTCCAGTTGCTGAGACTAAACTTGGAAATTATAATCTTGAGATATCCTCACTGCAGCTTTAATCTTATTTCTGCACTTTGGGAAACTCTTCACTGAATTTAGCGATCATTCTTGAAAAAGTGAAACAATGAAGGGAGCACGAAAAGCAAAACAAAACGTATAGGGAATCCTATTCAGTAAAACAGTTCTCAACTGTTTAGGGTGTTGCTGTATTTTAGAACTATAAGACTGACAAATAAACTTACTAATAATTTTACTAGAACATACCATGAAAGTCTACACTAATACTAGGCTCATTGCACTCCACTGTATGTATCATCATTAGCACTAGGAAAACATACCTCCCAATGACACCCCAACCATAAATGGCACTTTCCTATGAGATGCTTAATCTCCTATGTAATGCCCTGTTCTACACTACCTCTGTATTTCCTAGAGTGTAGTGTTCTGCATTTCATGACTCCCAGATCTAGCAGAGCTTTCTTTCTTACAGAAATTGAACGCATTATTTGTTAGCAATGTTAGAATCTTTCACATCAGATTGTTTCTAATTCCTTTCAGAAAACTGTGTGTCTTTGATTACTGAATCAATGGAATGGTACATCTACCAACAACAATGTTCATTTTTCCCCTGAAAGCTGTGTCACGACACTGGAAAAAAATGCAATAGGAAACCTAAAAAGCGAAGATGTTAGAAGTCTGAGGAGCCTGGGAAGGAAAAGAATGAGGACTCTTAACTACCACTGTTGTATAATGCAGACAAAAACAGTGACTGACTCCTGTTTACCACCTGATGACCCCTTCTAAAAACTGCTGAAATCCATCCCCATTGACTGTACTTGGCTTTGGATCAAATTGTTAGCAGAGAAGATCTCTAAGCAAGTGCATCTCTGTGTCAAGCACTTTTCAGAGCACAGTGGTGGGTAATACAATATTCTGATGTTCTTGAAGATAATAACTGCCATAATTAGATGTTTCTTTTCTAGCTAGTCCAGAATTCTATTTCTGCATTGTGAATCTGCAACACTTGTAATGCAACACACAGCATTTGTACTGCAGACCATGTGGAAACGTACACACACTTTTACATTCAAGTTCAAATTACAAGCAGTTAATGAACAATGTGTTAACGCATGGCACTTACTGATTACAGAGTTTAGGAGTTGAGTCTGGTGCTTTATAACTGCTTGTCTATGGGGAATCTGTTTATTTGTTGGCTCTCCCTGTGATTCCCAGAAGTGCCATGTAGGACTGCCTTAATGAGTCAGTGAGAATATCACTTCTGCAGGACATGCCACAGCTTTCCAATATGCTTCCACACGTAGTGACTAAAAGGGAAGCTACAGGTCCCAGTGTATGCTGTACAAGGCCCAGGTGTGCTCAGCTTTCAGTGAGTAGGTGACAGAGCAAAGGCACACGGCCTATTTCCAAACAAAAGAATGATGTAGCTCAGACCCTCATATAACATCTTGTCATTGCTAAGCTAAATTAAAACGTGATAGTAGTTTTTATGACGTTCAGAAACAAGAATTCGTTTTCTTACTAACTCCCTTGATACCAAATTTGGTAAGGCAAAAGACAGAGGTGAAGCTGTGTGCCAGTAAAACTTTGTTTTCTTCTGCCAAGGAAACTGCTGTTTTCAAGGCAGATTCAATTAAAGTCGATGGATGTTACCTTGAGGAGCTACTTTGTTTACATTTCAAAGGCCCAGTCCTCTTGTTAGGCTGATACTGTTTCACGAAGCTCCTTAATGAAAAGCATTTGTTTGGGATTATACCTCTACAGCAAATTAGATTCTTCCAAGACAGTTTGACTATGTGAGAAAACCTTTGTGACTGCCCAGACTTCTGTGGTGTCATTAAGATAAAGACCCTCACATCTGCTCTTTCCAACGCTGTTCTCAAGGAAAACACAACGATATTCACATCCATTAAACAATTTAGAGGATTTATCACATTAATTGCCTCAACACTTTTTATTTCCCTTGGACATCACTCAACTGAACTTGAAATACATTACAACAGTGAACATTTTGGAAGTTTCTCTTATCAACTGTAACCACTTTCTCTTCCTGCCTATGACAGTGTCTGGCTACAGCAAGCAGCAGTGGCAGCATTGTTAAGAAAGACGCTTTTGCAAAGGGTCTCACTTTACTGAAAAATAAAAATGAAGGAAATGTGGCAAAGAAAAATGGCTGCAACCATGTTAGTTGTTGTTAAAAAATAAAAAAAAATAAAAAGAGGGCTTCCTTTGCATCTACTGAATATTTCCACTACCAATGCCTAGAAACCAAAGTAAAAGTCTACCTGTACATTACAAGCAAGAAACCTTCGTAATAAGGTCCAGAGAAAGCAACATAAACTCCACGTAATATAGAACTCCACTTGCTTGAAAGTGATATGGACGTGATATTGTTATATATATGGAAGCTAGCAAGAAAATGTTTTAATATCCATGACATAAGTGACTAGCATATGCTAGGAAACAACTATAATTTACATGCTGAAAGATCTCTGCAGTGAATTCTATTCTGAAGTACGTGCTGATCATAAATCCTTTCATGTTGAAGTGAGTGGCTGAAATCTAAAAGCCTTCACATCTTTTGTGTTGCTGCTGGTACGTTATTGATTTCACATTTGGGGAGCTCCCTGTGTGCAGCATGGGAGATTCACTCTAAAATTGCAAATATATTTAGAAGAAGAAAATGCCACTGCTGTGATTTTGTTTATATTCAGTCCTCAAAACCACTTCATTCTTGTTTCTTACAAACAGAAACTGAGCATGGACGAATCATTTGGCAACATTAGTCAGGGGCTGGGCCTGCTAGGCAATGTAATTTTCAAATTGATGGAGAATGTTAGAAACACTGTAACCTCAACCAGAAGAGCTTGAATGACAAGTGGCTGGAATTAGGAATTCCTTGTGTTCAATCAGCTACCCTCGATGCGAGATAAAGAGAGCTGATGAAAACTGACAGAACCCCGTTTCGATCTTCTCTTGGGAAGGTTGAAGACCTCTTTTACATAGGGACAAATTCATTCCTGGCATAAGGATTTTTAGTTCAGTGGAATTATATCAAGGATGAAAACAGGTCATCTTGTTTTGTGCTACAAGCTTCACATCAATGATAAAATAAAACAGGTCTCAAAGGACAGGTGATGAAAAGTCAGTACTCATGCTTCGCTGTGATTTCTTTTAAACTATAAAATCTTCTAAAGCTTAGTTTTTAAAATATATTAGTTTGATTTATCATTGATTTATGCAACACACAGTGCAATGACAACTAAAAGCTTTTCATGTAAAATAAAGCACTACTTTTTGAAATCATCCAGATCCAGCAAAACGTGTAGTAGCTCTCACAAAAAAAAAAAAATCACCCACCTTTCAGCATCCAACTTCAAAAAAAGGAAAGGAAAGGAAGGGGTACAAAGGAAGGATTTCTAATTTTGGATCTGTGTGCTTAATTTGTGATGCTTTTATGGCTCTTGCTTCTCAAATAAATAGGTTAAAAAATAATAATAAATGTTCAGTGCCTGTTTACCAGGAATTAGGCATATCAAAGTGGGCATCCAAAGACATGGGGAGCTTATGGGGAGAATCCAATAGGGCAAGCATAGCTGAATGCTTATGCTATTTTATGATTCTATCCTATACACCTCTTTTGTACTATTTGAAATATATCTCTATTGTGTTCTATATATGTATGTGTATATAAGTCTATATACACAGAATATTCTGTAGCAGTGGTTGCAAACGTTGCAGTCACATTGTTATGCAGAGTTGGCTGCAATGCTTTGATCACCCTATTATGTGGGTTATTTTACCAGTTCCAAATGGCACTGAGGACTTGATTGTATCATTACTCCTGAACAGCAACTACATGTTAACAATCTGAAACCACCCCCAGCAATGTAAACAGGAAGCCTGGTGGTGGAAATCCATTTTAAGGAGTTCCACTGTTCTTGCAGCAAATAATTCAATGATCCTAGGTTAGCAGTAGAGTCAGAAGCAAAGAAAATCATCATGAAGTGTCAGTCAAGAGTTTTAACCGTTACTGGACCAGAAGATATTTTTAGCAGGTCTTAAAAAGTGTTTGTGTTGTTACCTTCAACATGAAGGAAATTAAACTCCTGCTAATGTGTCTGTAATAAAGCATAAGTATGCATTTTTATGATTAGAAAGATATCTTCTAAATATTAACAAGATTTAACATGATGTAACTTCACCACCAAATTAACCTTACACCTCAAAAAACACTCTCCAGAGTAAGACAGTAATAGGCTGTTCTTGCACTGACTGCGCGTCTGTATAATGATATCCAGAAACTAAAATCTAACTCTCAAATACTGAATATTTATGTCATGTTTTAAAATGTTCTGCATTTGCAGATTTTGGAGGGTTGAACATTTTGGGATTTTTTGTTTCTTTTGTTGTTGTTTTGGTTTATCTGAGAAATCTTCTATAGGCAGCTTCTCTGAAGAAAGATCTTTAAAGTAACGTACAGAAATTCCCATGACATTGTCTAAGATCAAGCATTTCTACTTGGATAAGAAATACATAGAACAGAAATTTGTAACTGCTGACTTCAGCCAGTGCATTATTTAAAGTACTGAAAGGAACAAGGACACAATAGTGATGATAGGCAGACGTCACATCAAAATCAATCAAAACCAAACAAACCCCAGCAAACTGTAACAGAAGAATATTTTTAAAAAGGTACAACGTTGGTCTCCAATTACACAGGGACGTAATTTTAGAAAAATGCAGAAGTTGATTCCTACGTTTAGTGGTATTTCCAGGCTGTTAGAGCCTCAGGAGAGTACAGTCCAGAAAGGAATCGATATCCCCTATCACATACAGCTTCAGACCAAGAGAAAGGATCTAACTGGTGCCCCAGCCCTGCGCGCCTCCCGCGTGTACAGCAGACCTCTGGCTGTCAGCTTACTTACTGAACTTGCTCTCTGCACCCCCACAACTCCCTCAGACCTTCACTGAATTTTTCAGCTTCCTTTCCAGACCCATTCTCTTCTCTGTGCTCCCTAGGATGTAATTTGCCATGGCCACAAAATAGAACTGTGTTTGTATTGCTCAGAAGCCTTGAGCCAGTAAAGTACAATTAGACCTTATTGCAAATACTGCATTCTGGGTGTTCAGCAATCATGCTGAGATCTGTTTAAAGGCTTTGGCATTTCTATTGACCCAGCCAACTTTGAACAGGAGTGTTAGTGACCTAAAGAATCCAAGAGAACTAATTTTCTACTGTATATTCCAGCCACTCTGCGAAAATCTGTAGAACAGCACATACCAGATTTTACTGAAAAGCAATCTCTATTTAAACAGCAGGAAAAAATAAAATCAAATTAAATGAAAGCAGAGTAATCTGAACAAACGTTTTCAGCACTGGAAAGTGTAAGGTGAGCAAATTGCTGCCCCAAGGACAAGGTGAAAATCCCTCATCTTTCTTTGCAAAGCAAGCGATTAGTAGTGAAATGTAACTTGATGCCTATTTTCACAAAGGGAAAACATTTTGCCAGCCACCTTTTATTTTGAGGTTGTCCTAACATTGTTTTCTTGTAACCTGACACTAACAAGACTTTCAGAAACTATCCTAATGACTCCCAGGGGAAGGTGGTTGATCAGCAAGTGCACTAAGGCTGAAGAATGCTGTACCCTCTAGTGCTCATCTTGCCCAAAGATTCTCAGACAATTTAATTAATATTGAGTTAGACATGTTTTACTGCCCTTGGCCAAGGCACACATTTTATGGGTGAATAAAACATATTTTTTCAAAAGCATCAGTTTCATAAGCAGCTGCATGCTCACAGACTTTAGGAACTCTATTGAAGCTACAGGCTTTTGGTGGCTCTGAAGATGTTTCACCTCAGATTTTAAAACACCAAGAATTAATAGCCTTTAAAATATAGGTATACTTGTTGAAAAAAATCACATAATCACCTATACTAAACCTGGAAGCAGTATCCAGAATTTTTTAAATTTACCACTCTGCACCATCCATGTCAATAGTGAGCATCTTGGCTGCAAACCTGTGTTCTGATGATCGACTCTGACATGGATTTAAGTGAGCTCACAAACACCATTAAGTGCAAGAAAAGTTTGTAGTGAAATTATGTTTTTTTTTTTTAAAGCTTTAATTAAGAAGCTTCTTTGATTTCAGTGTTTCTTTATAATTTTGAGTGACATGCAGCCCTTTACATTATTAATAAATGTTTTGAATTTGAAGTCTTTAAACTAGAAAGTTTTTGGGAGGAGCTTTGAAAATCCTAGAAATAAAGCAACTCACCAGAACACTTAGAAGATAAAGCATTTTTCACACTTAACTTTGGTTTAATATATCTCAGCCATGATTTTAATCTTAAATTCTGTCTAAAGCAGAAATAAATGACATGGATGATGAGTAGAAGAGCTCTGTCTTTATAAATCTCTCATCAAATAAGAGAAGGTTAAATTCATGTGTGTAACTGTGAATCATAGAATCATTTGAGTTGGAAGAGACTCTTAAAGATCATTTACTCTGACTCCTCTGTACTAAACAGGGACATCTACAGCTCAATCAGGTGCTCAGAGCCCTGTTAGACAGACCCTGAAAGTCTCCAAGGATGGGGCTTCCACCTCTCTGGGCAACCTATTCCAGTGCCTCACTGCACTCTTCCTTATCTCTAATCTAAATCTCCCCTCTTTTAGTTTGAAACCACCTCCCCTTGTCCAGTCACAACAGACCCTTTTGAAGAGTCTGTCCCTCACCTTCTTACAGCCCCCTCTCTGTATACTGAAAGGCCACTCCCCAGAATCCATGAAGCCTGTTCTTCTCCAATCTGAACAGTCCCATCTCTCTCATCCTGTCCTCATATGGGAGATTTTTTATTCCTTGCCTCATTCTTGTGGCCCTCCCCTAATGGGGTCCCAATGAGTCCACATCTCTCCTGCACTGAGGACTCCAGATCTGGATGCAGTACTCCAGATGAGGTCTCACCAGGACAGAGCAGAGAGGCAGGATCACCTCACTTAAATGCTAACCTCATTTCTTTTAATGCAGCCCAGGATACAGTTGGTTTTCTGGCCTGTAAGGGCATCATGAACTATTCATCTACTCAGAACAAAACTCAGCCCTGTGCTGAGGGTAAGACCAGACCTCACATTTTGAACAGTGCAACCAATTGCCCTAAGTAGGGGTGTTTTTACTTCTGCTGCTGCTAAAGGATAGGGCTGACAGTTCTTAGTGCTACTGCAGAGATGGCTTTCCCATCACACTCCTTTCCAAAAACTATCCTGTCCTCTGCATACCTTAACTAATTGCTACTTTAGTTGCAAAAAAAGTACTAAGAAGGGGAGAAACAAATGGTGCTCAAGCAGCTGGCTCCCTCTTGCTCAAGGGAGACAAGCTGTCACCCAGCACTCCGTAGTCTGCATATGCCTAAAACACCCTCCTGAATGCAGACACTCATATGTGGGAACTGGGATTTCATACTTCATATGAGCACACACACATACACTTAAAATGAATGGAAATATTTAAGTCTCACATAGAAGAGATTTTAACTGTATGATCTAGAATACACAGCTTACGGCATTCATCAGGACAGCAATACACTTTGGAAATGGACCAGTGTTTTCTAAGATTTCTACTTAATATTTTCATTCTCATGCACAGTTTAATCTGGAAACTTCTAATATACGTGCACCAAAGTTTAGGACTCATTTTCATGCCAGCAGAAAGCGAGTAGCAGCCATCCAACACAGTCCATTGCAGTCACAGCCCTTTACACTGATTATCAGTAGTAGTAAAGATTCTTTTACTCAAGCAATACAAGTCAGCAGGAGTATCATTTGTGTTAGAACCATGGTTCATCTGAGTGCAGGGTAGGCATCTGACGTACAAGGAGCTTACATATCAGTGACAAAATCTTTGCAGGTAGTAATAAACTTATTGGGAAGTATTTCATCACACATCTTTTTTCATCTTAAGTTGTCAAAAAACAGAGAATTAAACAGACTTCTACTTCTTTTCACGTGATAACTCTTAATAGTTACAGTATTTCACCTTTCAAAAGGTAGGGATCTTTTAAAGTACATTTTAACTTAAAAGAGCTGCAGTGTTTACGCAGGGTTGATACAGACTGATCTGCAGTGATCTATCTAGAGTCTTTGTCCTGATGAGAGATATATTAAGTGGTCCTTACTGTACTCTGATGCTGCACCCATAGCATAAAGAGCTGCTTCTGAAAAAGCCCATGATGTAAAACATCAAGAGCAATTAGATTTAGCAAAATTATTCAGAAGAGGCCCAAGATCAAATAAGCTCTGCTTTTTCATGGCAAAGGGTAACACTCTTCTATTTTTTGCCCAACAACAAGGTAGTGACAGCAGTCTTTCAAGTGGGATGGGTCCAGACTTTGATCTCAGCAGGGGGGCTTGTGTTAACCACAGGTGCAAGCTGTCTTAAAACCCACAGGTCAAGCAGGTATTTTTAGTTTCATTTTGAAGACGTAGAAAGATACCTTCTCTCATTTCATCAGCAGGTCTATTTATTTTGGGGCAGGAAGGGAAGGGGAAGCTGCAGACAGATGTATTGTTGAGGTAAACCAAACTAAAAAAAAAGAGACATCCAATATTTATCCATTAAGAAAAAATAGAATGCTTCCTGTGTGACAGAATCTCCCCCATTCATTTTAATGACTAGCATAATATCTCATATAAGTTAATAGAAAAGAATTAAAGAATAACGTTCCACAGCAGTGGTCCTAAACACTAGTTTAGTGTCAATGTAATATTTTGAACAATTATTAGGTTACTTCAAGTTTCTTCAGTAGTAACTCAAAGGAATAAATCAGATCAATTCAACATTAGAAATATTGTCACACTGGGCTCAAGTTGTTTTTTTAATCCAACAAAGTTAAATCTTTCAGAGTATTCAGTGGTCCCTGCAGCACAAACTGGCAGGACTCTATGCTTGTCTTCTGTCTGCATTTTTACCCTAGGGCCAAATAGCAGTGGGAAAGAGAGAGAAGCACCACCTGTTTCCTTAGTTTCTCCCTTGGAAAGGTCTGGATGCAAAAGAAAAAGCTGTACTGGAAACAGCCTGCATGTGGTTATGGCCCTAAGCCTGCAAAACTTGCACACTTGAGTTTCCCACCAGCTTGGATGGGAATTTTGTGCATAATCATTTCAGTGTCTGACCACAAAAGCCATAATTGGAATTAAAACATCAACTGAACTGTTAAATATCCAGAACTTTGGCACCAAGATAATATGGTTTAACTTTAGTCTGAATACATGACATTTACATTTCTATATTATCTTATGTGATGCTGGGCATTTTTGAAGACTTTCATTTACTGCACAGAAAGAATAAATTAAAACTTGCCCTATATGGTGGTAATAAGGATGTTACAAACCCATATTTTAAATATTAAAACAATTCCTCCCCAACTCATGAAAATTATTTTTTAAAAGAAGAGTGCAAACCACAACATTTCCTTATTCTTACTATAAAAGGTTTTCCCCCCCCCCCATAACGTTTTATCTATCTATAAAAGGCAAGAATATTTTGTATGTAAGCCTCAACCTTTGGCAGTCAACAAAATGACTAAGTTTCCTACAAATAATTTGTTGCCCTTTTGTTTACCAATGCGCTTGTTTCCCATAATCCCCCTGGGAAGACATCATAACCCAGTGCAGATGTTCAATGTTATAATTGGGCAGCATTCAGTAGAAATGTCATCAGTGACACAACGCTTTAAGAATAAAAGAAAATGAAACAGACATCACAAGGGACTCCCATTTCAAAGCAAACCTTCAAGGATCTGAATGGGAAGCATATTTTCCATTTTACAAGTTCTCATTTAAATTACAAAAGTACATTGACATTTATTTCCTGAACAGATGAGTTTATCACCAGTTTAGGAATGAGTATCAATGGCAATGGAAATTACAATTCCTTTCATACTGAGCTTCTTGTGATAAGTGCCTTGTTTTACTTTCCTTCTCACACAGATCTTTTATTCTGACCACATCCAACGTTTTGCATATATATGAATTTTCATTTCATCAAAAATAGTTTCTGCAGTAACAAATGTTTTTGCAGAACAGCATGAAAAAGTCCTGTTTGGATTTGAGCCAGAAGTGACTTAACCATCAGTCTAGATTTGTGTACCTGATCTTGTGCCCAAAAAAAGACAGATAGCAGTGCTGGCTCCACTATTCCATGCTTGCTATGGGCAACAGAAACCAGTGTGCTAGCAAGCTGAGTCTGAATGCAGCACCTGGATTCATGGGAACTGTGTTGAAATGCCTTTCTGTTCTTCAACAGTTGTGTTCACGTAAGTGAAAACATGAGAGTTGGCCTTACAAATATTTACTACTTTTTTTTTCTGGCTGTTGTGTGACCACCCAGTCAGAAATCCAGGGACCTCTTTCCCATGAACCATCATCTCAATAACCACCAGCCACATGTAGATGGGTATCAACGGAGAAGATCTACAGGTGTGTCTAAAGAGTTTCAAAACCAAATTCTGTCCTCAGGTATCTACAAGGAAAATCCCACTGCTTATATACAGGTAGGAATTCAGAGAAATTGTATGTTCTAATTCAGAAACAGAACAAAATTTGGTTATCTGTATTCATCAACTTAATACAGAAGACAAGTAAAACTGGCTTCCCTACATTCTCTCCCAGAACTTGCACGGTGGAGATCCCTGCACAGCTAATGAACATATTAGCCAGAAACGTGTACAAGTGCTACCACAAGTATTCCACAGGAGAACCTTTGGTGCACAACAAGGTAGATGCTGCAAATAAGGATATTCCTACCATGCATTTACTTTTTCAGACTGAGAAGATGCACTGATAAAGGTGACTTGATGGTCAATAAAATATCTAATTTTTGTTAAATGCTTAACAAAGACAATACATGAAAGTTTTGTGCTGTCTGAGCTCACATTCCCTGCATACAGAAGTGTGCAGTTTCAGAATCTCCAAAGAAGGTTCAGGAGAATGATCCTCAATTAAACTCATCACTGCCAGAGAAAGTTTTGCATTTGGCTGCAGAACAAACAAATAAACTAATGTAGTGTTGCTCTCCAAAGAAAACTTTGAAGTAACTGCCTGATGCATTCTGAGCTATAATGGGCTAAAGAAGCCTCAAATGAAAAAGTGCAGGAGTCCACAATGGGGCAGGGCAGAGGGAGGCACAGAAGAAGTAGTATAAAATGGAGCAAGGAATTCACACAATACATTTTCCTTCAAATTACCATATATATTTGTAACAGAGGACGATGTAATTTGCAGGTTTGTTATAAACATTTCTATAATGCAGTAGAAAAATATCTAGTCTGCAAGAGAAAAAGGTTCTCAAAATATTTTCAGGTAACACAATCATCACTACTTCAAATCCTACTTTTTTCCCCCCACCCATAGAATAGAATTGGAATTCTCTTGGAGTTTCTGTAACCTACTCTGGCTCTATTTCATGCCCTTCTGGAATTGGACAACCAGGCAACACATCCAATGAAACAAATTGCTTAGATGGAGTGACAAACATAGGAGGAAGGACTCAATCTCCAGAATGTCACTCACCAAACTAACAACACACACCTTAACTGCTGCACTACTACAGAGTAACAAGAGAACAAAAAAAATTAAAACTCCTCACCTCTCTTTCCCCAGCAGAGTGTTGACCCTTCCAAAAGAGATGGTCCTGAGATTTTACAAAATCCAGCAGGAACTTGTTTTTGTTATTGATTTTACATGGAAGCCAGACAAATGGTGCCAAGGATGATGGCTTGAAAAGGCTCTAAGAGAAGTGATGTTGCTCGCATATGACCTTTAATGACAGAGAAAGAATAAATACAGTACTGCAACCATCTCCCATGCCCTCCTCAACTCAAGCCACCACAAGACTTTGTTGCTTTCTTAAGATCTTGCTGCTCTGACTGTCTTTTCCCACCTTCCCCAATCCTTTCATGCAATTGCATTTTCTTCTGCCCTAAAATCAAATACTTGTTCAAGGCTCCATGTAGGTGAGGGCACAACGACATTTCTTACTTCATTTTCTCCTGCCTTCCTCACTCTCTCTCCCTTAAAATCTCAACAGTCTCCATGCCCTTTCTACTAAGTTACGCTGACAACAAAGCCAAAGGTTCACCATGCCCCCTTCCTATTTCTTCTATAAAAACAATCCACAGACTCTGCAGTGATCTCCATATCTAGCAGATGTATATTTTTCCCTCTTTTAACTATTGGCGTTATTGCCATGAATTGCATTCCCTTCTTTAGTGGCAGACTATAAATCCTTTGGGGCACTTGCTCAGCATATTTTCCTCTTGCACTCCTGCTGCAAATAAACCAGCAGAGAACTTTGGGTGGATTAAAGTGAATCTGGTTCATTCAATTTGTGCTTATGCTGATGTGAGGCAGTGTGTAGCAGATTTCAGCTATGAAGGTTTTTTTTTTTAATGGAATATGACACCGGAGGTCACATCAAGAGACAGGTGTTCATTGGTCTGTTGAATATATATCTAAACAAATACAGGGGACCATGAATCGTAACCTTAAAACAGATCTAATTCAACATTCTCAAACACCTCTGCAATTTCAGTGGAAAATTCTTTCAGGGAGGTAAACTCTCTTGTTATCTCACTGCTGGTAAGCCCAAATGATATGCTTCTCATTAGTCCATTTGAGACTGGAAACTGCTAATTCAGCCATATGTCAGAAAAACATCACATGATATGTGACATTAATGTGATGGTGGGTCAGAGCTGGCTTCTGAGGAGGAAATTATTCCATATGGGACATGAATAAATCACAGAAAGCCAGAATGCTAAGAGGAAAGAGAGGGAAAAAATGGAAAAGGGCAGGGAAAAAGGTGAAAAATGATATATAGGAGAAACGGATCAATTTTATGTGGAGGTTCTGAAAAAAATCAGCAGACCCTATATATGTTACCTGTTCCTAACTAAAAGAGCTCACTTTGACACTGGAAATCTTTATAATTTGAAGAATAGTGAAAGAGCGATATGGAATAAAACTTTCAGGAAGGTAATTATAGAAATGTGGTTTTCCCAGATAACACAACTATGAGATAATGATCTGTTATTCTGGATTTAACAGCGGAATTTCCAGAATTTGTGAACATATTTTATAAGTTACATTACGTATTTTATGATGAACCAGACATCAGTTTGCACTTTAGTATATATCGAGAGAAACAAAGCAGCTGGAAATAAAAAACTCAAGAACCTACCCTACAGATTCTTCTGCCATATCCCATAAACTTGGATTCTTCATTCAGATCCCTTAAAATAAACTATCAAGGGCAGGAGAAGGTGTTGAAAACAGCTTTTGAAAGTTATCTCAAGTCCTCTAACATACTACAATGTAGGTACATCTGTGCTGGCTGTAACAGATGTTGGAAAGTTTGCTTTTTTTTTTTCCAAGAGAAAAAGAGACAACCAGGCCTCTAACAGACCCTCTTTGATCTCACCTGGGAGGAAAGTTATAATGTGTCCCTGAGAATCTCTACAGTTCAGGCTTAAAAGACAAAAGGGAGAAAAATGTGAAAGGAGCAGGAAGCAGCACATAAAATAAAGCAAATGGGCTTTGAAAAGCAGCCTGGTTCCTGGGAATGGCACTCTGTCTAGTTATGTCCTTGGAAGGTTGTGTTTTACAAGAAAAAAAAGTCTCAGAGATGTGCCAAACCACTTGCTTTTGATTTGGGTGGCAGCAAATGGGACACGACAAGTAGAGCAGAGCATAGTTGTTATACTGCCCACAGCAAAGAAAGTACCACTTAAAGGATAACAAGAAATGGAGAGGTGATAACCCCTGAAATTGCCCATCTACAAAAGAGTTTCAAGGAAATCATATTTTAGAGAATACAGCCATGTACACAGTATTAAAAATTACTCTATTTTTGTTTCCTGAAAACACTCAATTCTACCTAGATATCATAATTAACAGTCCTAAAATTGCAGCCAAAAAAGAGTGCTGGAAGTTTAAGAAGGTTCTGAAAATCTAAAGTGTAAAATTAACAGTAGCTACTGCACTTCAGAATCTGTCCGTTTATGTCATTTGGCAGGGGCTGCTATTGTCCCATTGCCATTCTAACAAATTGCACGCAGTAGGGGTGTAGCACAGGTACTGCAAACAATTATGATTCATTATCACAAATAAGTATGATATCTGCCCTTTTATTTTAGTCTTAGGCATTTTTAAAACCCTGTGACAATACCAGTGTACAAAAGTTAATGCTGCTTACTTTACAGAAGAACATAAGTGCTATAGAAGCCAAGGCATAGAATTTGTCTCATGGGGCAACAATTGGTGTGGACCTCTTTATGCTGCACTGAACTACTTATGGGACCTTACTTGACATGTAACACAATTTGGAGTCACAGTCCTTACCATCAGTATGCTGTGGAGTTGCACAGAAATCAGGTATCATTGTTAGTTTGACCATGTAAAGTATATATAATTAAATTATGTGCGTAGATTACGAAACACGCAAAAATGCTTTGAAATCTCCAGTGAATAATGTTAGAAAAAACTCCCAAACAAAGCCGCTTATTTCTTCATCAATTGCTGAAATGTTTTTATAACATTCTTGTATACTTTACTAACAATCTCACTGTCCAGTGAGAGAAATTCTGGCAGTGAAAATATTATTTTAGGATCTCCATTTCTACACGGAAATTGTGAGAAGAATGAACCTCACATATCCTGCAAAATAAGAAACTGGTCTGGATAACAGGAAGAATTTAGAGGTGCTGCTGGAACAGGGAGGGTAGATGGCCAACAAGTCTAATAGCTGAGAGTTTTGTTGCAATAATGGTTTATTCTGAAACCCTCATGTGTGCCTACATTCCCCTGTCCCACACCCTATAGTCTGCCTTCAGAATACAGAAATACCCAGTGTCTTTGCTTTGGGAAGTACTCTACCCACTTGCTCATCAGTTAGACCATCACACACACCAACACATGCCTAGCTATTGTGCACATGCTTTTGCTGGTTTGAGACATTCCATTTGGACTTTAAACCTTTACAAATGTCACTCAACCTGCCTAAAGTTAATTTGCACCTACATATCAACACATAGAATCAAATCAGTGCTTTTGGCTTGAGTTTAAAAAAAAACTAGGGAAGAAGTATTACATCATTCTCATGTCTTCTTATGTTAGCTTGCTCTGGATAGAGTTTATTCATCAGAACTTGTATATGATGAAAGAAATACAGAATGATAGAGATTGTTTATAAGAGGAGCTTTTCACTTGTAGCAAAAGTACCATTCAGTCACCAAGAGTTTCTGAATGTGTACTTTTCAACTTTCCTACACTTGATTCAATTTACCATTTTCACCAGTAGACAGGCATTATTAGCTCAGGAAAAATGGCTCAGCTCAAATGACTTGAAAGCTGAAGCAACATGCTTTCACTGAAGATCCAGCTCATATAAAAGAAATAACTTATACCTGATCTACAGAGATCACTGCCTATAACAGGATGAGTGCAGTACCCTAAGCAGAACTGTTTCATCATAGTAAAGCTTTTTATTCTGCTTTATAGCAGATTATAGACGATTCTTGGGAAAGGACAATAATATTTAAGTGAGATTATAGCTGATGTAAAAGAACACAATATGCAGTAATAATATAATGTGTTGCTCCATGAAAGGACTCAAGGCTGTACATTTAATCCGTCTTCATTGTAAAGAACCGGTCCTTCTCAGTTCATGGTGGCAGGGAAGTAACTCTACTAAAGTTATATTTTTTGAAGTCTTTATCATTCTTATTTCTAGCTCCATTAATGAGCTGATGACCATCACACAGCAGTAAATGACTCCACCTTTCAGAAGTAGGTTAGTAATCCTAGTTACAGTGACTCCACTACAGCAATTCCACCTCCCCTACCATCACCCTTTTTAATTGCTTGTTTACTAAAATAGTCTAAGATCAGTTCATTTTGGTAATTTTGGTGTCAGCACACAAAATATTAATGTCAAAATGTCCTATGCCAACTTGTATATCTCTCTGTATAACAAACGTGATATTCTTGTGCTTGGTTTTAAATAAACCCATTTGCAAGCATATTTCTTCTTCACAACAAAACACATTGCTGAAGATTTTTCGGCAAAATATATTCTTGTTTATGTTCTCTTCCCCCCCTCCACCTTATTAACAAGGCAAATCCCTTTTCCACTTACCCTCAAGGAATTTTGTTATTACAATGATTTTCATAATTATAATTGTAGTGCAAATATATGAAAAATGTCTTTCTAAAATACTAGTAGTATTACAACAACGGTCCATTCCACATTCAGGGACCTGCTGTATTACTATATTATTCTGCACAGCAAGCGGGACATAAGAAGCCACATTCTAGAATCTTCATAAATAAATAAAGTTTGCTCTCCACACTCAGAGCCACGAGGTCATGGTGTTTCAAGTAATGGAACTATTGGGACAATGACGACAGACAGGGAAAGTTCTCAAAAGGCCAGTCTGATTGTTGAGCACAGCCCTCCAGGATAGCAGCTACCAGGAACATTTCCAGGCTTGGGCTTAGTGCCAACCAAATGCACAAAAGCAACTCAGGTGTATTTACACCAGGCTTCCTAAAGTTCCCGATCCCAGACACATGGCACAGACGCACCTAAACAAGCTTAATATCTGGGTGGATTTATTAGCCTGGGCCCAGCCTGACATGAATAGAGATCAGAGCAGACAGCAGGATCTGTGCACCTGCATTCATATCGCACAGTCTGAGCTAATAAGCCCTTCTAGGACAGAACCTGTTCAGAGCTGGTTGGAGCAGCTCAGTAGCTGTGATTCTATCTATATACAAGCCAGAGAAAATCGGGCTGGGGATGAAGAACTGAAGGCAGATAGTATGGACAAACAACATGCAAAGACAGACAGAAGTAAAAATATTTGAGATCTTCACAACTTGCTTGTGGAAATTTTTGCCACTTTTCCACTCATGGTCTAGATCCTTAATCCTTTATGACTAACCCCTACATTCATTTTTTTCTTTTAAAGGTAAAATAATCAGTCTTAAATTTTGTTTCTAACTACCTCTAAAAATTTAAGATGTTAAGCCAGTAGCTATAGAAAAATATATAAGAGATACATCAATATGCATTATATTTTTCTCCCTACAGGAAGAAGTTCTGTCATAAAAATATAAATCTTATAATTTCACATAGTGAAAGAAGGGAAATTAGAGTGATAACACAGATTTCCTAGATGAACTGACAGCCATTAAACGCTCCGGTTAACCAAAATCTTGTTCTAGTTCATAGGATGTTAACATACATGTTAGTAATAGCTCTGAAATGGTCACTCTGCAGACACGAAATCTAGTTTGCACTGGGAACGTTAAAACTTATCTTGATTTCCATATATAAAATTTATAATCTTATTTTGATTCACAGTATATCAATTGTCAATTTAAAGTGGATGCCAAAGAACATTAATTTTCAGCCCTCCTAAAAGAAATCCCCCCTAAGCAGTCAGCAAAACAGATCATGTTTCCTATTCCAAAAGATTCTACCCATAGAACTTTGATGCTAATATAAAACTCTTTAATCTGTGGCATAATCCTGAAGATAGCATGCTGAAACTTGAAGGACACCAGTGTGCAGATGTTTTAAGAGACATGTTTTTAACCCCTGGGCTACCTTGCTTGCCAAGATAATTTAATCTTTTAACATGTACATTCATGAACAGTTGCCTGTTAATAGTACCCATGGGAGAGCAATGTTTACTGCCAACAAGGGACTGATCCTGAAGCTACCACACCTGATATCGAGAACAGGTAGAGAATTTAACAGGAGGCTTGGCAATGATTGGACAAATGGTTTGCATACTTCCTAAAAAAAAAATTAATGAAAACAAAACCACCACCACTTTCTCATATATTCTATTAAAAGTTTTGAAATCCATCTCAGATTTGTATGTCTGATAAAGTGGTAAACTTTACTCAGGGGGGATCATTTGAAAAACAAGAGATAACTGCAAATAAAATGAAGCAGATAGACAAAGTTTTACATAGCCAAGGCTTATGTGCAGTGAACATAAATTGAGAATTTGTGTTGGCCATTGTGCTGGAGGAAGAAATACGTGGTTTGTTAAGAAACGCTTCATCCTGTCATTTGTAAAGTGTACTGAATCTTCCCACTGTGGAAGAGATGGAGAGTGACAGGTTGCTGAGGTGCGTACATGAACTGTCATTTGATGTCAAGATCACTGCAGGCACAGCCCAAAGAATGAAGACTTTCAGGTGCATGTGAGACTGGAACCATTGCTCCATATAGCTCATTTCACAAGAACATAAGAGCATGGAGAGTCTGAAGAAAAAAATGACAATATAAACAGCACTAAGTAATGCATTCGATTAAGCTCTCAGTTGAACAAATGTTTCCAGAATGAACCATAAATCTACTCCACACATACTAGATTTCAAAAACTCAGCTTGTTTGAGTAAAGGAAAATAAACATAAGAACAGACTTATGTTCCCTACTAAACCTTAGAAAGAAGTCTGTGGGACTGAATTTTGGTCTTTCCAACCAGAATCTGTGCAATATTTCAGATTCTAGATTTCTTTTATGCAATAGCCTCACTTTCCAGATTTCATCACTTCCTACTGGATTTTATACTGTACATTAGTAAGTTGTTTTTTTTGAAGTATGCTTCTCAGGGTATTCCATCTAAGACAGAGACTGATAAAGAGATGAACTACGAAGGTAAATCTTACAGTGCTTACATATCATGGCTGCAACAATTAAATCTGTCAGAAAGCTGCCTGTTGGAGATACTCAAATTCCTTTGTAATTAGCACATCGGTAAAATCCAAATGCCAAACCCTAGCAACCTCAAGGAGCGTGCAAAGGAGCTAAGTAACATTGCAAAGAAGTGACATCTAGATGACCCTGGCTTTTTTTTTTCCCCCCCTACAATATCAGACAGCTGGAAGACTGCTGTTCCTGGAGGAGGAGAAATGGGGGAAGGGGAGAGAGAACTACTGAAATGATTGCTTTGAATATACAGTACTTCTGTAACTGAGGCTTTTGAGGCTTTGGCCTCAAGTGATTTTCCAGGATCAGGAAGTAAAATGGGAAGAAATTTTTATCTTATCTTGTCTTAATTAGTCAGTGAGCAGATATCATCAATACACAAATAATCATCAAACCTAAGGTATATTTTGACCTGAAATTGTCTGAAACTTGAGTATGCTTGTTTTTCATTTTAAATATGATCTCAGAAAGTGAGCACAACTTTGAAACCATTTTTGAGATGTCACTGCTACAGAGCTACATTAATTTTAAAGACTGCATAAACCTGTGCTCTGCATTTGCTACTGCTGATCTAAGTTAGGGTTGCTTAATACATGCTCATAATAACAGACCTATCCCTGCTAAATGCCACTGATACAAAAAAGGTCTCACTAGGCTGATAAGCAGCAAAACCTCATTTCTTGTACTCCTTTACACTTCAAACTGCCATCAAATCAATGGGAGTCATCCAAGAAATGCTGGTTCCGCTCATAGATTTACGTAAGGAAAACACCACTGAAGAGGACCAAAGAGCATGAAGAGCATGAATTGCCCCAAGCTCAGACTACCTCAGTCTTACTTAACAGTGAGTATTTGAGCCTCAACCCTTAGTTTTCCCTACAAATATTAGCAAAAATGAAATATTACAGGCTGCATGTTTCCAACTTCAAGTTTTCCTTTGTGTATGAGTACTACAGAATCCAGTACAGAGGAGCTGATACTTCAGACTAGCAGGTTAACCGAGTAAAGCAGAATAGTTATTCTGGAACTGAGCACAATATTCTGAAGACTTCAATAATTTGCTTTGCAGTAGAACTTGTTCTGATACACTTGAGCTGTTTCCTTTATATCAGGTCATTGGGCAGTGGCTGCACAAAGAGCTGACCTCTAAAGAAAGGTATATTCCAATATAGAGGAAAACTGATTCAGACCACCTCTAGCAGTAGATAGTGAGCATGACTACATCTGTTTAGCACTCAAAAATATATATATATCTGAAGTTCAATATAATGCAAAAGGGAAAAAATAGCCTTTATCCTCTGCTTTATGTTTTGGAGAGTGATAAATGTACCAGTTATGGGTTTTGTGCCTATGAAATCATGACTTGTAGGAACCTCTAATTATGCTTTATAATAAACCTACTTTGGATTCACAAAGTTAAGCTTGGGAAAGAAAAGTGTTTCCAACTCAGCTACAGTTTTGGTGTGAATGAAGAGCTGCTGCCAGCTCAGCAAGCCTAGCGCCTCCCTCCCTCCAGTCCCTGTTTGTAACCTCCTGTAGGCTCTGGCTGTACTTCTGAGAGACTCTTGCAGCCCAGATATAATACTGCAGCAGGAAGAGGCAGTTGAGAAACTTTTTGTTCTTGTTTGTCACACAGGCACTTCCTCAAAGCTGCCTAGCATGCTGGAAGGTTTTACTTGCAGATTTTTCTTATTTAGAAATACACTGTATTTTTGTTTCTAGCAGAGCAGCAGCAAAAAGCCTCTAGTCTGGCAGTTATTCTACATTAAACTCTTAAGTCTCTTACAGGTCATAACATAGAAAGGCAAAACTCTACCTGTGCTCAGGCTGTAGCACACTCATATGGACTTGTAACCATTACAAAGTACTATTCTGAAGTAGTTTAAAATTCCAAATTTTAATCTCAATTTATGGAGAGAGTTTTACACCTAGTTCTAACTCCAGTCTTAACAGATCTAACTTCATCTTTACAGTCACTTAGAGAAAGGCAGGAGAGTTACCTCTAGAAAAGAATGCTGAACTTCATGCTGACTCTCATCTCTATTCCAAAATAAAGCAACGGAGAAGTCGTGCTGTATGTGCTGAAGTAGTTGTGTTTACACAGATAAATTCATGGTTAAACGTGCTTTAGCAGGTTTCCAGATTTTCTTTGCTTTTGTACACTTTGTCCTTCCTGCATTTTGAGATTTGGAGTACAGTCCACATTTCCTAAGATTTACCCTTCACTGGAAAAAACAACAGAAACCACCATGCTGCCCTCTCCCCAGCAGTGTTTTACAGCAGGACAGATAGCTGTGATTTCTTTCCCTTCATTTCTTCCACCCTGTTGTGTACCTTTTGGCACAACAACAAAGCTTGAAGCAACTGAGGTTGTAACATTCAAGTATTCCCAAATGTCTCTGGCAATCTTATTTCTTTTAATATTTTGCAATTCAAGTTCACACACATTTACAGCTCAAAATACAGCACGTAGAAACAACAACAACAAATTAGCTCCCTGCAATATCAGTGCTCCATTCAGAAGATTATTTCTCTTCTTAAATACATCTTTATGAACCAGTGCAAGGAGCAAAATTACCTTTGCATAAACTGCCAAAGCTAATATAACTGGGCATGGTCAGTGATTAAGTGCTATCATCGCAGTTTCTCACATGAAGCCTCATAGAGCAGTCAGTGCATTGTTAAGCCTCTAACAAAAGCCTGCAGCCCATTGTAATTGCATACAACAGGTTATCATGTCAGCTGAGATATTTCTACTAATTTTCAATCACCACAGACAACTTTCTGAAGTCTACTTGCAGCCCAATCTTTTCAATGATGCCTAAATATTATGTACACGTTATGGAAGACCATTGCTTCCTCTGAGAAGAATGGCACTACCATAAAGCCAGCCAGAATCAGGCTGGATTACTCAGCTTTTACAGTAACAGCAAACCAGTCAGATGAAAACTTGGAAATTAAACAACTCTATTCCTCCTTTATTTTCCCAGCTATAGAATGGGGATAATTATCAGCTACTTATCAAGTGCAATTTGCAGTTTATAATTGATATTTATCACATCCCTAGGTATTCCTAGATAAAAGGTGTTAAGTAGTCTTTGCATATTTTAATGAATAATATTTGGTAAGTAGAGAACAAAGGAAGCCAAAAATTAAAGACAAATTAGCATCTGTTTAAGGATACTTTCTGTAGTAGTTTCTCTAGAGGACCAAATAAATCTGTCATATTTTACCACTGCATACTGTAAGTAAGACATGAAATCTCACCCTAAGTAGCTGGGCAGTACAGAGGAAAAGATGTTTATAAACAGCTGATGAAGTAAGAGGAACAAAAATCCTTATTGTCAGTGACCTGCTGTGAGCCTTGAAACAGACTGCTTTATTTCTTTGCCCCTCCACATTCCCTTTCATCTTCATATTTAAACTTTAATTGTTCAGAGACAAACTCACAGTTTTATTTATAATAATGAATCAGCCTCCCTAATAATTTTTGAAAATGCCTTCCTGAGGGTATTCTATTCTAGACAAAGTTCTGTTATAGTTATTCCTGGCATAACACAACCTCCCTCTTGCCATCTTTTTTCATCCAGACAGTAGACAAACATTTGGTGCTATAGAAGTGGAAAGATCCAGGGATTTTTGACCAAGATTAATTCCTAGATGAAGAACAGAATCCCAGGTCCTGACATCCACCTGCTTTATCTGCTGGACCACATCACCACTGTAACAAACTCTATACTCAGTCTTTCTGTAATTGCTTGATGGCTCATTGTGCTCTGCAGAACACATGTAAGCTACGGATCGCATGGCCAAACACTCTGCATTTTGAAAACATGAAAAAACTCTATTCAGAATGGTTGTATAAAGTGCAGAGAGACAGTTGGAATGGCTGAAAGCAAACACAGGTAGGAACACCAAAAATTGTGTGGTCAGCTCTCCAAAGGCTCAACAGAAGTGTGAAGTTCTTTTTCCTATGTCATTCAGAGAACAGCTCAGTAGTTTGCAGGAAGGTGGAAATAAATGCAGCTCCGTGCCAGGAGCAAACTAGTTATACCCAGCTAAACCAAAATGATGAAAATATTTGCAGTGTGTTGTCTGTGCTGTTATATAGCTCTTCCATGTAATGAGAACATCACAACTTCTTAAGCTTTCCTTTAAAGAGACATATGGCAGAACAATGGAAATACTGAAAGCAGGCAGCTAACCTCTCCACGTGGTGACATCTCCCAGGAAGAGAGAAAGAGCTGTCTCATCACTGCTCAATTTCAAACCATCCAGGAAATCTTTAGTGATAGGGATCAGCCATGTAAGTCACACAGAAACCACCAACTGGTAACAAAACCAATTAAAAGATTTGGGTTTCAAATTTCACTTTTGTTTTTCCTTCACTGTCCATAAAGATTGATGACAGTTGACACTGAAATCCTACATTTCACCACAAGCTGAGAGCAGTATCAGCTTCCCCTATCAATTCATCCAGAAATATTCTCTTTCTCCAACAGCATAACTCTCCTTTTCAGAGTATTATCACCTTACATTTATTCTACATACCAACAGAAAGTGGGCTTAAAAAAACAACCAGTCAAGCAATTTTGATAGCTTACTTTCTACTTCTATGTAGATATTCAAATAAGTTTGAAAGCTAGGACTGCTTACATTGCATGCATCCTTACGAAATCGTGTTAGAGAGAGCAGTAAATACGAGGATGTGGTGCTTTAAAATACAAACTCAAGAAAGTAAAGCTGAGGTCAAGAAACAGCTGTCCTGGTTGTAGTCAGATATTTTTCCTCCCTTGGCCATCCACATGGAACTGCAATAATTCAGCCCTTTACTTGGCTCTGTGAAGTGCTCAGTAAATCAAACAGGTGTGAAGTAGGTGCAATAAGTCTAACCCTTACCTTCCACATACAGAGATTTTGTACAAAGGAACTGTGCTTGAAAGGAAATGTAGGTTTTTAAAATTAGACTTTAGATACTGAGGGTGAATAAATAAATAAATAAAGGATCTGAAGTGCTTTCTGAGTCTGGATGTCACTGGAAGATTTCTCTGAATTAGAGGATTTCTTGAGGAACGTAGATACAACTGTGTGTGAAGAGAAGCTAAACGTGTTTCTATACACAGCACCTACATTTTTCACAAGGCAGCTTCTGATTCCAATCAAAGTAACCTGGGACTAGCATAAATGGATGGCACGTAAATGGAAAAATCAAAAGGTGGCAAAGCTTCTTGCTCACCCTGATCCTGTACAGCTTACCCCAGGCACTGTGACACCTCAGTGCCACTCAGCAGCTAGAGGCAAGTGACCTTCCTTCCCTTCCTGCAAGCTCAGGGTGCACCACAGTTCTGTAGTTTCTTCTTCTCTCACTACCACATTGCATTTTTTTAAAAATAATTTTTTAAAGTATTTTATTTTTATATTTTAATACTTTTGATTGTTCTGATATCATTAAACTCTGAAACTGTACTTTAAAATGTATGTTCTATTGTGCCTAATTAGCACTGCCTCCTGACTGCTCACTGGCAATCCTAGGAACTACTAGTATTAATATAAATATTGCAGTTCAACAGTAATTGCTGAGCCAGTATCACCAAGGTTGGATTTAACCCATGAGTATTTTGAGTGACAATCCTATCTGTGGTAACTAGATACAGCTCAATGACTTCAATGCAGCTTTGCTAATCAGAACCATAGCTGAGTTTCTGATGCATTAAACTAAGCCTGAACTGATTTCCTCTGTAATTTCATGTTTTCAGTTGTTTCTAGGTTTCTAAGTGTGGCTATGCTGACTAGTTAGCCTACACGAGCAGGCTTTCTGGAAAGGCAGGATGAACAAGAACTAACTGTTGATCTTATTGATAATACTACCATATAAAAACTACTGAATAAAACATAACATTACAGCAAATCACAGATAATTCAAAGCACTCAGTCACATAATGCAGCTCTCTCACAGGTAAGGATTTTTTTTGTTGGTTTGTTCACACTTCTGCCCCAGTTGGTGTCTCCACAAAGCACTGAATGCAAGGTTTGCAGGGAGAAGTGGTATCTTCTATTGGATCTGCTTACGGGAAAAATACAGGTAAGGGCTCATGGTCATTTCAGCAGCTCTGACAACAAAGCAGCTAAAACAGGTTTAACGTAATTATGTTAACCACTACAGCAATTTAAAAGAAAAAAAGATGGAGTGGAATAGAGGGAAAACGGTAGCACACAAGTTTCTGAAAGACACTTTATCTAATGGAGTCAATCCACATGCAGTTCCTAGGCTCCCAGGAAACCATGCTGACTTTTCCAGTGAATAAATTACCTACTGTAGATACTATATGGCAAAATTAGAAGCAAAAAACTATACATTTTCTCCTCCCTTCTATTTGTCTTTTTGTCTTTGGTTTTAAAACCATTAATAAGAGCAAGCCAGCAACACGGAGAGTACTGTTACCTTCTGAATTCACCTATTTCTGTTTCTTTACAATTATTTTCACAGTGAAACCAAAAGCAAGAAATTCTCATACCTTTTTGGCAATAAAAATATCCCTTGATCCAAAATAATCATCACTGAATGACCATTTGGCATGTGGTCTTTATGAGAAAATGAGCTACATCAAAGAAAGGACACCAGGAAAAGGAATGCAGGATAGGGGCAGGGAGCACCATTATAAATACAATGACATTAAACTCAGTAGTTTAGGGCAGAAGGGGCAATACAGCTGTGAAACACCATCTAAGCAAGATAAGAACTTACCTTGTTAAAAGGGCCAGCTTTTAGATCTAAAAAGATGAAATGAGTTCCTGATCTAGGACAGCTATCAACAAGGCTACCAACACAAGATATGGACTAAGGGCACTTTGGGCTGGATTATTAGATATCTAACTGGCATCAATCAAAGCAACAGGAGAGTACAGCATTTGCAAATTCACTACTAGGGGACAGATCTTTCATTGTTTAATTTATACTCTGCATTTTTACTTACTCAAAGGCGTACATCCCTAACATCTATGGCCTTTGAATGCTTGAGTATTGCTAGATGGAATTCCCCAAGGTATATTTAACTCACATGAACAGCAAGAAATTTATCAGTGGGAAAGCATTATATATATTTTTTTTTAATTAGTCATGTAATAATCATTTGACTGTCAGTATCCACCATGGGATTTATACTTCAGCTTTAGAGCATGTTCAATTGATAACACTGCCCCTATGTGGCCATAACAACATATTAATAAAAACCAGTAGACCTTTAACTTATCTTTCCTGACACTCTTCATTTATTGGATGTTCTGTCAACATTTAGCAGAACTCATCTCAGGTGGCTTTTCATCAGTCCTCAGTCACAGCTAAGACATTATTTCCTTTTCTCTGCCACTCACAAAGTCTTATTTAATTCTGTGATTTAGTAAAAAATTTTTACAATAGTCTCACAAGGCTATCATTGAAGTAATACTTCATAAAGAGTTCCTGAAAGCAGCAAAAGTTACGTATTAAAAACATTTCTAATAGCTGATGCAAAGAAACTCGGTAGATTTCCCTACCAAACTAGCCAATGAGCTCTTGTCACCTCCTGTTTTATCACATTTTTTAAATCATTCCTAATGCAAATCTGGATAATTTACACTTTGCACAACACGGCAGCATAACTACTACTGACTTTTGCAGCTGTGAAGTTAAATGCAATAGCATTTAACAAATGAAACAGCTATGTATTTTCAGCACTTTCATGAATTTCCCCCTACGTAGAGGGGTTCAATTCCACACCTTTGTTTCAAACACTTCTGTGTCAGATGCCATTCTATTGGACTGCCCCTCTGCTGTAATGCAATATTGGTGAGAAGCTTCACCCCCTACTGCCATACTACCAGCATCCACCTCTGACACCCTGGGCCTACATAATAAAATAGGAGGCATTACTTTTGGAGCAGGCACATTTGTATTTTTGGAGTCGTCTCATACAGCTGATGTTTTTCACAGAAACATAACCGGTAGCAGATAGAAAGCTTTATTCTTCCCATGATTTCAGTTGGAATTTAAATGCAAGGTTACCCTTCTTAATTGCAGTTTCAATAAATCTTAATCTGCAGAAAGCGAATAATGGAACTGTTCCACTTGAAAGAGACACTGGGAAGATATCTTCTCTGGAGACATGCTCGTACCACTTGACAAAACCAAAGGAATGAAAATGAACAGACTAAAAGAGTAGGAATCCCATGTGTTTATGACATCTTTGACACGAGACACTGAAGCAGCATATTTCCCACGATATAGCTTGGATGTATTTATGAGGATAATACAAAGCTATTCTGTATTAAGGTCTGGACACAAGAACTATGATCTGAATTACAGCATAGGAGAGGCCAAAGGCTTTTTGCTCATGTCTAGCTCTGTATTCCTATGGGAAAACTATCTCCTGCACACTGTAATGAATGTGAAGCTACCTAGCACTGTGTTCATTATCATTTTTAGCAAATACAGACTAGATTAATGAGATAAAAGAAGGGGGAAATGATACACACCAATATAATACATAGAAATTCTATCAAACAAATTAATGACACAATAGACTTTGTCTTACAACTAATTTGCATTTCAATATCCCACATATATCCCCTCTGCTGACTGTGCCCAAAGGACATGCTTTCAACTTAGTTACAATCTGTTCTATTCTGCTACAGATTCAATTTATATTAGTTTTCAGATCTACAGACTTATATGCAACTTTCAGTACCAGGCAGGATTACCACATTGCCATGGGGGACTCGGCTGAAATGGAGCATATGGCTATTAATATTGGTATGAATCCGTGCTTTAGGCTACGTTCAGTTGCCTTTGGGGTTCTGATTCTTAAGAAGAAAGGACTGTACTGTAGTCACCCTTCTTTCAGTGAAAGAGTTTTGAAATGGATAACTGCTTTTGCACATTTGTTTACAAGCCTCATCTATGTAAACTACACAGTAAAAGCGTATATAGGATTCTGGCTTTTTCTATTGTTGGTGCCTATTTATTTGTTTGCCTTTTATAAGAAAAAAAGGAGTAAGTCTTGATATTAAGAATATTTAGTCTTGGAATTGCCTGCTTTGCTTCAGTTCAATGCCTCAGACAAGTACTTCATTTTTTTTTATGTACTAAAACAGACAATTCGAGTTACTTTATTGAAATAACCTCTTTCAAATTATTGCATCTTAGCTAAGAGTAACCAAACTGAAAAAGTTCAGTGTGCAAGGAGAAGCTAAACTGACATTCTATAAGTGGGGTAACTTGAAGAGCTGAGAGCCAACTACATCACAAATCAGCTGCAATCAAAGCTTCAACCACTCCTCGACAGGCTAGCTAGCTTGGATTTAAAGCATCAGTTAAACTGAATTAGATATTTGCATGTGTAAGAGTTGAATTAAAAACAAGTTTTAAGAAGGTTTTTTTTTTGCCTTACAATGTACAGAAGGCCCAGATTTTCACCTGACACCTTCATGAAGATGTGGAGCAACAGGATACAGAGGAACAAAATTATGTCAGGGGTCTGGAAAGTGTCAAAGGGTATTTAAGTTGAATGGAAAAGTGGTATTTGGAGGGATAGATTTACATAGAATTACTGACCTGGACTTTCTAACTTCTGTCTCTACTGACAATCCCCCTTTCTTTTCTCAGTAAAATGAGAATAAAAGAATTTTCAGACAGAGAGGGAAGAACTGAGATTGCTTAGTACTTTAAGTTCCACAGCATGAAAAAGCAAACCCTGCTGAAAAAAGAAATAGAGCAGGAATGAAAAGACAGATTTAGCAGAATAAAGGAGTGTACGTAGATCCTATAGTTCTGGAGTGGCTTTGATTTACAAGCCATAAATATCAAACAAACAAACAAAAAGAATGAAACTACTCAAACATTCTTTTAATTAAGACTTCACATTATGATTACTTTATAGCTTTCCTCACACGAAAATAACAATCTAACATGACTGTGCTTAATTGAGAAAAATAAAAAAAGTGATTGATGGCATTATAGTACTTAGTCACCTGAAGATGAGAAGTCAGCAGATGCAGCTGACAAGAGCAAGATTAAAATCAAGCCTTACCCAACACATAGCCCTGTCCTCAGAGGACCATGCTGCTATAGGTGGGGTTGATCGTGTTTTACAGTTTGGCAATACTCAGTATGGACTGAAACCATGGTACGTATAAGAACCCAGCCACTGAGCTCACACAGGGCTGAACACCCCAAGTGACAGCACCCACAGAGAACACAGAAGCCATCAACTAATTGCAAACCGCATGTCTGAGCAGGCCCTACAACGTGCTAGTCATATTCCTTTGCAAGCACAAGTAGTCATTCTATACACACTGAGGTGCTCTGCCTCCAAAGGCATGTTTTGTGTTTTACAGCTACCAGTTGGCACGCCAGCCTGCAGAGCTGTTAAAAACATCTCAGGTGTGATGAGGCTATGAGACCTTTCCTGCACCTTAAAGTAGTTTATGGCATATTTTATGAAGATGTTAACAACCATTCACATTTTTAAGACCTCCTTCGTTTAAACCACTGCAGTCAGAGTGCTCAGCCCGTATGCAGCGCACTTCCAAAGAAGCGTTGATTTAAACCCTTCCCTTCCCCCATCCCTCCCTCCCAGAATTTGAGATGCATTCCCCCTGTAACCGACACTTTCTCATAAGATTTTGTTTTGATACATCTTTTGTCCTGCAATGTTTCACCACGCAGCAGCACTCCGCTCATCTACACTTCAATAGCAGAATCCACCAGAGGTACAGGTTTAAATAGCGCACATTGAGACGGAAACAATGGCTCTACAATAAATAAATAAATAAAGCCCTATCACACACTTAAAGCCAAATGCCTGCTGGGACTTTGGTTCAAAAGCACATTTGGAAACTGATCCCTTGAGAAGATATGTTTGTTACAGTGTTTGGCCTGAGGATTTAAAAGGATTTGCTTTTAAACTCTTACTTTACTGCAAGTATGTGACTGGAAGCCTCAGGTGTGAAAGTCTTTTGATGAAAGAGACTAGTGTGTGCCAGATACACTGAATGAAAAGCATTAAGTCTAACAGGAGCTGGAAAGTGGGAAGCAGAAAAAGGAGGCGGCTGGAGTCCACCAAGTTTAAGGCAAGCAGATGCTTGGGGTGCAAGGTGGGGTGGGAAATCACAAAAGCCCTTGAACTCCTTGCTTTGCATACATGAGATCACAATAACAAACATACAGAATAGAACAAAGTTGCAAGAAAGGGTCATCGCCATTTAACCAGGTAAAAGTGGGCTGAAATCCACACAACTATTACTGAGATACGCTGATTTGTTTAACAATAGGGATCAGTATGTTAGCTTAAGGATCAATATATTAGTTTAAAACTTTCCATTTGCTGTGTGTACAGCCTTGTTTTCTCTTAATTCTGCTTCACAGAGGACTATTTTTTAATCTTTTACACCTTACAGGTGCAAGGACATCTTCCTCAGATGTTTTTTGTTTATATTGTTTTGGAAGTTGCTCATTATGATCTAACAAGCAATGGAAGTTTGCCAAATTGAAGGAAAAAAGGTCAGCCAAACATCTCAGTGATGAAGCTGACAGCGGAAAAAATGAGGAAGAAGTTGGCAAATGACCACCCTAAATGCAACCACACGTGTCCAGAGGAACATTAACGTGTGCTTAAGAGTTCTTGGAAAACTATGACTATGTATGCAGATGTATTGCATATGCATGTCTTAACTCTTTGAAAGTAGAACCTGAACTCTGAGAGCTCCTGCTTGTTTGTGAAGTCAGCCGGTACATACCCTGAGGAACAAAGGAATGCTGCTTTCTAACACTGCACTGGAGTTACAGACTGCTCATCGCAGCTTTCAGATGACACTACTACCATGAAATGCTGCAGCTGCCAGGGACCACAGAGGTCACCTACGCCTTTTGCTCTACTGCAGAATCAGCTCCACTTAGGCCACTCCAGACTTGCACACCATATAGCTTCTGGAGATGAATGTACAATAAAAATCACTTCTTGCTTTCTGAAAGACAATTGCCATCCAGGAGAGAAGAGTCTTATGTAGTTTTTGTTTTGTTAGACAAAGATTACACAAGTTAGTGAAGAAATGTAAGAAAAACCTGCAACAAGGGACTCGGTGTTAATCATACTGGATATCATAAGCCTTGATTCAATATATGGTGTTATAAAAACAAACCTTTTCCAAATACGTATTAAGAGATAATTATATTCTATTTGTGGTAGCCAAAGGATTCAAGCACACTGGAGAAGCATGGAAGTTTTCAGGCCTACAAAAACCAAAGTTCTGAAACAGAAGCTCTGCAGAAACTCTTGCCTCTGAAAGGTCACTCTTGTTTTCTTATCATTTCACATCTCAGATCATATCTAATAAACTATTTAAATCCCGAAGTCATTATTTTGTTTGATGTCAAGCTATTTCTAGGTTTCTCGAGTTTTCAAAGCTACACGTACTGTAGGAGCCCAATCAGTCTTAAATGCAAAACATTCAGTCTTAGGGCAGGAACTTGAATCTGAGTATTTTACACTAACAGAACTCTGAATGTCCATGGATATTTCTCTTGTGATCATCAAAAAATTCTAACTCTTTTTATAATTTGCATATCATTCCAAGTTCAGTGGACAAATGATTTCTATACATACACTCTTCCATCCCTCAGCTACTTAAAAGCATACATCTATTTTACTTCAAACAAACATTCTTACGACAGCGTTTAAGCCTCTAAAAACCTTCCTTGGCACAGAACTCGACTTTAACCATTGTATGCAGCTCCGCCTCGTGGCCAGACGTGTGTATTGCAGCGCCGTTAGCTAAACGAGCAAACTAAAACCAGAAGTGGTTTGCAATAAAAAAAATCCTTTTCTGGTTGTTTTGACCGGTGACGTCAAGCGTATTAAGTTATCATCTAGTCCCAAACTACAAAGTGACTCTTTAACCCTAGTAGTGCCATTGCTCTGTGTGTATCTTACTTCCCCTTTTTACTTCCTTCATCAGTGGCCACTTATTTCAACAGTGAGTTATTCCATTTACAAGGCAGAACAGCATAGAGTTTAGATATACGAACAATTCAGTGGGGATACAACTGTGTTTTTTCCTTGTTGTGTTTCCATTAATACGGGTTGTGGGTTTTTCTCCCCAGTTTCAGCTAGCTGAGATATTCTGCACACACAGCTTTAAATGCTGAAGTGGGCATCTTGACATTCTCTTTATTTCCTTTTTCTATTGATCTCATCCTGAAGAAGGAAATTAAACTGATGTGACACAAATGGTAGAATACAGAGGAAGAAAATGCTTAATCAAGGCAGACAATTTTGAAATCAGCAGCTCATGCATGCCAGGAAACAACTTTAGGCAGCATTTAGAATGTGACAGACTTATTTCTCTATATTAGAGCATCTTATAGATTCTTATTCATTATGCAGAACTGTGAAGTGTAAATATAATTAAACTCATAGTAACAAAGTGGAAAAAGATAGCTGTGATACTTAGTTCAGGACGTGACAGCAGAAGACTTCAGGGAGCAACAGTGCAATTCCTTTAATCAGGAATAATCATTTACTAGTCTGTACCAAAGTTACAGGAGATCATCATCCCATCTCTGGTCATGGCCCAGCAACGGCATAAGAACAAGGCACATATGTTCTCAGAACACTTCACCATGTTCAAAGATGATGTATGGAAGCTCCTGAAGTCACCAGTAAAAATGCATTAATTTAATAGGGTTTGCTAACTCTTCCTTCCATAAAATTATCTGGATGTTCTCCCCCCCCCCCCCCCCCCGTTAGCACCAATGATTGACAAAATATCAAATTAAGATATCAGAATTTCTTAATGTACTTCTCTGATCTGGACATCAAGATTTAGGTGCTTCATTTACCTCAGCATCTTGAAATACAGTGATTCAATAACTGGGTCACAGCTGAAAGATTCAGTATCTTCCATATGACACCAGGGTACTTCTGCATAAAGCAATTACCATTTGAGAGCTTCTTTACTGCACTCAAGTTGGATAACTATACACATTCAGATGTCACTCTATGATGACGCAACTGTTCTTTTTGAAGCAAACTACAAGACACTAAGATTAATTATAGAGAACAAAACTGATTTTTTTTTTTAATCTGGACACAACTACAAATCCATAGAAGTAAACAATGAAGACTGAAAGAAACCACAATTAACAACCAAGTTCATTATTTATCTATAAATTACAGGCATGTGTAGGGCTGAAAAAACCTTTTAGCCCTTTCAATACTCCTTTACAAAAATGTAGATGACTGAGATGACAACTTTGAAACAGCACTTAACATACAGACACTAGATGTCAGCATTTACTACCATCATCCTTTGGATTTATTGTTCCATAAGAAGTGAAAGAGGACGAGGATAGCATGTGTGAAGAACTGGGATTTGCACCAAATTCTGGCATCCCCACATTACCATTCACACTATTCACAGCTTCACATGTAGAGCTTATGTCCTCATATGTAGAATTGTCACACAGCTGATCTCAGTGAGATTGTGGCCAGACTTTTTCTTAAGAAACAATCATACAACACTGTGGTTTAACCTGGCAGTCATTCACTATGTTCTCCCTTCCCCACAGATGCTTATCTCATCTTCTTTCCTCTGTTGAAGAAGTATGGGAATTTGTCTAACACTTAATCTCTACTGCTGAAGCTCATTAAGAGCTCCATGAGCTGCAGACCCTGGTCCCAAAGACCTTGTTTATACTAGATTCCTACTTACTTCTTAAAATATTCTCCACAGATTGAACATAACTACATCTCAGCCGGTTGTGGTCTCAGATTATACAATCCAGTAACAATTTAGACAAAGTTTTCAGATTTGGAGCCAAGTGCCAAGTCCTATTCAAAGTGCCTAACTCTGCTAGGTGGCTTTGAAAACCCTAACACTTGAAAATCCTAACACTTGCTTCTTCTTAATCTTTTTGTTTGTGGTTGTTCTACCAATGCTTGTGATTAAAAATATTGAATGACTGATTATTGAATGACAGTTAAGTGACTGATTAAAAATACAGACCTGATTAAAAATACAGGATCTGATTGTGATTAGCAGTACCTCTTCTCAGTGTTGAGTTAGTCACAAACTATGACACATACTGTAAGAAATTAAAGCTATGAAATATCTGGAGCTGAAAGGGAACCCCCTTTGCATCGATACAGAACAACAGAACAAGTAGCTTTTAGAGTAGTTCTGTACAACTGTCAGAGAAGATGCAATTGAAATAACGTCAAGACTCTCAAGCTTTTAATAGTTGTTTTCATTACTCAAATAAGGAGAGTTAAATGTCCATGAATACTTTAAGAAAAATAAAATATCTTAAACTGCTATTCCAACTACTGTTACAGAATTAAAGCATAGTAGATTCCATGGAGTTACATTATATCTTAAAGCAAGCCTAGGAATTTATAATCTTTTCAAGTAGAAGTTCATTTAAGAAATCCTCATTTGTCAGAATTTGACTTCCACCAGTTGATGAGATTGAGCCATACATTTTAATCAAGACTTGATTAATGTTTCTTCTCTCTCCACTTTCAATAAAACTCAATAATGTTCTGCCCAATGACCCTATACTCTATTATTTCCAATTGAGACAGATGAAGTCATGCTCTTTAGACAGCCCGATTTCCCAAGAACACATCAGTTGATCACCTGCTACGTTGCCTTGTAGCACAAATGTTTATTTAAGTTTCTATTTAATATACCTGAAGTATATGATGAAAACCTGAAGTAATCACATTGCTAGAAATTCACAGTGAAATAGTTGCTTGCATAAAAGGACTAATAAACAATTTGCTTGTAAAACTGATGCCAAAAGTAACCAAAAGCTCTATGCAGGAAACAAGATTACAAGGGACAACCAGCAGATGACAGCACTCACTTAACATTAAGTTGCTCCCAGCCTTAAATCTCACTTTTTTCCATTTATTAACTCTGAATACACCTACAATTCATTAGATACACCTGACAGCCAAACACATATGAGAATACTTCAGAGCTCTTACAACTAAAGTATACTGGCACAATTAAAATGAATGATTTTAACTTTTTCAGTGCTTTCAAGCTGGAGGAAGTGAAATTGCCATGGCTGATATACCACAATATAGCTTGCTTAGATTAGTGGACTTCTACATGTTACACCAACAAAATCCCTGCTTTGTGACCACAAGCCTACAGAACACCTTGTCTTTGTTTTTGCTCATCACTAAGTCAGGGGAAACAGGTTTTTCAAATACATTTTGAAGTTAGATCATTAACAGCTCTCTCACGCTAAGCAGCCACATATCCTCACACACTCTGAGCCAAAGTGATTTTTATTTTTTAAATTCAGTTTCTGAAAATATCTCACTATACTTAGTATCACCTACCAGGTGCTGCCACTGAAGTACTAGCCCCACTCAGTGTGAAGATTCTTCTATTTTCCCCTTTTCTATGTCACTGGTTTATTTATTTTCATATAGTAATCTTTTCCCTCAGCTTTGCTATGTCCAATTTAGAGAAATCACCACACTTCCTCTTTTCATTAAATGTGCTCAGTACTTTTTGTATAAAATGAATACTGACTGGATCAAAATAATGTATATTTTTGATAGGAGAAGGTTTAAGCCAAGGCACTAATTAGCCAACACAGATGCAGGAAGTTAGATCCTGATGATGCAATCAGATATAAAAGAAAATAATACCCAGTTAAAGAGGGAAAAATGATGCATTGTACCCTCAAGAAAGGGATTTGATTTGTTTGCCTTTTAAAGTCAACTGCTGAAGCCGAATGAGCTGATACCCAGTTTTAATGTATGGAGAGGAACATCTGTGATGGGGATGGTCCAGAATACACAACATACAGAATGATCAGACATAAACCCCATTTCAGCTTCAGAGGAAAAAGGCAACCCTCCCCTCCAACTACAGATCCTAGCAAGAACCCCACAGAATGGAGGGTCACTGGTTACCAGCAAGCACTACTGCATTTCAGATGTATCCATAATACACCTGTGTAAGGGTCAGAATCACAGAATCATAGAGGTTGGAAGGGACCTCCAGAGACTGAGTCCAATCCCCCTGCCAAAGCAGGTTCCCTACACCAGTAGGGACACAAGTAGGCATCCAAATGGGTCTTGAATATCTCCAGAGAAGGAGACTCCACAACCCCCCTGGGCAGCCTATCCCAGTGCTCTGTCACCCTCACCTGAAGAAGTTCTTGTGCACATTTGTGCAGAACTTCCTGTGCTGCAGTTTCTGGCCATTTCCCCTTGTCCTGTCTCCACACACTGCTGAAAACAGTCTGGCCTCACCACTCTGTCCCCCACAGCTTAGATATTTCTAAACCTGCATCAGTCCCCCTCTCAGCCTTCTTTTCTCAAGGCTAAACAGACCCAGTTCACTCAGCCTTTCTTCATAGCGGAGATGATCCAGGCCCTTCACCATCTTTGTGACCCTCCGCTGGACTCTTTCCAAGAGTTCCCGGTCTTTTAAGTACCAGGGAGCCCAGAACCAGACACAGTACTCCAGATGAGGCCTTACCAGGGCAGAGAAGAGGGGGAGGATCACCTCTCCCAACCTGCTGGCCACACTCTTCTTAATGCACCCCAGAATGCCATTGGCCTTTTTGGCCACACAGCTCCCTCTCCACAGAGCTCCTCTCCAGCAGGTCATCCCCCAACCTGTTCTGATGTATGCAATTATTCCTCCTCAGATGCAAGACTCTACACCTGCTTTTGTTAAACCTCACCTGGTTTCTTACTGCCCAGCTCTCCAGCCTGTCCAGGTCTCGCTGAATGGCAGCACAGCCTTCAGGTGTGTCAGCCAATCCTCCCAGCTTTGTATCATCAGCAAACTTGCTGAGGGTGGACACTGTCCTCTCATCAAGATCACTGATGAAGATGTAGAACAAGACCAGACCCAGCACCAATCCCCGAGGAACACCACTGGTTACAGGTCTCCAACCAGACTCTGCACCACCAACAACGACCCTCTGTGCTCTGCCAGTCAGACAGTTCTCGACTGACCTCACTGTCCACTCATGTATCCCATACTTCCTCAGCTTTGTTATAAGGATATCGTGAGAGACAGCTTCAAACACCTTGCTGAAATCAGGGTAGACTACATCCACTGCGCTTGCCCTATCCACCCAGCCAGTGACAACATCATAGAAGGCCACCAGGTTTATCAAGCACAACCTCCCCCGGTGAACCCATGCTGACTACTGACAACCTCCTTTTCTTCCAGTTGTCTGGAGATGGCATCCAGCACACACACAAGTCAGCACCATGGCCTGTCTGCGCTGAAGCAGCTATTTTTACTTTTAACAGCAATAGTAAATTCATTTCCTCTGAGGAGCAGGAAAGTAGAAAATCATAACTCACATAAAGCAGAACTGTTGCGTTACTGTTACATATACAGTTCAGTCCTTTGGTGCATAATTTATTTTTGCAGATAATGCTTTGTCCACCAATCTAGAAAGCTCTAACATGGACAAGAACATCGACAATATGGATGGATTAAGGCAGAATGCCATTGTTAGTCTGAAGTTTCACCAAATAACTGCTCTCTAAATCTAGCTCGCCCTTTTCACACTTATTCCAATAATTTAAATACTGAAAAGTAGTGTGCTACTCAAAGCCTTAACAATTATTACCAGAAGTTATAGACCATCCTGTTTTTCTAGATTCCTTTGGGATTGAATAACTGTCAAAAACAAATACTTCAGAGTCCTGCAATCATATGGGGTCACCCTTAGAAAGCAAGGGGAGTTACATGGTTCAGTGGGAAATATTAGTGGCAGGATGGAGGTCCTTTTTACACATTGGCGATTTTATGTTTGCGGTCCAATCAATTTTGGCAATGCAGACCTCAGTGATAAATTTATTGCCACCCATCATAATATAGAATGATTAAATACAACACCACCTCAGTTCTTCCAATAAATTCATGCCAAAGTTTCATTCTTTCCAACTCATTACAAAGGTTGCATACAAAGTTCTTTCCAGCTAGCATAAGTTTTCAATTTTTTACTATTTATAGAAATCAAATCTGTTTTAGAAAATCAGATCCCTTCATAGAAGAAAAAACTGTTTATTCAGCCACACAGATTGTTTAGTAAAAAACATTAAAGTTTCTTTAAATTCCAGTATATTGTTCATTTTTGAGAAATACTTCTAAAACACCCTTGAAGGCATTTTTACAAGGAGAAAGCGATTGCATGCTAGAAATCATATTTAATTACACAATTCTCTTCACAGCATCCCCTTTGACTAAAAGCCAGAAATGTCAGATATTCTATTCTGTTTCTAGCTGGAAAGTCAGTACCAATGTTGATAGTTAACTCTTAATTCTGGTTTCTTGCATAGGATATCAAAACAGGTAAAAGAGACACCTGTTATAGTCTGATGGTTGGAAGGCTATGTCCAGAAGCTGTTAACATAAAAGAACATTTTCATAAGATCAACTCTTACCTTCCAACAGAAGTCTGAAAGCCACTCAACTTCGGTTCTTAAAGGGACTCTAAGAGAGAAAAGATGTTTAAAGTTAAAATCCTTTACGTTCCTAAGGTGATAAACATACTTTGGTCTAACAATTAGGTGTGTAAGTAAATCCTTCCTTCCCCCCAACCCTCCCCAGTTTTGTAGGGAGAAAAAAAAATGTGAGAACCCTTCATTATCTTCAAAAAAGCTCTTGTAAGACACATCATCATGATTATCATTATTTCTCATGGAGAATATTAATGTAAACAGATTTATTTTTTTTAAGTTAAAGGCACTTGCGATAACAATTAGCGTAAATGCGTAAGTTCTAGACATCACCCCTTGTATATCAGGCTGCACAGTAGGCCAGTACCAACCACAGCAAGGATTTTAGATATTCTGATATCCAGTGTAACACAATGAAAAGCACACCAATGATAGCAGAGCAGCAAGCTCTTGGCTACAGCAAGCAAGGGTTTGCTCAAATGCAGCAGCCACAGGCACAGAAATAAAGGAATGAAACTGCTTACCCTCAGAAAGCCTCAGAAATGCAGAGATCTCCATCAAGATACCCTCATCTCCACTTGCCAACCCTTAAATGAGGGCTGGATCATGGATCCACCCCTTCCAATCACTCAGGTTCATTGCCTGCACCTGAGCTCCCCTGGGTTGGCCCTGCCTTCCCACCAGGTGCTTCATCACTGCTTCAAGCTGTGACTCAGCATTTCTGCTACACCCAGCTTGCGATCCCCTACTGGATTATGCATCCATTTCCAACAAATAACAGGACTGGTACATCTACATAATTACTATACAGACAGCATTTTTTTCCCCCCTTAGGAATAATATTGCCTTTTCCTCAATTACATTTTTCAAATACTGAGCAGACATTCTCAGTGAACAGCTAACATATTTGTTGGCATTTATCGTGGAGCATTACTGAACACTTAGGATTAAATACCAGAGGCATCCCAGACCAGGACTAAAGGATAACAGTAGCCTTTCAGGATGCTGCACTTTCAGTGATGTTTGCAGTTGTCATTTCTCACCCTAAGTATGGCAGTGTGATTCTAGAAGTATCCTGAATTCCACCTTTTTCTCATCTTCATTTAAATGCAGTTCTGACTCATGAATATACAACTGTAGATATAGAAAACAAATCTATGCAGGTCACTTCAGACTTTTTTGAGGTAGAAGGAATAATGCATGAGTCATTTCCTGTTCAAAAGACAAAACGGCTCTTAAGGCAGTTCTGACATGAAATATCATTCTTTCTTAAGCTCTGAATATAGAACCAACCACTAAACTCACATGGACAGTGGTGAATTGGCTGGAATGAAAAATTAGATTTGTACACCTCAAAACCATAATATTCTATTGGAAGTAAAGGCAGATTCAGAAACGTTATTAAAGAGAACAGCAAAGAAGCCTTCTTTTAATTGCTGAAGTGAGACATCCAAATTAACACAAGACCATATCTGCATAATTGAAAAGACCGTGATATAAAATAACGTATGTTCAAATATAAAGTAATAAAACATTAAAGTTCCTGTGAAATTTCAATCAGAAAATCAAATGTAGGTATTCAAAGAGAAGTGGCTTAGGCAATTATTTTAAGGTTACAAGATCAAATCCCTTTTTTATTACTTTATATTTGAACACATGCATCAATATCAACTAGTTTTCCAGAAAGTACATAAGAATTTACTCCAAGTGTTTAGAAACAGGCAAGAGTTTATTACTTGAGACAAACAGAACAAAACCCACAGTGAAATGGAGAAGAGTACAACAGAAGTTTTTACTGACCCTGTTGAGCACACAAAGAGCTAATCTAATTCCCAACTACTTTAAATTACACCTGTGGGCAATGACTGACAAAGAGCCACCTGTGACTTGCATGATGAAGTGATGTGAACTCCAGTACTCCTTGCACATACGTGTGTTAGAAGAAGGAAGAGTAGAGAAGAACAAAGTTGCACTAATCAGCTTTGCTAAACTAAGCTAGATTCTTGCCTGCTGATCCCAGGCATATTGTGCCTATGGTCCTGTATTTCTGGGTGACCTGACACCTTCAGCTTAGCAATATTTGGCTCTCGCATCTCAAGTATTGGATTCTGGTAGAAGGAGCCTGCAAGTAGAAATTTGATGGAGAATTTTTAAAGAAAAATCCTGCAAACGACTTTCTGTATGTCCAGTGAAACCTACAGTTTTAAAACCTGAGGAAATGAACTTAAGCCTTTGATTCACCAATGTTTTATACTGTAGTGCAACCACATATGCCCATGTAAATCCAGTGTAATGGTAGCATTCACCTCCAAAGTACAATAGTACAGATTTCTTCAAAACCACTACTACTACAGTGAGAACATTTAATTTTTTTTAAACTCGACAGCAAACTGTCAGAAATGGAGATACATGTATTGCTCACACAAAGCAGAAATATCAGTTTTAAAGCTCCTGCTCTGCAGGATGCAGTCAACAATAAAAAGGAATAATAAAATAATAAAACTTTCATTACTTAATAGTAACGAAATATTGCATTTATGTTTATAATTAATATGACAGTAACTGTTTCCCTATCTGAAACTGCCACTATGCAAATTTTGCTAAAGAAAATTTGTTTCTTGAAATTCAAGACCTAAATTTCTTAAAAATTGAAAGCTATTTACTTGATACCAAATAAAGATTCACCCTTCATGTGAGTGACAGATAAGGAGGTATTCAAATTCATGTTTTATAGCTCAAAGAAACCTCAGATTTCTGTCCCAACTCAAGAAGCAGGAAGTGCTTTATTCCTTGTGCATCTTTATCACAGAGCAACTTTGCCACTGTCTGCCTTCACTCCTGAACAAGACATTACCACATATATGCATATAAATCCAATGCAATGGTAGCATTGAAAGTAAAGGTTATTACTTTCAGTGTTCCTCTGGCACTGGTGACAGTATTGTGACAGCTATTCAAACCAGAGTGCAGTACTTTGCTCATGGTACAGCAGAGAGCAGCCATTTTCCTTCTGGGTGCTCTTTCCTCAGCCCCATAGAACAGAGATGTATAGCTAAGAATTCCCAAATGCTCTTGGAAATTTAATTGATTTCTAATGTAATAAAGATCTGACACCTGCTGGATCTCCGAGAGCAGGAATCTGGCACGATTTATATTTCTCTAAGCTTTTTTTTTTTTAAAGGCCGTGGAAAAAAACTGCTTGAAAGGAAACATTTCATTCCCACAACAAATTCATGCTTTGCTCGTGTCCTGATTACTATAATTATTCTCTATTCATTTTGAGATATATTATTATGATAGTTCAGACTTATTAACTTGTGACAAGACTCTGAAAGAAAGTGCTAAGCTATTTTACGACATGAAGCACAAAACATTTATTGTTTGCATAATTTCTCCCCCAAGTCCTTTGAACGTCAAAAGCTATTTCCTCATACAGAAAGGAAAGTACTATTCTTAGAAGACAACACAAAGAAAAGTTCATGTTCTCAGACTTCAAGCCATCCCTAAAATAGCAAGAATAAGCTTAGCATTGTCTTATCTCATTATTTAGTTGGAGTAAATTCATATTCTGAAGTCACATACAGCTTCTTACCTTTGTCTAATGGGTGCAGACCAGTCAATATAAGAACAAGGATATGTTTTTAAAAGGAATGCTCATCTTGGGCTTGTTCCAAGCCCATCTAATAGCACTAATCACAGAGAAAAAACAAGCTGCTTCATTTATCCTACACTGAGATAGCGAGAGACTTCAGAACAAATACGCCAGTCTAACAACAGGGCGTGTGTTGTTTTCACACAGCTATCCCCAGGGGGTCAGAGTCACTGTCATTCCAAAAACAACCCATGTTTCAGATTCAATACAACAATCAGCATTCAAAGCTTCATTCACAAAAATTGAAGCTTAAGACCCGTTACTTAAGATTTCTAACTCAATAAAAAACACCTTTCGTTCCACGTCAGTATGAACTATCTTATGCAATGCAAAATTACTTGATGAATTTTTATAGAATAGAGCATTACTGGCATTTCCATACGTTAGAGGAAAAGAGAGAAATACACACTGATGATAACAGAGTTGTTCCAAATAGGAAGGCAGGCGAAAATAATTACTTAAGACTTCCTTAGATACTTTCTGGATGCTGGATCATCCAATGATAAGATAGCTAGAGATGAGGGAACCCTTCCCAAGGTATGTCAGCCTTTCATAGGACTCTTTCCTTTAATGTAAACACAGGTGCTATGAGACTAGACAAAGTAAGGCTGCTTTGTTACCTCAGTTTAATACAGTTTTCCCCACACACCAGCACTGTAACCACTAACAGAGGGATGCAAACCTTCATGGAGTCCCTCCAAGCATACTGCATGGTTTGCTCCCCTAAAACATAACTTCACAAAATGAAAACTTCTTCCCAGTGACCACTGTGGCTTTTATTTTAACTTTTATTTTTTAAGATCGGGTTTGAAGTAGGAACCACGTAGAAGAACCACACTTAATTTGCTCATTTGCTGGCAAGCAGGGCACTAATTAGCTACAATTATCAGTTGTAAAAGCTTTACTAAATAGAAACAGGCATTAATTAGGTTTGCAGCTCCAGGGTCAAGGAAGGTCAGTACATGAGGCTGATTGGACACTTCTGTTCAATCAATGCACACAGGGAAAGAAGATGGAACAGGAATCATCGTAGCTTATCATACACAGTAAACAGCACGATTGCAAATCAGGTTGGGATTGCTTATTCCTGTGCAGGGCTTAAGCTGCGGGTGCGGATCGTGGCGATGCACAGCCATCACTGCCCCGCCTGCAAAGCAAATGCATAGAGGAAACAACGCTTCCATTTGGGATCCTGCCTCACCTGCTCCACCATCTCCTAGCGCAGACACATCAAAACTCACTAAAACGAATGAAATCAGTCCCCGTGAAGGGTCCAGCACCCCGCACCAGAAGAAGGGCTCTCATGGGCGGGAGCAAAGCGCACAAACCGCGAGGGGCAGTGCAGCATCCCGAGCTGACCTGCAGCGCCCGGTCAGCGAGGTTTTCCTTCACCTGCCGAGCGCTGATTGGCGGGTTTGCAGCGAGCTCGTGCTGCTCCCCTCAGGTGTGCTGGAAAACGGCGGGAGGGAAGCTGAGAGGAATGGGGGGGGGGTGCTGCTCCCCGAGGAGTTTGTTAATTCGGCCGTCAGGGATTTCGAGCGCGAGCTGAGGCACTCAGAAAATAGGCGTTTGTTTGGGAAGTTTGCATTCAAGGCGAAAGAAAGAATGAAAGTCTGGAATGCAAGCTCTTGAAATGCGGTAGGGAAGGAAGGAAGGAAAGCAGAAGAATGACCCGATGCAGCTTCCCATGAGCAACGAGCTGCTGGTTGACCTAACGAGCCTTTCTGATGAGGAATAAGAGAATTCAAAGTCTTTGCTTTCTCTGCACGTACATCAACATGCAGCAGAAGCATGAGAAACAGCTTGTGCCATCCCTGCTGCTTCCTATAGGAGATAAGAGAATACGAGGTAATAATATGCAGCAGCATGAAAAAGTGCAGTTGCACAAACACTGGGTGTGCAGTGGTAAAACAGTCAGGCAATCATCAGCTGGGCTTCTCTTGGAAGCTGTTGCTAACAAGGTACTTATGCCTTGTTTCAGTGTATGCTGTATCTTTTGAATGTGATAACGGCTTAACCAACACAATTAGGTAGAAGCGACTTTCTGCCTTGTACCTTTTCCATCTTCTAAGCAATATCGCCATGTGCTTGCGGGATGTGTCAGATCATGGCCTGAGCCAGTGATTGTGCACCAGGTGAAGGGCACAGCCAGCCCTGGGAGCACAGCTGGGAGCAATTCATCTGTGTGACCAGAAGTCTCTCCTCCCCCAAACTCATTTAAGGCCTGGCAGTTAAAAGGGAAGCGTGTTTACTTGGATATTGCTTCTCTTGGAAGTTTTCTGATCTTTGGAAGGGGGGTAATGTACTTTTTATTGCTGAATTGTGATAATTCCTTCCTTAGGTAATCTAAGGTCTGGTTGGTGGCAGTTGTATCCTCTGCCTTATGCAGTACGCTGTGTAGTTGCTGATCTATCAGTGGAAGTGTGTGAGTAGTTTCAACCTACTGGTATTAAAGTGAGGGGAAGGAGGTAGTAACAAGCACTTCCTTAGCTTAGTGAGTTTTTTTTACTTGTTCTGTTGTTAGTTTCCTTAATAATGAGGTATTCTATACTGTTCCTGTATTATTATTTTTTTTCTTGTTGATGCCTGCCTTTTCTTCTTTCTGTTCTTTTGGTTTTGCTGAAGTAACTACTGACTTCAAGTACCAAATGTGCAGTTCACATCAGTTTTGTCCTTAATGTACTAAAACTTCAGTGATGGTAGAAAAGCTTCCTCTGGGAAGAGAACTCATGATGCTTCCCTCTTTTTCTATAACACTGATGATATTTTTTTGCTCAGCTACAGTTATCCTGTTCCCTACAAATCTACCCTGTGTTTTTCCTATGGAAGGTACCAGATATTCCTTATATCATTTATGAAAGCATGTAGAAAAAAAGATCTTCTCTCAATATGCCTTCTGTTTTTCCTAGTATGGTAGCTGGCTGAGAAAGGCCTCTTATCATGGAGAGAAGGTTCGTAACTTCTTGAAGAGAAATTTTTTGTCCCTGAATCCTTAAAATCAAACTTTTAATTATTAAAATTAATGATTTTGCTGGTAGTTTTTCTTGATAGTATTTCCATGTGCGTGCACACCTCTAAGCGCAAATCCGCCATCATATCTGGAGTGATGACCATGCTGTTGTTTTGGGTGATGGATTTGAAACATTCTATTTTCTTTTTCCAGGAAGTTACTCTGCTGGAACAGGCTTCTGAGACGTAATTAAAGGTAATAGCTTCAAATCCACTGAAACTCCTAAGTGTTTGTTACACACTCTTAGTTATCTATAATTGAATATGCAGCTAAGAATTCAGTCAGTTTTTCTGAGAATATTTCAGCTCATTGGCTTTGTAAAATCTCCTGGGTCAGCCATTACATTACACTTACTGAATGCCTCTTTTTTCATCCCTTTCATTTTCCAGTTAATGCTCAAGACTGTTTCTATGCAAAGGACTTGTGCTTGAGAAATGAGCAAACTGCATCTTGGTTTTGTTTATATATGCTTAAGTCCTAATCAAAACTCTTATGCTGAAAATATTTGGGTTAATTTTAGGCAGTACACTCAGTAGGATTACTCATGAGTAAATATTTCCATGATTACTTTTGTCACAGAATGTAGAGTTGAAATGAAGTTTGAAATCTTAGTATATTTCTTTATTTTGTGAATGTAAACTTCACAGGAGAACATAGTTTTTTGTTCTTTCTTAAAATATGGGTCAAAATAATGATTTTTTCCTAAGGGAATTTATTAAGACATAACTTAAGTGATTATATACGAATATAAAATACAAATACTTCCTTTATATTGCTACCTTGGCCTTCTCTAAGATTGTTCAAGGTTGAGACTATAAATCTTACCATAGTTTTGTATTTAGTTTGGACAAAGAAATCATATCATTTTCTGACAAATCTCATGTTTAGCTTCTAATGAGCTAGCAAATGTAATTTTATTTTTATTAATTCTTGTTTACATCTCTATTTTTTCTGAACCATAAATGATTATTTCTCTTTGCTGTGTCCTAAGCTCAATTAACTGGGTTCTTCAGGTGAAAGTATTGTAGGTATTTGGGATGATACTTTTGTGTGCTAAAGAGGTGAAAATAACATTAGCAAATGGAAGATCAAGCAACTGGGTAGAACAGATCTAATCACAAATGTGAATCACAATTCACTTTTGTTGAATGGAACAGAGATTTTTTTCCTATTCTTCCTTATGCTATATTCTCCTTTAAAATAATACAAGTGAGACAAAACACGTAGAAATGGTTAAGGAGGAAAATGATTCTAAAAAACCTGTCACAAATTTGATCGATGTGCTAGCAATGTAACACTTTCTTTCTTACTGACTTTGGGTTTAGATGTTTTGTACAATTCAGAGAAGAATGTGTTCAGATCTAGTCAGAATGGAAGTGTCTGAAATGTGGCTTGACTTATGTGGTTTTGAATGCAGAAAACTATATTTTCTGTAATTTCCTCTATAATTCAAATCAACTGTTCTGTGCAAAGCTGTCTGAAGAGTTTATGGGATGCTCATGTCTGAGCTAACTCATTTCTTCTGGATGCAAGCTGAAGAATCTACATGCCAATGCTAGGAGTTCATAAGTATTAAAAATAATTGCTAACAGCTGGATGAACTCATGTAAATGTCCAAAGAGTAGCCAGTTTAAGAATGCCACCCTCTACTTCTGCTTCTTTGAATCAGACTGTGGTACATAGAAGATTATAACCTGTTGTTCCAATATGCTCTACACCCCAAGCCAACCAGTTCTCATGTATTTGATATTGTGAACACTGTATTAATTGCCTTTCAAGCTACTACATGCAGCTCAAGCACTGTATGAATTGCCATTCAGGCTACCACATGCAGTTAAAACATTTGCGTATCTACAGTATCATGCAGCTGTGACTCAATAACTTCATGGCTATCATGAGAATTATGAAATTGTGCTCTGCTTGCAAAAATATTCTTTTTCCCCCCTCCACTCTGCCCCGATTTAAGATATAACAATACAGTCCTCTCACTAAGGATGCTTCCTGAGAGGCTCCACAGTGAGTCTTGCTTTTGGTCACAAAAATATGCTTTTTCTAAGCTTTACCTACTCAAACTAAGGTCACTCCAGGAAACTCAAAGGCTTTTTGTTAGAATCAAATTAATGCACATCCTCTGTAGTGTGATTATAGAGCTTTTGCTGTTTAATTAATGCATGGAAGAATACCTATAGCTTTTTCTTTGTGTAAGGCTCAGGTCAAAATAACAGCACCTATGTTTTGTACCTGTTCTGCCTACTAGTGTAAGTTAGGAACTATTATTTCTCAGTACTGGAATGTGAAGCAGAGCAATTAACATCAGATTTTTTTCTTCCCTGATAAAATTGCGTACAATTTTCTCCTAGTTTTCTAGCCCCATTAGTGATTATTTAGATTGTGCCTGTTTTGCAAAGCTTAAGCCAAGGAACAAAAATTCTCATAAATTCAGTGGTCTGTCTTCCTACTGCTGGGGAAAAATGTGTATGTAAATGGGAAGTAGCTCCCCAGCTACTTTTGATATCCAAATTCTGTTCTAGAAAAGTCTGTCTTAATGATTAAAGATAGTAGTGCTCCCATGGTACCCACTCATTTTCCTGTCCTCAGAAATACTGCCTTTCTGAGATTTCCAAAGCCAGAACAAGAATAAAGGCCATAGAGAACATACTTCATCAACTGTGAAGTCACACAAAGCCATTAGGAATGTGCTTAGGTTGAACTAAGAGGTAATCCTATCCTGTGGGATTACTCATTCTTTTAATCTGAGCACACATAATACTTTCCTGCGTTGGTACTGTTTCAGGCAAATATCTATTTAATACATTTGTAATAGTCAGCCTATGCATGAAAAATCCATCTCTTTACTAAACTTCATGCACAATTTTGCAGATACCACTTGGGGGGAGGAGGAAATCCAGTTATAACACCACAAAATGGCAGATAACCATAACCATTTTTTTGCACTAAAAATGTAATTATTTTCAGTGATATTTGCATTTTCTCATAAAGTTATAAATGTCATGTTCTTCAGAAAGAGTACTTTCTTTTAATTAACAGATAAATTTCATGCATAGAAACCATAGAGTGTAAAAGCATTTCAAAAACTACTCAGTTTGCTACTGCACTTACAAACTTGTCTACCACTATAGGAAAAACATGAAAGCTACACTATATACTATTCCAGAATTCCAGCTATTTCCAGTTAAATTGTTATTGACTTAATCTTTGTTTCTAGAAGTTATTTATTATGAGTATGAAAACTCACAAAAGGAGAGTGGTACTCTCCTACAAAATTCTCTTGACCTGCTGTAACTTTTGATCTCAGTGAAGAACAGGCATTTCTTTAGAAAAGAGAGGCAAAAAGATCAGAGATCCATTTACTGCTGTTTTCCCCCACCTGTGAAATTTCTTAAGTTGGGCAAGCATAAACCATTATTACAGATAGTTAACTGAAGAATTTGATTTCATTCTCTAAAGTAAGCCTTGTTGTCCTTGTTCTGTATTAGGCATTACTATGTTTAGGGAAATACAAAGACCTGACTTGTCTGTGGTAGAAGGAATGATGAGACTCCTACAAAATCAGCAAGATCTATCTCAGTCATTTTGTCACAGGTCTATGAAGAAAATGAAAGTGAATGACAACTGAAAATCTGAGAGGCATGCCAAATTAATTGAAAAGAACTTGCTCTTAAAAAAATCTTAAGGTGGAGGGGAAGCATCTGTTGAAACACTTGACTGTTTGATTCAGATGTCAGGGGAGCTGATTGCTTAGAAGGCTAGAGAGACCTGATGGTAAAAGGCAGATAAGGAACGGTATAGGGTAAATTGCAAGGACGCTGGAGGTATTTATGCCACTAAAATTGAACTTTAGCCTCACTTTAAATATTTAAACTTTTGTGTCAGATGAAAAATGTCAGCATGATTGAGGTAACTTTAATGCCTGTATTTACTACATCGTAGGTAAATACTAGAAACTGATATAAATGTCTGATATAAATGTCTAATATAAATATCTAAACTACTACAAATATGACCACTAAGCTTGTAAGAAAGCATGTATACAATCCATGGAAAAATACAGACAAACCAAGAAGCCTTCCTGTATGCAGTAGGATGTGTTTTTTTTTTTTTAGCCTCAGTGGCTGCAAAGGCAAGTGCTATTTGGATTCATTTATCTACCCTTATTTCCTCTAGCCTTGATGGAATGGTAATTCTGGATAGTTCAGTGATTACACTGCTGTAAAAGTTAGAAACCACGTCAGCTGTGATACTGGCAAATAACTGGTAGATACTTGAAATTTTTCTTATATGATGTATGTTTGCTAGGTATAAGCCAAGACTTAGATCAACTACATATTCATTAAAAAAAATCTAACTGCTTCTACTTGATACCTTCACTCTCTAGTAACTGCCACACAGTTAAATTCCCTCCACTTGTTCCTATGATAACCTCCTGATAATTTGAAGTGGGGAAAAAAAAATTAACAGGAAGCCTGGACTGGAAGATTCAAACAAAGTTAAAGGTAGTATCTCATGTATGGTTCTAAGCAACAAATGAGCATAAACCTGTGCTATAATTCCTAGGCTTGCAAGAAAATAAGGCAAAACTATGCATAGACTTCAATTTGAAGGAAGATTTAAGTGTATATGAAAATAAAAAAAAATGCTGAATGGGCAGAAATGACATATTCAAATCAATACGTAGCTGGCTACCTGAGCAGCTGCAGATTGCATCCTTGAGCAGACAGATGACCAGATGCTCAGTTATAGCTCCACTGAGGTCAGTGGATGGTCAGACACATATAACAGAGCTAGACCTGTTCCTAGCTGAGACAAAGGCAAGCTCTTCTCAAATTCAGCAGCGAAAAGCTCTAGAACAGCAGTGAACTCCTGAATACACAAGTATCTGAAGCTCAAGTAATGCCACTGCCTGTATTTTGACCACCTAATAGTGCTGGTATAAATGTTTCATTTAACAATGATTTCCTGTTTCCTTTGAAGTTCTCTGTACCACTTATTGTTCCCAAGGCAGCTGTCTAGTATTCAGGTGCTTGTAATGCTTTCTAAAATTTAATTTGGAGTTGATATTTTCAAAGCGAAGGGCAGTAAAAGTGACTTAGTTCTTCTGACTTGCTTAAGGATATTTAAAAAAAAAAAAGACAGTCAGGAGTTTGTAAAGTACATTTAAGTGCTGAGATAATCATGGCCGTCTGAATACTTTCACGCTTGCAGACTAGTAGACTCTACTGAGTTTGGAAGCTTATATCCAAACAATGTCTGAAATATTTTCTCATAAGCCTAGGGTGTGCCAGCGGAGATGCGAAATGGGATGTCAGTAGTTAGCAAGGGATGGACAATGCTTCACACAGTCCATCAAAAACATTTGTGCTTCTTAAGGCTTCAGCTTTAAGATAGGCACAAACTGGAACTGATGCTTGTGCAAGAGCAAACAGATCGTTCATGTGTGACTAGAATAAACAAACTCACAAGCTAATTTCCAGACAGGTAAGGCTGTCCTATTAAATTATATTTCAAATGGTGCTAACCTACTTTACTTTACTGTCACAGTCACTTCTATTTTATCATGTTAACTAGAAATGTAGTTTCAAATGTTCCCAATGCTCATGTTCAGGCTTCTCTTCTGAGCAAGGCAGCCTGTTCGGTGCACTGCTGTGAGAGGGAAGATTCTTCTTTGTTTCCTCCTTTCTTCTCTTAATGAGATAATTTATCAAGCACGAGTGAAATTCTGTTTCCTTCAACTCTTCCAGAGGTAACTGCAAGGATAATGGCCCTAATAACAGCACTACTGAACTGTAGAAACAGATCAAAATGTCGTCTTAAAATTTAATTGCCAACAGAGCCATGAACTCTGCACACTGTGGTGGAGAAAGCCAATGGGCTCATCTTACGCAAAAAGATTAAAAAACAGTAGGCACAAGGTATTAAGTATTGTCTTCATTTCTAAATGTGCTGGAGTTGACTAAGTAGATTCCTATAATGTCAAACTATTCTGCAGATTAGATGATGTTACACTTTGCAAATTAATTCTCTGAAATGTGAACAGGGTTTGTAATTGTATTTATTAATGGCCTGCTTGTAGATCTTAATGAGCTAAGTTAACATAAAAATAAGAGAGATTCTTAGCTTTAAGGGAGGAAGCCAGAACTACTGACAATAGGTTTGAAATGGCTTGCTATGGAGACATTTACAGGTGGCAGGGTGACAGCCTCAGTGCATTTTGAAAAGGGTGGAGGCTTTCCATGAATGCTTCTGGGATTTGAATTGGAGGTCTGTGATGTGGTGAACTACAGTGAAAATTCATGAAGAAGCTCATAATGGAAAAAATCAACACATCCTCAAAGAATTAAAAAAAAAAATCCACTTAATGAGTTTGTCTTAGTAACTTTATAAGTGACACTCTATTAGAATTACAATAAAAATACCAGTTTGAATCCTCTCTTCTAGAGGTGTATTATTAGCTTCTCAGGATTATAGTTTCAGGTAATTCAATTGTTTCTCAAGGAGACTTTGTTTTACAAGAACAAAGCTTTCTTTGCAGTCTTGCTCAAGACATAATTAGAACAATTAAGTCAATTTAGGCTAACCTTAGCAGCAAAGAAGCCTGCAAATATTAATAAGAGCAGAATCAGCTTTGAACTAAGCTTAGACATATTTTATTCCTATTCCTTTGAAGGCACAAATAAAATAATCTCTCTCACATGGATGGATTTGCTAGTTAATTATCCACAGCAACTGCAGCATAGATTCACTGTTATGTTGCTTAAATTTTGTCAGGACAGAAGTATGACTGCAATCAGAAAATTGCATCTTTGATAAAAACACTTTGACATCTTAAATTACCAAGGACTTGATGTTGGCTTGATTTGGTGAACTTACCTGTAGGTGCCTCTATTGCAAAGTGACTACGCATTGAGTACCAGCTTATTGGTGCCTGTGCTCCCCATTGCTGTATGCTTTTGAAAATCCTGAAACTGTTTTATTTCTCCCTAGCCTGGTTTTTATTTTATTCTTGATGGTTTTAGTCTGACATATCACACCTCAACAAGATTTTAGGTGTGTTCAGAAGTAAGACTTGAGTTTGTCCTTTCTAACAGAGGCTGTCACAATGTCTGGATCAATTTAAGATATTTGTAACTGTTATGGACTTTATATGGACAGAACTTTTTTCACCATTATGTAGGAGTATATGTAAACCTGAAAAGACCTTATCTATCCCTGAGTCGTCTGGGCAAATGGTCCTAGTCCAGAAATGCCCTCATCTGGCTTTATAGGAATGTTGAGTGTATTAAAGGTCACATTTGCCTCTACCCTTAGTAAGTGCTTCCAGTGGCCAATGTGATATCCCTCTGTTATTTGTATAATTTCTAGTACAAACATAGTCAGTGCTTATTTACCAGTCTCTAGATACTTTGTCTTTTTGTCAGGTTGTCTTTAGGGCTCTTTGATACTGTTTTATGTGAAATGCCACTTGGTTCATTGCTATTGCACATATTCAGTGTTGCAAGTGCAATAGGCCCCACTTATAGAATTATCTAGCAGTCCTGTTATTGAGATAGAGGCTACTTGGAAATGGATGATATTATTCACCATTTTGAGAAGAGTCACCGTTCCCTGAGGAAATGCAAACATCCCACAGTCAGTTACTTTATTCAAGTGTAATTTAAAACCAGCTCTCAAGCATAATGGGATGTTACAGCCAATATTTATTTTTCTTTCATTAGATAAATAGTATTAAATTGCAATCCTTGAGAAAATTGTACAGACTGTATCACATCTGAATGTGTTCAAGCTTGAGACTCGCTCAGGCAAATTCTCATCGTATTCAAATAACCATCATTATGCAAATAAGAACATCCTTGTTGCCAAGCAAGTTTAAAATGGATGTTTGTTTTTATCTTGATGAATTATATTCCTCCTGGTAGCAGATAGCAGATACGTGCAACTCAGAACAACCACACAGGTCCTGTTTATTCTTTAGACTTCTTTTGGCTGTGCTGAGTTTTTTGCTAGATGTGTAGTCTTTAGTAGTTCTTCCCAAGTATCTTGCTTGAAAAGTAGCGTAGCTCAGATTTTCTTATTACCAGAGTTTTTGGCCTTTTTTACTGAACTTGCACTGCCATGTTCTTTAGTTAAGATGTTGTACTAACCTTGTGAAGAGAGAGAATAAATGGAAATGGAAAATAAGTAAATGGAAGTGAAATCAGCTGCTCTTAAATGCATAAATATAAATTGCTAAAGGTGGTAGTTTACCTTGCAAGCTCCTTAATGTAATGACAATTGTTTTTATTTTACTTTATTACTGACAGTGTGTTCCCGCAATATAAATCCCTAATAACACATCAAGATCTTGCTGTGTTTTCTGACAAATACTTGTGATTTTTTTTAGTTCTGGATGAACTGCTTATTAAACAAAGATTAAATGTGGCTATTAAAAATTGGCAATGATGTTCCAGGAAAAGGGCTCTATTTTTGTGTGTGAAATGGATATTGGGAAAGGATTGTTAGACACTAAAAAAAAAAGGGGGGGGGGGAGGAGGGGGGAAGGTAGTGACAGAGTAGATGTTCTATTATATAAATAGCCCAATAAGCAAAGTTTTATTTTCCTTGGACTACACAGCTACAAGATTCTCAGCAAGATAGAAAGCAGGGAAAAAATGTGTTCATTCCTGTGTAACATCATTTCAGATATAATTGATGCAATTTATATTATTCTGTATCTGAAATGATATTGTTTGATTAAATCATCTAAACATGCATTGCTGAGACTCAGTGTATAATGATGACACTAGTCTGACTAATGTTAGTTTAATCTTCTGAGTTTAAAGCAAATTGAAAATATGTTGGACTTCATAGTTTTAAAATTGCAGTTTAGGAAATCAGTACCAGAATGCTCTCACTCCCACTCATGATCAATTATACAAAGAAAAAGTTTTTTTTGACCTACATGTAACCACCTGTATGAGCTGATGTCCATTACAGAAGCAGAGGAGTCAAATTCTTGACCTTAAATGAGACTTTAGAATTCTGGTGTGCTACAGAATAACTACTGAAGGATTAAACAAATGCTAAGAGCATATCCAAAACTTAAACATCTCCTAGGGAAGAAAGCTAAGCTGATACCAATAAGAAAGAATCTCAGCTGCGTGGTAGAGATTGAGTATTTCATAAATTTGAAGTACACGATTAATCTTGTGGTTGAAATGTAAGACTACAGGAATGGAAAAGCAAGTTTCCTGGGTTTCCAGACAAGTCCTATGGATGAGATCCCATAAAAGCTAATTTCCCCTAGGTTTGAGGGGATTGACACTGGTACCTCTGACTACAGTCTATCTTCCCTTTTGAAACGGAGTCATAATACATCCAAGAATGGAAAATGCATGAGGCTGGAAGAAGGGGAAATAGAAAGGAACTACTAAATTGTAGTGACTGAGGCATGTGACTGAGAATGGGGAGTTCACATACTGCATACCTAATTACTGGTGAGCACTGAACATAAAACTAACCTGAGAAAGTCTCCTCATCTTGGAGAGTATCATGGAAATGATTATATTTTCATTTCCTGAAGGTAATCTCCTATTTTATTGTGGTCTAGTGTAGCTCAATAAGCACAGTTTGGATAAGGGGGAACTTAGGTATAATCTCAAAATAAGCACAGAAAACTCTTTCCTTGGGATTTTAGGTTTACTTACTGTGTCTCTGAAACAATCTGAATGCTAGCAATAACCTAGCAAACTGCTGTTGTCTGATGCAGCTGTACCCATTTTACATTCACAGTTTAACTAGACTCATCTGCACCTGATTAACTACAGCTGATGAACTTTGAGCAGCTGGAACTAATTAGTGCACTGAGTACCAGTCAGGACTTTGGGAGGGTCAGTTTTTCAGAGATGCTGCTAGGTGAGTGTTAGAAATCTCTGAAATAGCTGGGGGATTTCTTTGCCTTTTTTTTTCCTTTGTATTTACACTGTTGTGGTTGTACTATCATTTGTTTATCGGCATTCCTAAATTCCTACTTGGCTTTTGTCTACTGGTGACCACAGGACTGATGTTTTTAAAAGCTAGATGAGCAATGACTCTAGTATCTATCTTTATATATATTATGTGTGTGTATATATAATATCTGAGAGTTAGAATCTGTCAGGATACATTTTCCATTCAGGCACCTTTTTCCCTGTGTTCTCTTTTACTCTGGTCTTGCTCATCAATACTGTACTACATTCACACTGGTGAGAGAAACATAATGGAACCATATTCATTTCTGCTAGTGTAGAAGACTTTCAAGAGACTTGGTCAATTTAGTTGTCTTAGTTTTTGAAAGAATATTATGAGTAGTTGGATCTGCAGAAAATAGATGTTTTTGTCCTGGGTTCATTTTCTTAATAGATCATTTTGGTATTACAGAAGTTGATAACAAAAGAAAAGATTTTTATGGAGTGAATCAAATGGAAAATCCTTTCTGGAATTGAACTTGTCTTCTGCTCAGCTTAGGTGCATATATAAAGCTAATTAGAAAAAAGAAAATATGGTACAATACTTAATTATTTTTAAAGAGCACTTCAAGGCTATATATAACTAAGAAAAATAAGGTTTTGCTCCTAACTCTAGTAAGGTGTTTTGTAACTCAGCTTGGTTATTTTATTTCCTATGGTGTTTAAAATGTCCACTTTCTTACAGAATTTTTATTTCTTACATTTTTTTATTTGTAAGCCATATTCAGATGGATAACGCAAAAAAAAAATTGCAAATAAATTGAATGCAGAGCACAAGCAATGCATATAAATCGCAGTAATGATCATGACTGGGGTATTTATGGGAACATTCATGCTATAGAAGATGTTTGCTTCAGTTTATTAACCTCAGGAAAAGCTAGCTGTTAATGGCCTTAGCCACTGAGATGCTCTCTGAGCTGTGTGCTTGCCCTCAGTAGGCTGTGAGCAGAGAGTTAAGAATTCAGATTGCTCTATTTTCAGAGGATTTTGTTTTTGCATTTGTATTACAGCAATATGGGCACTTGTATAGAGTTAATTTCCTTACCTGGTAGATTGAATCAAACTTTCTGAACAAGGAATCTAGGTTCTATTAAAAATTGATAATTTCAAACCCTAAGGGAGCCTTAGGCTACATGTAAAGCCTTAGGAATCTCGTCAGAGCAGTATTATCTGGAGAGTAATTACTTTTGAGGCAGCAAAGGTAAGAGTGTTATGCACAGGACATCTGATTCTGGACATATCAGAAAACTTAAATGAATTTAGATTCAAGAAGCTACCATCAGTAATGGTTGACCTTGATGGAACAAAGGCAGCTTAAAAGATGACAGTGTTCAGCGTAGTACTCATATGGAGAACCTAAAATGGTATTTGGAGTAATGCCACAGGAAGTTTTAGACTGTTTAATTACTGTTTTGAACTTGATTCTAGGCATCTGTCTGGTTTAATGCAGGTTGAATCGGGTAGGGTATGGATAGACTGGTATTTTGGAAAGCTACATATTTATATTGCAAAATAAAAACTTGATCAAGCTTTAGTGATTAAGGTACTCATTTCTTTCAGTGATATGAGAAAATAAGTGCAATGTGCCATTTTTATAGCTAACCCTACAGAAAATGCTGTAGTTCTCAAAGCTGTGTGTAACTGCATGGATAACACTGAGTGGCCACCCAAATAATGAAAATACGAGCTATGTGGAGGAAGGGAATTTGCAGATGCAAATATACAGTAGAATTAACGTTGTTCAGCATACTGGACAAAAAGTCATTGCTCTGCTATCATGTGTTTTCTTTCAAACATGTTTTCATTTGGTTGACAGAGGCCTTCCCACTGGTACAGAACAACAGGCTGTTTACAGTAAGATGTCTGTTGACTGATGTTTGATAACTTAGGTTTTTTGTTACTGTATGTGAAAGATTTTCTTTGGGATAGATATCCCCTTATATGATTCTATCTCAGGGAATAATGAAATCTCATTATTTTGGAGGGGCAGAGGGTCAGGTTCACTCATCTTTTTCCTTTTTTTCCTCTTTAAGTTGGCAATACATTGATTTATATTATCTACTTCCACAGGAAAATTAGTTCTACTTCATTTGCTTGTTCCCTATCAGCCAGGCTCCATGATAGTACTGTTCTTCCTGTGATACACTAGAGTGCAGTATCAATTCAGTTCAGTGTATTTAAATATTTACATTTCATTGTCCTGGTAGAAACTGAAAGAGAAAACCAACATTTCTCTTCCTCCATATGGGCTTTTTGTCGGCTGTTGGAGTTGGTATGCAGCTTTTATTCACAAAAGGAATGTAACAACCAGCAAACTAGTGCCACTTCTGGGGGTTGGGGACTGCTAATTAGAACAGCAGTGTCTCCAGACTGAATGTCAGCAACTCCCTTCAGGTGGAATTTAGAACATCATAAGGTAGTCCTTATAAACCTTATTTAGGATCAAGATGTTAACAAGAAGCTGGGTTTTATTATCTCCTAAACCATCTTATTTTCTCTTTTGGCTTTTCAACTGTAAACTCATTACAGGTTCTAATGCCTCAGCTTTTCAATTTTCTATGCAATTTTATTTCTTGTTAATAGGACTTACTTTCAAAGGTGCTTTTCTTTTTTTCTTGGGGGTTGAATGTTCACAGGGCTAGTGTAATTTCCCTCATTTCATTTCCTTCTCCAGCAGCTTCAACTGCAAGGGCAACCAATGTTTATAGTGTGAAGGTTAGAATACTCCAGATATCTTCATTTGCTTCCTCCTATTTACTGACTCTGTGGTTTCAATATGAAATCTACTATAATGTGGAAGCTGTTTCCAGTATACTGTAATGGCTTCCTACCATATGTTCTACCATCTGTGGTAAGAGTGAGGGATCTGGAAGAGGGTGGAAAAAAAGGCAAAAACTTAAGAAGGAGTTGAACTGTGTGCAATGTTTCCTTTCCTTAAGGAGGAAGTAAATATGTTTGTAAATATGCTTGGAAAGTGATTGTGTTTTACACATCATGAATATTTCTATCCCCTGCTTATTCCAGAGTTTGCTGCACAAAAATAAGGATTGTGAGGCCCGGAAAAATTAGTGAAAATGAATACATCTCAATAACTGCAATGGGGCAAAATATTTGTAGTTATTTCAATTGATTTGAAATAATTTTTTTTGAGGGGAGGAGGCCTTCGGTGATGGTTAACAGTCTGGACATCTGCTAAGGATAAACCATAACGGTATTTTAAACAGAAATGCAAAAGTCATAACTTCAAGATTAGCTACAAAGCTTCCCATCTCTGTTTAAAGCTCACATCTCCAGTGTAGGTAAGGCTAGAGCAGGAGGAGGTATGTCTGCACTGCATAGCCTTATACAACAAAAACCATGAAGTGTAAAAGGAAGAGGAACTGACTAATTCTCAGATGATTTTATGGAGCATGTTAAGTCATGCAAGTTTCTGTGTTTCAGGGACTTTTCCTCTTGGTGCGTACATGTTCTTCTGTCTTATGGTAGTGGAAAAGTTTAGCAAATTAGATCATACATTTTAAAAGGTACACTTACAGAGAAGGTTTAAATTTGGCTCTATATCTTTTGTTTTGCTACACTTATTTTAATCTCCCATTCATAAATAGCTTAAAGAGAGCCAATAAATAAACTGTGGAAACATTATAATATGGGTATAATTATAAAAGCTATAATAAACAGTTAAATGTCAGACACTAGCTATAGGCAGGTAGTGGCATACATAACCATTGTTTATCCTTCATTAAAGACCTATTAGAGACTTAGGCTTTATGGTTCAGCCCTTAATGTAATGTAGTCTAGGAGAGCTAGAATTCAGTATGCAGACAAAAATATTTCAAATTAATTGTTATTCAATTGCTAGTAGTTCGAGGAACAAAAATTTTTAATGATCTTATGCAGATCCAAGAAGGGAAACAGATATTTTCTGTATCAAAACAGCTTGCTTAGCTGATTTAAGAAACTTAATTTTTTTTGGAAGCCATATTAAGCAGTGCTGTGTCAGCACACCTCAGGGGACAACACTGATTATTCTTTAGGATCTACAAACTGGAAGTTGTGCTTCTTACTCTGATGACTTTGTTTTACTATTTCTACACCTTCACACTTCTGTCTGTTGCGTATTTTACTAGATGACAGTTATCATTAGATTGTAGATAAGTAAATGAGTTGCGCCCCTGACTCGTGAGTCTTCGTTCGTTCATGCATCACAAAATGTGTAGCACTAGAGGTCACCAGCACTCCACCGTTAGTGAGCTACTGCAAAACGTGGTTGAGTTGGGTCTTAGCAACGAGCCTGTTTTGCTATGAAGTTTAGTAATATTTGCACTGCCAAACAAGCAGCCGTTTTAAGGTCTGATATATATGCATAAGTAGACACCATATGTGTTTACAAAGACGTGTTTACAAAAGATCACAAACAATTCAGAGCTGCTTTTCTTCACATTTAGATTTCTTGTCCCTGCCAAATTCTTGGGTTGCATTTTGTTTTGTTATGATTTCATTCTAATGTGCAGTCAGCCTATAAGTGTTTATACCATATTTCCCCAAGTCTTGGGAAACTGCACACCTTTTAAATCCATCTCCCATCATGTGGCACTAGAAAATGTGCTTTTGCTCCCGAGTTCTAGCACAAAATGTGAGCTTAGAATTATTTACTTGTTTCATTCCCCAGTTATCTGGCCTTAGTCACAATATTGTGCAACAAAACTATAATTAGTGTATTTCCTGACCGTTATGTTAAAAACTGTCAGTTGAGTAAGCACAAAGTCACATACTAGAATCCTTTTAATAAAAATTACTTTCTTCAATATCTGCCTCTATTCATTATTTAGACCTTCAATTAAAAAAAACACCTGTAGGTCATCAAAATTACTATCAGTAATAGCTTATTAATTAAATGTGAAAAATTGTTGGGATAGAATTCAGCAGGGATGATGGGAAATAACTTTTTTTTCCATGCGTGCCACATGCTGGGATGTTCTGATTAGATGTCTCATTCAGCCTATATAAAGATAAGGACATCTTAAAACAGCAGAGATTCTATTTCTGGTTCATGTTGAAAACACTGTAGGCTGTTAGTGGATGATAGGGTATGTCCTATTCCTTGTCAAAACAGCACTAGCATATAGTAGAGGTTGGTATTACAACCATAATAATGGAAGAGATGTGGCAGACGTCTGTAAAATGAAAAATGTTGTGGGAAAAGTGACTGGGGATTGATTGATTGCTGCTCTTTTCCAGCAGAAGGTGGATGAGAAGCTTGTAGTGTGGGTTGTGGGTAATGATCTTGCATGTAAGGTACATCTAGGCTAGGGATATGTAGGGGATACCTATGAAAGGAAAAAGTTGTCAGTTTTCTAAATACATAGAGCACACCTGTGGCTCAGGTGTTGGATGCTGAGGGAGCATTAAGGGAATTATTTATTTTGGCCATGTTCTTGGCTGTGCATGCGAAAAGTGTTAGCTTTTTGAATCAGTGGGAGACAACAGCAGGCTATGCAGAGCCTTCCTCTGTCCCATTCCTATGTTCATTTTCATTTGATATCAAAGGTATGCCACCAAAAAAAAAAAGCTCTCAGTGCCTGCAGGAAAATTTTAAAATCACCCCTACAGTCACGTCAAATGGGCTTCATCCTCTCAGCAGCTTGTGAAACTGAAACATCATGTCGACTTGTCTGTGGTTATGTCTCAGAACAGTCATGGTAACATCCTCACTTCTGCTGTCTCACGTTCTGCTGCCATGAGCCATTGTTCTTTTTGAAAGTTACACCATTGAAAATATTATGAGGTTTCAGACTGGACAGTGTCCATGTTAGCATTGGCACACATTTGTCTTTTAGGTTATTTCATCTGTTGTAACTTCCAAAGTGCTCATACTAGTGCATAGCATCTCACTGCTATGGAGACCTGAGTTGGATACAACCAGGCAGATGGGATTTTCATTGTGTCTATTAATTTCCTCATGTGTTTCTTCCTGTAGTGATTTTCTGCCTGATGTGTGCAATTACTGTTTAGCCTATTTATTGAGATTTTATTTGAGTTGGCCTCTGTGTCTTACAAGATTTTGTGCATGTAAATCTGTGCATTTCATTGTACTGTGTGTATTGTAACTTGCAGCCAAAGCTGCTTTTAAAATCCTGTTGTCAGATGAAGCAGGTTACTATATTCATTAATTAAAAGAAAGACTCTAGATACACTTTTTGTCTATCAGACTGCTGCTGATTGGACTGATAACAGCCAGACTGTTTTGATAAGGTTCTTTGTCACTTGTAGAATTCATTTGGAACCAAGCTATTTCTGAGTTTTCATTGGAAACAAGTAAAAGAGAGTGCAAACTGACTGACATCATCTACTTTTTCAGCTACTGTGAACTGACAGCAAGCCCAGCAACATAAAGTAGCCTGATAGGAATGCTATTCACCAAGAAGGTTAGTGTTTGATCATTAAAGAGATAGGCACTCCAATGGGTATTACCATTGACAGTAGAACTACAAGCTGTCAAATATATTTTTGAGCCTGGCAAAGATTTTGAACTGAATCTGACTCTCGTATAACAAAAGCACTGTAAGCAAAGTGATTTCATTTTTTTTATTTTCTTGTGTTGTATGAGTGAACAGATGAAAATTAGTTTTAAATGCATTCAAGATTTAATGTCTCATCCCGCTTTCACTGAAACAAAAATCCAAGTGCTGGTTAGTGTCAGAAGGGAGTAAGATCCAGACATTAATATAAAATTGAAGAGTTTGATTCAGTTTGGTCTTTGTGGTGTCTTCCATTATCACAATCTGATTTTCATATTATTCATGTGGGAGCATCACAAAGAGCCTTCAGCTGCTGCCTGTGACTCAGCTGAGATGCAGTGTGCACATGTGACAAAAGGAAGTCCCTGAAATGCTCAGTATAACCTAAGCAGAGAGAAGAAAAAACAGATAGATGTGATGAAGAAAAGAGCGATAAATGCGTAAAATAGCAACTTCCATAAGTGGAGAAACTTGTTTTGTTTTATGAGCAGCAGTCACAGTACAGCTACTGCATCATGGCTATTAAATGTTTTGAAGACAACACATTAAATTGTATAAAATTGCCAGGAGGTCAAACTGATCATGCTGATTCCTTTTCATCTTTTGAGTCTATAATTCTAATTGCTCTCTGTTTTGAATGTTGTGCAATAACAAGCCCAAATAATCCATTTCAAGGTCCTCTGTGCACTCTTCAAGCAATTGCGGGAGTAAGAGGGAGGAATAAAAAAAATCTGTTTCTAAAAATCAATTGTAAAATATACAGGGGCTTCAGTGCAGGGGATTTTTCTCTCATCTTAATGGAAAGTGAAGAATTTTTTTGGAGAAAAATGTGTAACTGCTCTGTTCAGAAGGTTCCTGCTCCATCTAACATGCCCTAATATTCCGGCTTTGTGGGCAGAAGGCGAATTATTACAATTGTCTTTTGAAATGACTTGTTTCTTCTCAAATCATGGACATGTTCTGTTCCCACATCTTTATATATAGTGTCTTATATAAATATATTTATTTATATTTTTCTGCTTCTAAAACACTTAAATACTGAGCAAAATTCTCCTTGTTTGCACTGATATGCAAATATGTAGGAGTGAAAAAAGAGTGGGCTGAGAAATATTTTTTCCCAGTCTACCTGGCAATGTTCTGTTCTTTAGTCTGCTCTTTGCTATGTCTATGGACCTCCCCTAGACTTGTACTTCCATCCTGTTTGTGAGGGAACATTATTGTTGGAGCACTGGAACAGGCTGCCCGGAGAGACTGTGGAGTCTCTTTGGAGATATTCAAGACTCATCTGAATGCTGACCTGGTGATCTGTTGTAGGGAACCTGCTTTAGCAGGGGGTTGGACTCAGTGGTCTCTTGAGGTCTCTTCCAACCCCTGCAGTTCTGTCTCTTAGGAAATAAACAGAACAAAGGAGCTGAATGAGTGAACTGATTAGAAGAATTAGTAATTTTAATTACATAAAACAGACTGTATCTATCCACTGATATATTGCATTGACGATGAAACAGGAAGTCTCAGAGTAACAATGGATTTTCCCATTACTTTGTCAGATATAGATTTTTCTGCTTTTCTGGTCAGCCATTGGTTGTAGAGATGCAGTTCTGTAAGACTATTCATTGTCTTGTTTTCCTGAAGCCTGTTTTCCCTTCACAATTAGTTGTGTTAATTGCCCAGAAAATTTTAGGCATGCGTGCCTTGCATATTGCTAATAGAACAAGAGTTTCTCACTACTGAATAGTGGGAACTGATATTTCTTTTCCATGAGATGTGTCTAGGAAAGTTTTCCATCACTGATCACAGAGCATCAGATGCCCAGGTTGGAGTCTATATTGTTTGAGTGTTGTCACCTGTGCTTGTAGTGAGACATCAGAACTGGGACGCAACACGAAGTGAAACTTCGCAAGTGGCCTAACCTTTAGCTGCCCCTTTGGTAAAACATCCACTGAAGCAAAGGGAGGACATTTACTACACAGGAAGTGCAGGGTGATTGCATGAGAGTTGCATTCTTGTGTCTTTAGCGTCTGGAGGCAACAGAGTGCTCATAACTAAGGCAGCCTTGGGAAGGGTTGGGGCATGGAGCTGGTTAATGGTGATAATGAGAGAGTGGAGGAGGAGGAGGGTGTTGACAGGACACTGTGTGCATTACTTCCTACTAAAAGTTAAATGTCTGAAGAGTGCTTTGAAGTGAAAAGTCTAGTGAGGCATAGAATTTAATTATTAGTTACTGACCTTTTAAAGTGACTTTTACAAACATTAGGGAAAAATAATAGGTTGAATTTATTTTATGAAACTGAATTTAGAAATAAATCTGTGCAGTAAGTAACATTCTGGATTTGGTTCCCCAGATTCCAATGTTTTTGCTGGAAATTTAAATAGTGCTTCCAGCTCTGCTGGCTCACTGATGGTGTTGCAGAACAACAAGAAGAATAATGTGCTCTTGCAATATAGTATGGTACTAAAACTTCCCCTCTCTCTACAATTCTATAACTGCTTCTGCAGTTCTTTGTCCTCTTTGTTACCTCTGTAACCAGAAGGCAGTAGGACAAACTATCCCCCAGTGTTGTATGGACAGCAAATGCTATGTGCTGGCTGTAGAGCCAGAAACTGTAAGGAGAAAACATTTTTTTTTAAGTCCAGCAGATTTTTTTTTCCCTTAAAGAAAAGCTGGTAACAAATGCATTGCCATGGCACACAGCTGGAGAGAAAATTTCCTTTGTGTGAGGCTTTTATTTGTAGAATATGAAGCTTCTTATTCTTCAAAATGCAGATGAACTGGTAGGTTATGCTGCCACACTTCACCTGCATACTGAATCAAGTTGGGCATTGACTTCCACCCCAAAAGATGATTGCTTTGTCTTGGATAGGAGAATTACTATAAATCAATTCTCTTTGCGTTGGATGACACTGTAAGGCTTTTGGCTGTAGGTTGTGTCAATTGCACTTTCTGTCTTTTTTCAGAGAGTTCAAAGATGGTCTGTCTGCTTCGGTGTCATGCCATTTTCAGAGATGTTTCATTTAGCTCTGGGTACCTCTCTAGGATTGGTGCTACTTCTGAAACCGACACTAATTTACAGAATGGATCTGCACTGTCACCCAAATACAGCATTTTGTCATTGCGTGGTTGATTGCGTGTTTTGAATGCTGGCGAAGTATTTAGTCTCAAAGTTTATTTTGAATGACCTGCATTAAAGCTTTCAGTAGAGCAGATGTTTCTGCAGAAAAATATCCGTATTCCCTAGCATGTATTCCATGAAGGGACAAAGTGGTTATAAGTTCTTGTAGCTACATTTCTATTTATCTTGTTTAGAGTGGGCTGCAGTAAATTGGGTTTTGCTGCTTTTCTATCTGCCAAGCATAATGTGAATCTCATTATTAAACTCAACTAAAGGTTTGGCTTAGCAGAACTGTTCTAGCACTCGTATCTCCCGCAAAGGGAAACCTCAGAGCAGTTGCCTCCTCGTAATTTTGCGAATACTGTTTAGATCACTGTACGCATTGTTTCTGCTGTTCTTGCAATAGCTATCGCGCCCTTTACTACACAGCCTTCACGTTATTTACCCATTCTGTCTGCGCGTTTCGTTCGGCTCAAGACAGATTCGGTAGACGACGGAGAGCTCAAAACGGGAGAGAGAGCTCTAAACCCAACCACGTGCGGCAGCGCACCGTGCCAACGCAACGTGCTCGGCCGGCTCCGGCAGCCCCAGCCGCGGGGTCGTCCGGGCGCCGGCAGCATCGCGGCGGTTCCAGGAGCACGGCTCGGGGCTGCCTCCTGCGGCTCGGCTCCGGGCGGGTGGAGCCCCGGTCGCTGGGCAGGGGGCGGCGGCGGCTCTCGGCTCTCCGTTCCCCGGGGGCCGGGGCCGGGCCAGGCGGCCCCGCTCCGCCCCGTTCCGCCCCGCTCCGCGCCCCGCTGCCCGCGGATTGGGGCTGCCGGGCTGCCCGGTGCGAGGCGGGGCTTGGGCGGTGGGTTTATTTATCTATTTGTTTGCCTCGTCTTTTTTCTTTTCTTTTTTTTTTCTCTGGCTGTTTTCGCGACGCTTCCCGACTTAAATCTCTGCCTCTGTCAATAGCAAGCGCGGCTCGCGTAGGATGGGCCGGGGCCGGCGGAGGCGGGCGGGCGGGAGCGCCGGGGCGGGCGGCACGGGCCGGGCTCCAGCCGCGCTGCATCCGCTGGGGCGGCAGCTCCCCGCCGGCCGCTGCGCCCGCCGGCCCCGAGCGCACTGAGCGGTCCGCGGCTATGGCCTTCGGAGGGGATTTGCGTTCGCCCCCTCCCTTCCGTGCAGAAAGTCAGACAAGTGTATGAGGAAACTGAGAACTTCAGGAGAGGGGAGGAAAAAAAAAAAAAAACAAAAAACCGCGAGAGAACAACAACAGCAAACCTGCCTCCGTGTTCGGGTGATCTCTGGGCTGATCAGCAGCAGCCAGAGGTAAACTTTGCTGCAGCGGCACCGCTCCGCGCTGCGAGCCGAGCGGTTCCTATTTCTCCGTTGAAAGGAGCGGGTTTTGCTTGCACGGCGTCATCTGTCTTGAAGCTAGGAGGGAGGCTAGGGGAGGGTTCGAGGCAAAGAAGTCAGTCCTCTCTCCGAAGGAAATGTTTTTTGTGCTCAAGATGACCTTTTCTGAAAATGCAGCCTCTCCAGCGGACTGATTTTTATTTTGACTGGGAAGTGCGAGAAACTGAGCCCTAACTTCCCACAAACCCTAGGATGTGCACTTCTGGGATTAGCAATATGGGGCATCTGTTGTCACCTCTCCTCTTGAGCCTGGCAGCACTTTTTTCCAAAGGTAAGGCTCCACCTCTGTCTGTCTTATTGCATCTTGTTTATTTTCTGTATGCAGATTCTGCTCCCTCTCTCTGTGGTGCCTTGAATGTTGATACTGACAATTAATGATTGGAGGATTTGGGACAAGTCAAGTGTTAGTGAAAAAATAATGATATCTTGATGGGAAATCCTAAGTGGCAAGATTTTTTCCTTTTTTTTTTTTTACTGTACCCTTTTATTGGGACATCTGTTACCTGCAGGGTACATTCTTGCTCCTGTAGATGCTGGTGAACACATGAGCTGGTAACTCAGTTTTGGATCGTGAAGGGTTTTGTTGAAATCTGAAACCTTTGGGGTATGGGCTGCTGGAGTTTGCTGCTCTGCTGTTATCACCTGTGTAATTTTTCAAATTAAAAATCCTGTATCTCAGGCTTGGCAGTGTTTTACTGAACCGGAGAAATATGCGCTTGCTGAAACGTTTAAAAGCTGTGCTGTGAGCCTGAAGCAGACACCTGGTATTCTGCACACTGAATAGAGTTTGAATGTCCTGACAGCACGACTTCGGAGGACTCGGTGGTATCCTGTTGACCTCAAGTGTGTTTACAGTAGAGAAAGCCAGCACGTATACAATGTACTCATTTGTGTGTGTCTCTTTTGAACTTTTCAGTGATGGCCTCGGCCAAAAGGTGAATGCATTTTTGCAATAGTTACTTTAGATGAGCATTCCTGTATAATGTACATTTGTCCCAACTAACATTTCTACTGAGAAGGCATTGTACATTAACAGCTATATCCTGGCAGGGAAACAAAATTGAAAGCTCCCATGTGCTCAGTCTTCAGTGAGGAATAATAGCATATGCATTTAATCTGTGAGTTTGCAAACATACTGATAAGGAGTTCTGCTCAGAGACAGCTCGCTGATCAAATTAAGTGTTGCTTACTTGCAGCACCTTTTCATACTTTAAGATGTCAACACTTTCCTTTTTGATGAAGTAAGTTATTTTTTTTACTCATTACTTTGTACCCCAAACTGAACTGACAGAAGGCAAAATACACAGCTGTCTATTTCTGTGGTGATTCCCTATAAAACAAACAAAACACATCTCTCTCTTCCCTTAGAACAGATTGAGAGAGGAGGGAACAAAATAACTCTTCTCCAATGTAACTTAGCTGTAGTGCCTACACGAGCACAGTTTAAAAGTTGTGATTGGAAATGCATTAGCAGCAGGAGTTGGAACTCTGAGACTGCTTCCACTTTGCACACAAGAAGCTTTTGATTGCCCAGCTAGACTGTAAATCGTGTACTTCATTATAAGCAATATCAGTACTTCAGATAGGCTAACAATGCAGTAAGAACATGAAGTTTTTCATCTTTTTTGTGAATCTCTTTCAGTTTGCAGCTTTAACACTGCAATAACAGTGTTTGACTGTGATGGCAGCTTACTGAAATATTGGGTACGAATGGCATTGCAGTCCCACAGAGTTCAGTGCTTTCTTTATTGCCATCTCAGCAACTATAACACTCAGATATGAATTTGTTCTTAAATGTTACGTCTCCTTTGAAAGATAAACAGGCAGAAAATTGAGCTTGGATAGGAGGTCTCTTAGGTAGAAAGAAAATGCTGTAGAAACTGGTGGGTACATTTTTTTTTTCCTGGATATTATGAAGTCTTACTAAATCTGATACTTCTTGAAACTGGATACAGAAGATCCCATTAGAATTAGTGGCATTTTCTGCATTATTTATTTTGCACTTCAGATATCTACGTGCTGCTGTATGACTGCTGGGACTTCCTGCTCTTCAGTAATAGATATCTTCTATCCTTAATGTAATTGTCTATGTCCATGCTAGGTAACAGGCTCTATCTGCACTTTTATGCCTTAGTACACTGTGAAAAGACCAGAGTGCTCTAGAGATTTACAGCATGAAATAGACAATGTGTGAGGTTGATTCTCCCTCTGCCCCCTTGAAAAAGATTAAAAATAAAGAACAGGACATACTTTTTACTGCTACAGGGCATATTTCTTTGATGCCTTTCTGTTATGAATAGAAAAACTCTAATTTATGACATGATAACAAAGTTTTCTTAAAGAGATACAGAATCTTCTAACCTGCAACAGCAATCAGCTGCCTATTGTGCACAGGTCTGTTGCTGATTACTCAGAACCATGGCAACACACCTTCTCACTGCACAGTTTCAGGTAATGATGTTGAAGACTTGAAAATTCTATTGCAGTTTTGCTTTGCTTTTATCTTGTATACAAAGAAAATAGCTCCAGCCTGAGAAGTGAAATGTTGTTTTCAATAAAGAGCTTCATGTTCTTATCAGAACAATTTGGCACTGATGATATAATCCATGCTTTTTAATAAGTTGTTCAGCCTAAAAAATAAACATGCATGTATACACATCTCTACAGAGAGAGGGGGACAGAGAGGTTATAGGGTTATATAATTGTAATTAGTGACACAGGTATGTTTTGCAGTTTTGTCATTGACTAGGGGGTTTTTGAACCAGTTGGAGGGAGCTAATGCTTGCCCTCAGTCAGCTGGGCTTGTTGCTATTTGGTGTCACCTGTGAAACAGATTCCCCAGAAACCTTCATTTAAAATGTAGCCAGGCCCAGCTGATGTGGAAACTCGCAGTAATATAAATAGGTTGAAAATGTGGGCATTTGTTCCCTTGCTAAAGGGAAAAATCTCTCATAATTTTTGTTCTAGCTGAGCAAAGCTAGCAGTACTGTAAATACCAAATTCCATGCTTGACACAAGTTTATTATATACTTAAATCTCCTAAATATAGATAGGATGTATATTGTGAGACTTAAGACTAAGGAACCTTTTATATTATGAATATATGTTGTCAAATTAAAATATTCATTTCAAATTTCAGCTAAGTTGAGAGCAGCAAAACCAAGAATATTATAGTGACTTCCAGCCTTCGTTCTGATGAGCTTTCCATGTTCTTTGTCATCCTGGGCTGAAATTTTCCTGCAAGCCTCTTTCCAATGAGATCTCAGGCCACATAGCTGCTGTTCTAATTTTTTTTTTCCCTTGGTTTTCATAAAAGCATGGCCTGGCAAATGTGTTGGGCAAGATTACCTTGTATGCTCTGCAGAGTGCTCTATACAAGTTGTGGATGCTCTGTTCACAGTGATGCCCATCACCTTAGAATGTTTTTGTCTTGCTATGGCCAAACTTTCTCTCTGCTGTTTCACTGATTTTTGTGATGATACTTAATAGCAGAATATGTTGAATATGCTGAAATAACTCATTATGACTTCAGTGGATTGCATCCTTGTGAACTGTAGCTGTACAGGAAGCCATACTCCTTCCTTTTAGCTTCCCTTGTACATCCACAGGCTTCAGTGGGAGCAGTGCTGCACAAAAAACGCAGGCAGCTGAGCTCATTGGGTGTGTTCCATCTTCAGAATGCTGCGGGCTGTTTTTGACGATATTTGTGTGCAGATTGAACTGACATTGAAGTGTGCTGTGAACCCAGTATAAATAGAAGCAAGGAAAATGAGAAGCTGAGGAGTGCAACAACTTGTCTTTTCAGCACTACTTACTTTGTATCATTACTCTGGAACATAGGTAACATAGGGATGGAAAATGGTACTGTACATGAGATTAAAATTGAAAGTTATTCTATTTGATTTAAGATATATTTCTCTCCTCCAACCCTCCCTTATGGTGCCTAGATGGGAGTTCAGAATCGAATTTCAATTCATGTTGACAGATTTTGATGGTGATGATGAGGGACATGTGGTTTTTCTCAAAGTAACTGCACTGACAATACTTGTGGGCAGACTCCTCCCAGGCACCTGCTGCTCTTGCTGTGCAATTGGTATGTATAGAAAACACACTGCATGCTGATTTCAGATGGCTGCTACTTAGGTGATCATAAGGTACCAGTATGGTCAGTAAGAGTATTTCTCTTAAGTGCTGTCTATATGCAGAAATCAAAACAGGTTAACCTGAAAATCTAAGAGAGAGAAGAAATCTTTCTAGCTTAGTGTTCGAAATGTTTCCTTAAAGGCAAAGTTCTTGTTCTTTGCCTCGGCTACACCAAACTCACTGCCTTTTCAGACGTTATGTGAGGGAAGGGGAAACTGACTTGCACATTGCATTCTGTTTCTTGCCAGCATACTTCTGGGAGAAGCCCAGCTCTGGTTTCTTTTAGAAAAATAATAAATTCTGTAAAGAAAAAAAAGAAAAAAATCAAACAAAAACACCCCAAACTCTACAGCTAGACCCATGTTTTATTTGTCAGCTGCAGTACTGGCTTAATGTGATTTGGCTTCTAATATTTCCCCTGTAATGTTCTCATTTTTTTACTTGTGTCTTTTCTATTATTATTTCCCTGGGACTGGCAGGCTCTGTGACACCAACCAATGTTTTAGATGTTAATAAAAGCAGCTTTATTCAATAAGGATGAGTTTTATTTAATAAAAGAATCGAAAGATAACCTGACTTTTCATGCTGCATTCACATTAAATCAACCTCCTGAGGTGGTTGTGGATGCCATGTTTAGTGGCATCACTGGTCCTAGGATGCACAAACCTGACTCTAGACAGATTGGTTGCAGAAAAGCTCAAGAGGTACCTGAGATTCATTGCAGGCTTGGTTTATAATGTGTTACATTAAAATACTTGATTTTCACCAATCTTAATAATGTTGCCTGCTGCAGTATTAATGGTAATTCAGAATGAAGTGGATTTGAAATACTTCAGAGACATTTAGATAATGCTGATAATTATGAGTGGATTTAAGGTTCGTATTTGAGTATGTTAGGCTGCTTCAGCCTTCTGTGTAGGGAGAAATCTTACTCTAGAATGCTGACTGATTTCTTTTTATATCAAATAGGCTTGGTTGCAAGGTAAGGTGCTAGTCTGGTCCTGCAGAGCTAATGGATTGAAAGCCTTCATACTCCAGAGAGTACAGCTTGGAGGTTTGCCCACACATTTTCCAATTTAGTAGTGCAACTTACACAAAAGGATGACATAACTTCCAGGTCTATGATAAAAGATATTGGGTCCATATGTAGGTCCACAGTGGGTGTGATCACGGATCATATTTAAATCAGTATATATGTTTTCATTGCCTCTGGCAAGCTTTAATTCAGAGTGTAGACAGTTTTCTGGTGCAGTGTTTTTCAGCTGTGGCCCACACAGCAGTGGTGATTCATGGAACATCTGAGCAGCGTTGTGAAACCAGTGCCAGACATCTCATGCGTGCAAGCTAGAAAAGAACACAGAAAATAAATGTAGCAAGGATGCATTCAGAGTACATCCTGGTTACTCTTTGGTTGTAAGCTAAAATGTTTGTGACACTACTGTGCAAGATGGTCTAGATTTCTTTCAGAAATGTTAGTTTGCTCTTGTACTTAAAAAGGTTTGATGAAAAACCACTGTAGTGAGGCTAACTGTAATAATTTAAAGTATATTTCTCTGAGCAGTTTGGTATTGCCTTAATACTTTGGATACAGCAGTTGATAATGTGAATGTTTCTAATCTACTCCAGCACAAGTCTGCTAAAGTCAGCATTGAATAGTGGCTCAGTGAAGCAAGGTAGGAGTAGTCTGCTTGAATTGCTCGTGACATCTGTGCTGCAGGGTCAGTTAACTTCCTAAGAGGCTCTTACTGTATTCTCCAAGGATGTATGTTGGCTTTCACACTCCTAGACTAGATTTTTTTTTTTAAATTAAGATTTCCAGAAAGATTTCTGGAGGTAGGTTTTTGTATTGCAGATGATTGATTGCCTACATGAAAGATGCTCAGCAAGATGTGCTCACTTTTGGTTCTTATACAGTCCATGTAGAAATGGTTGGCAGTGGCTCAACTAGGACAATGCCATACTTTAAATTTGCAAAATGTAGGCCCTCTTCATTCCTTCTGCTCTCAGTTCTCTTTCTCACAGGTCCTTCTAGATCCATTTTAAAGTTACTTAGAATTGACTTGAAGTCTTGGTGTTATTTCAGTGGATTGTATTTTGAGGCTCTCAGTGGAAGAGGATCAATGTAGAGCTAAATAGCTCTGATAACATTTCACAATGTGATAAATATGTTAAAAAAAAAATTAAACCCACTCAAAACAACAACAAATCACAAACCAAAACCACGTTATCGGTTACCTGCTTGTCATCTTTAGCACATTTACAGAAGCTTGCTTGAGTTCAGAGGCGTGTACTCCCTTGATCTGGCAAAGTATGTCTTGATATGATCATCAATATGGGACTTAGGGTGGAACTGAGCAATTCTGATTCTGCCCAGTGGAGGGCAGAGGTGTGTATGCATTCTGTAAGTTTACCACCACACTTAGCTGCTCTGCAAGCTGCTCGAGATGAGGACTTCTAGACTTTTCACTGCCCTGTCATGTTTACACCAATTTTCACTGTCTCGTTCTGTTTCTCTTCTACCTTAGATCATAGGAGTTGGGCTCTTTGTTAGATATTAAGTTAGGCTACAGATTTTGGCTCAAATGTAAACACTAGAAAAACGTGGCCTAGCTTCTATAGAAGAGGTTGGAAAAGGAACACATGCAAACTAGGTATCTCCCAGTATAGTGAGTTAGTACACATCTGATTTATGACTGAGTGGATCTTGTCATCTAGATTCTAGTGGCAAGAGTGCTTTTCCCAAGATTTAATGGACGCTTAGTCAGTGTGAGCTTTGTGGTGTCCTTGTTAGCGTAAGAGTTGTTATACCTTCAGTGACGAACAGAAGCAAGGTATTGCTTTTTAAAGCTTGATACAATGCTCTCCACAGATCATTCTGTAGTTTTATAAGGGTTTATCAGTTAAGATTCTTTTATTCCATACCCTTTTCCATACCATTGGGCAAACAGTTGTACAGGGATCACGACTTCAGCTGTGCTCTGCTCTCTCCTTTGTGGTTGACTGTGTCCCCTGCAGCACTTGTCTGATAAGAGATGATTTCTTGCATACAGAACACTTGTGCACAGTAGGATGCTGTTATATACTTCTGACTCTTTGACACCATCTGCCCACTAAAGTGGTTTTAATGGGTTTCCACTGAGCCAGGCTGTACTACAGCCCTGACAGCATGCTCCCTGTTCTTAAAAAAAATAAACAATCTTTTTAGAAAATCTGTCTGTGAACATTGGCTTCTGCAATAAAAATGATGATTACATACCACTTGATTTTCTGGAACCAGAAATACCTCTTCTTGATGGGCGTTAAAATAGAAAAATGACTGATAGTGCTATGTTGGTTTGTTGTTGCTTTTAATGATCTTATTAAGCATTATTTCTTGTCCCTTTTTATTGTCTGATATTACTGTCCATTTGCAGAAATGCAGTAGTTTCACCTCACTGGCATTCTTTTTTTTTTTTTTATGAAAGCTGAGGAATGCAGTGCTTTGCTATGGTGATTTAGGTGTCAGGGTACCCGCTGGCTTTCTGTAACCTTTGGAAAATTACTTCAATTCCTTCTCTTCCCCTTTGTCTACTATGAACGCAGGTTCATTAGAGTAGGATCTGTTTACTTGCTGTTTAGGTAGCACCTGACCCTCTTCTCAGATGAGATGTACATTTTACCATGTTAGAAGTGATTAATTACTGAGTTACAAATTGGAACATAGCATTCTGATTGCCCTGGTCATTGGACAGCATTAAGAACTCTGAGTTCTGTTAGAATACAGAATAAGAGCATCTTAATGGAAAACAATAAAAATGAGATAAAAGCATCTCTGTGATTAAATATGTTGAAGAGCTTACCTAGATCCCATCCCTTGATGTTACAATTAATAAATTATCTAAATCTTTTCAGACAGTGACATGATATATAGGAAGCAAAGGTCTTTATGAAAAGGTGTCATAAAGATGATTTTATTTCCTTGTTATAAGCTGTGTTACTAATCTGTTACAGAAACCCACCTGATTTTAAGCATCTGTATTAGTAATGTCAAAAGCCACTTAAAAATCCTGTGGTTTTTTGAAGGTGGTACAGGTCTTAGAAATACTGCATTCTTTCTATTCCCTTCAAGTCTTTGGGGTTTATTTTAAGCTCTTTCATGTAACTAAGATGCAAACATGAAGGATAGCAGTGCTGATTGAGATGAACTTATGAAAGGAACTTTGGCCAGCCTCTTCTGTTACTGAACTCTGGTCTCCTCAGCAAAACAAATGAAATGTTCTGAAACTCTTAAATGGTGGAACATCTCTGGTGGAGGACAATGGAAATTTTAATGTTTAGTTTCAAACTAAAATATTGAAATGTCAGAATTTATCATAATGTAGATCAAACTTAATTCCATTTATCTATTGTAAACTCATGTTACAAGCAGGCAAAATAGATTTCTGATTTTTTTCATAATTATTTGGTCTGTTTTTTTTTTTAAGCATTCCTTCCTTTGCATAACAGAAGCTCTTACATTTTGCAAATGCCCTTGCTGTCCTTCCTTGACCTGCTGGCAAAAAGTGATATTGACATGGTTTTTGTTTACTCCTCAATTGAAATAGATTGCATAGCTCTTGCAAGTAGACCTTGCCTTCTGCTCTAGTGCTGGTGTATATATATATAAAAAAAAAAAAGTAGTACTGTGTTATGAGGTACTACAGATACCCTGCAACTTGAAAGGGAGTGATAATGAAATGTAGTATTTGATACTGCAATTAAAACTGTTAAATGCTGTGAAAATATAGCAACAATAAATCTTTTGGAGTCAAGGTCCAGATTTAAAGGGGACATGTATGGAAATGATAAAATTTGAATGTGGAAAATAGTTATAAGAAGCCTCCCCTAGAATTTAAAAACTGCATTCCACAGACATAGCACTGTCACTGTAGTTGAGCACCTCCAGTAATCTGTTCTCTGGCATTTTCATTTTCATTCCTTTGTAGAAAAACTGTGATTAGAGAAATCAGATGTAAAAGCTTATGGATTGGCAAGGGAATGAATCATAAACGGTAAAAAGTGTGACATTCATCACTTGGAATATTTGTGATTGCTGTATTCAGCTGATTGATTAGCCTTGTCAAAGTAACGTCACATTCCATAATCAACAAATCATCAACAGTTTTGAAAAAAGTATTAGAATAATGATGGCTAAGGCAAAGTCGTTCAAGTTTGACAGAGACGTGACTATCAATAAGAAATACTATCCCAGTTTTCCCTCAGCATATTCCTTGCCATGACTTAGCTGAAATTATGAGAGGGGCAGGAAAGACCACCACAGAAGTTGCTAATGTGATCACTGATCTTTATGCCTTGGGATTCAGGTATAATTCTCCAAACTGAAACAGACACTGCTTAGCTGTATGCTGGATGTTTTGATGAGCAAGCTGAAAGGTTTTGAAGACATCTTCATATTCTTCATCCGGCCAAAATTCTGTAGCAGTGATAAGAGACTGCAGTGTGATACTGGAGATCACGTGGGTGTTTCTCGGAAGAAATTTGGACTTCAGTTCCTAGCCTCAGTCGTGTAGCTGTGATAAATTTCAGCTACCGCCAATGGCTGCTGTTTCAAGTGTTCCCAAAAAGCTGAGCATCCCCTTTTCATAATCATGGACCTGGGCCAGCCTACCAATTTCTCTTTGGCTTTCTGTTCTGCATTGAGCTTTACAGACTACTATTGTATGAGATCTCTCACATCTGCCTATCACTCGGGCAGTTCCCAGTTCTTAGTCACTTGTTTTCTTTCCTTATGAACTAGAGCTGCGACTAATTTAGTTAGTCTTAATGGCTCATCATATCTTGTGTGGGCTTCCTGTTTCCGACCTGTTTTCTCTTCCTCTGCCAGAATGTATGCACTAGTAGACAAATGCCATCTGGGAATTATAAATCTGTCACCAGTACTACTACTGCTATGGTTTATGTGTATAGAGATGCAAAGACTATTAAAAGGGCTGACTAATCTGCATTGGAGTAGTAATTTTTTAAAATGATGTCCATCTTGATTCTTGAGGAATCCAGCTTTTTGGTCAAAATCTGTAAGCTCATAAGAGTTTTGTTTTATTACAGCTGAATGGTTAAACCAGTGTGGGGTTAAATGGCTGTTTGAGCCATGGACCAATACCTAATTAATCCTTGATGGGATTCAAATATTTTTGTTGTCTGAAAGCAGTATCATTATATTTATTTCTAAATTCTTTTTAAGATGTCAGCGTGTAGCCTTAAGGATGTGAAAGAGAGGTAGAGCTTGTCAGCTTCCCTGCCTGCTCAGAATTAGTCTGAGCCTATTGGAAATGAAAGGTTCAGAGAGCACAGATGGAATAGATTGAAGTAGCAGCTTTGAGTGAATTGAAAGGGCAAGCTTACTGGCTAATAGTGATCTCAATGGGCAGAAAGATACCCAATAGATATAGATTGCAATTGTCAGACTTTGTAAAGTCCTCGAAGGAGCTGCTCAAGGCTATTTGTTTTCCAGTCCCAGCCTATGGCAGCCATTTTTCAACTAAAATATCTTTTACTTCCTTGTAATAAAACTAAAATGTGGAGTATATAATATTTATTGAATTATTGAGGCAGAAACTGTTCTCTAATTGGTTGACTTCTTTAAGATAACAATATTGTACAGATGCATCTATTTAGACATTATATTTCTTCATTCTGTAGATGAAAGTTAGATTTTCAGAAGCTTTCTAATTTGAATTTAGGTACCAGAATGAGTACTGAGATGTTGAGTTAGTCTCAGCATTTTGATGTGTGCTTTCAAGAAAGTCCATCCAGAAATGTCGCAGTGGGAGGTGGTGAATGCTGAATGCAGTGAACCCTCCCACACCAATCGAGGGAGCAGAGCAATAGAAAATCTGGGTTCTGAATCGTCTGAAAATTTTACAACAATTCCCAGCTTAGTGGACCGAATCTTGGCTGGACTTTAAGGATGATGATATGATATTAGGAACTAGTAATATTGCACCAAAATTTAATAAAGTGAACTTTTAAGTTTTGGCTTCAATTGCCTTCACTTAAAGAAGAGAGTGATCTCATACTTAACAGCTCTATTTAAGCAGTACTTTGACTTAAACCTAGAAAAGTGTAGCCTCTGCTTTTTCATGTTTTTAAATCTGTATTCATGTCTTCAAGTTGATCTTTAAGAAATTCAGTGAGCTGTTTGAGATTTATATAGCATTTTATCATATAAATTTTTAATGCGTGAAGATAGGAGACAAAAGGTAAATAGTACACTGGGTTGCCAGTCTATGAAAGATGCAGAATCATTTGAAATTGTGCTATTGTTTTCATTGTAAATGACCTTTGTTTTTAATTCAGATTTTGTTTCACTCTGTATACTCAAATTCACTGGTATCTTCTGCTAGGGATAGTTCTGCTAGAACTAGGGATTCTCTCATATCCCCTGCACCTCAGCTTGTCACTATACTGCACTTTTCTGATATGTGCAAAATAAAAAGCTTAAAATGAAAGGATGGAATACATTATATCCCTGTAAAGTTCCTAAAGCAATACAAATACCAGGTGAGATTATGGGAAAAATACCAGAGAAGTATTTTGGATGTCCTGTCTACAGAGGGGCTGGAGTGTCAGGAAGAACAAGATGGCAATAAATGATGAGAACCGTCAGTGGCGTGGGAGGGTGGGGACCAGTATCTATGTTGAATCAGCTCTCCTTTTTCTGGGCTTCTATGGAGCAGCACAAAGGGACTGAAAATCTGCAAGCCCTTGTGTCCTTTCCAAGCAGCATCCTATTGATTTCATTGTTCTTAAGGCTTTCATTGATCATAGAACTGAACAACCTTCTCCTTTACTAAGCATAAGGAAACTACTGATACCATGCTAGGTAGCTTTTTCTCATTCCCAAACAAGGATTTTACATGGCATGCACAGCAAAATCCATATCTGTTTCCTAAAGTTCTTGCTACATTCATTCAGAGCTGGTTAATATCACAATATCCACTTCCTTTTTAGGATTTCCTCTTCCCACAAATTGATGCTCCCAGAAAGAAAGTGGTGCTTGGTTTTCTTCATTTTCCTTTCTTACATTACTCTCTTATAATTTAGAGCATACTGTGAAGTCAAATTTGTTTCAAAGCTGACAAAACTTGCAGTTTTCAGAAAAAATCTTTTTTTTCTCTTAAAAATCCACAGGCCTGCTATTTTTCATATGCTTAGAAGCTGCAGGTGGGTGTGCTGATTATACATCATTTCAGAGACACTGGCTACTGAGACATGATTTAAGACACTAGAATAATTCAGTAGTTTCTCCTGTGTGTTCCCATTGAATATCTAGTGGGCAATTTCTTCAGAGGCAATTTACCCTGGAGGGGCTGTTTGTCTACACAACCCCATAGTTAATGTGCCAAAGACCACCTGCTTGTTTATTTCTTTTGAGGGGACAGAAAAAAAAAAGTTGGTAGAGGTACATTTAGTTGTTGTTTTTGGAATATGATGTAGCATGTTCCTGTCTCCATTATATTAATGTGGCACATTAATGCTGTTGGGTTTGATAGATTTCTGGTTTTGTTTTCCTGCACTGAATACGTATGGAGATGTAATGCTGTCATCTGGAGTTGAGAGCTAAATGATAATAACCATATTAGCATATTCTTTAACTGGTTGAAAGGCTGCAGACAGAGGGTGGTCATCAATGGCTCCATGTCCAGGTGGAGGCCGGTAACAAGTGGTGTCCTCCAGGGGTCTGTCTTGGGACTGGTGCTCTTTAACATCTTTATCAGTGACATCGATCACGGAATCGAGTGCACCCTCAGCAAGTTTGCTGATGACACCGAGCTGAGTGGTGCGGTTGACATGGTTAAAGGAAGGGATGCCATTCAGAGGGACCTCGGGAGGCTAGGAAGGTGGGCCTGGGTGAACCTTATGAGGTTCAACACAGCAAAGTGCAGAGTTTTGCACTTGGGCCGGAGGAATCCCAGGCATCCATGTAGACTGGAAGGAGCGGTCCTTGAGAGCAGCCCTGTGGAGAAGAACCTGGGGGTCTTGATGGATGAAAAACTTAACGTGAGCCAGCAGTGTGCCCTTGTGGCTTGGAAGGCAAATGGTATCCTGGGCTCCATCAAAAGAGGTGTGGCCAGTAGGGACAGGGAGATGATTGTTCACCTCTACTCTTGTGAGTCCCCATCTGGAATACTGCATCCAAGTGTGGAGCCCCCAGTACAAAAAAGGCAGGGAGCTGTTGGAGAGGGTCCAGAGGAGGGCCACCAAGATGATCAGGGGACTGGAGCACCTCCCCTGTGAAGGCAGGCTGAGGGAGCTGGGCTTGTTCAGCCTGGAGAAAAGAAGGCTACAGGGTGACCTCATTGCAGCCTTTCAGTACCTAAAGGGAGCCTACAGAGGGGAGGGGAGTCAACTCTTTGAAAGGGTAGATAACTGCAGGACAAGGGGAAATGGTTTTAAGTTGAGGGAGGGGAGATTTAGGTTGAATGTCAGGGAGAAGTTCTTTACAGAGAGAGTGGTGAGGAGCTGGAACAGCTGCCCAGAGAGGCTGTGGATGCCCCGTCCCTGGAGGTGTTCAAGGCCAGACTGGATGGGGCCCTGGGCAGCTTGGTCTAGTATTAAATGGGGAGGTTGGTGGCCCTGCATGTGGTAGGAGGGTTGGAGACTCATGATCCTTGAGGTCCCTTCCAACCCTGGCCATTCTGTGATATAACTAATGAATTCTTGAACTCTTGCTTGTGGTTGAATACAATAGATTATTGCATGAAACTACATTTCTAGCTTCTGACAGCTCCTGCACCATCTTCATAGTGCCTACCTATCCCACATATCTTATTTTCTTTGGTAACACATCTGATAAGTTTTAGCACAAAGCATAATATTTAATATATGCTTTTTTTAAAGTGTATTAAAAAACTATGTGAGACAATGTAATAGTATTAGAATTTGATTATTAATTCAGGGGAAAAAAAAAAAGGAGCAAAATTAACACAACCTTGGCAGAAGTTTACAGCTTTGAAGAAAACGGGGCCTCAGAGGAGCAGTAGGACTCAGGTTTGATTAAAGTGGGATTTCAGAAATTCTCTGCACTGAATGAAATAAAAAGATATTCTATTTAATTAGTTCTGTGAAGGGAAAAGAGGTATTTCTCACTCATTGGCTTTCTATACAGCCTTTAAAACATGGAGTATGTCTGTAACTATTTTGGTAGACTTATTTTTTGACTCAAGGGAATTATGCTGGATTTCAAACTTTTTGATAACTTTCCATAGACAGACTGGGGAATGTTCCTATTAAAGCACATAGACTTTCTGCAGTCCTGCTCTGTAATTTTTTTTCCTGATGGGAACAGTTCATATTGGGATCAAATACCTTTGAGGGAGAAATGTTCAGAAGGAAATGCACCTGTTGATTTTTCCCAATATTTCCTCTGTGCAGCTCCATCTAGATAGCTGCTTGTTTGTCAGAAGATGCCCACAGACTACAGTCACCTAGCTGAAGCTGGAAGAGTCACTTTTTTTATATACTAAGGACACTTTTTTTTACTGTAATGCAGGAAAAGAAACACATTTTACTGGAACTACTCTTGGGTTCTATCAATGTAAGAGAGATGAAATTTAATTCCAGAAATTTATAATTGAGTAAAACCGCGCCTTTCTTTAGTATAGTGCTTTTGATCAGGTAATTTCAAACTATTTCCTGCAAGAATTTTATGCACAGAGAGACTAAAAGAATTCAGGTAAGAAAACTGGCACAGCCTCAGAGTGGCTCCTGTTCCAGATGCAGGTTAATTGCTTTGATTTACATGGCAGTTCATGGGTCAGAATTTGGTTTATTCTTAGAAAATTTACCTTTTCTTTTCATGTTGAAGAGCCTGGTTAAAATTGGATTGAATGGCTTATGTTTCAAAAATTTGAAGGTGTGCTTGAAAGAATGGAAGGTTGGAGTGCTTCATGTTTTATTCTTGACTGGTTTGGATGTACAAAGGATGTTTGAGAATTCTAACAATGAAATAAGTGTTATACCATTGATCTTAAGATGAAAACGTGGTTTCCATGTTTTCCAAAATGTAAGGCTACTTGTGTTTTTCTGTTCACTATAATATTGAAACTTTCATGTCTAATACATTTATCCAGGTATCCATTAACAGAAACAGCAGCAAAATGTTTAAGATAAGAAGCATCTGCAACCCTTTGTTAATGATAGCCCACCCACTACCTTTGAATATCCAATCGTGGTAGTGGTTTTTGTTCAGGAATCAGCTGTAGTAATTTGTGTAATGGAGAAAGCAACTGTTAGAGAGCAATGCTGAATGATCAAATTTTATCGGTTCATAAAAACCTTGGAGGTTAATAACTTTGTTTTGTGAAACAGATGCTTAATTTTGAGCCTGGGCAATTGCCTCTTTTATATTTGGAGAGGAAAAAAAAAAAAGGATGTTTTGGATTACAGTTAACTGTGTAATTGTATATGACAGATGTATTAAATTAGCCTTTCTCAAAGCTTTTGGAGTTCTGCCCCTCTGAACTGTAAATTTTACTTGACTTTCTCATTTGCAGGTTGCATGGGACCATTCTGTGTGTGTTTCGCATGTCCTGATTCAAAATATTCCAAATTTGCTGTGAACTTACAGACTTACATATGGGTAGAAGACAAATTATTTAGCATTTATGATTCAGATTATGAAGTAAAGGGGGAGAAAGGAAGGGATCCTTAAAAAGTGCTTGCATGCTTTTGATTTGCCTAAATTCAGAACTTGAATGCTCTGTTTAATGTTCCAGTTTGTGCCACAGTCTGCTTTCAGTGCACCAGGGCATTCTGCACGCATTTAATGAACCAGGCGCTTCTGAAGTCTTATTAACAATATCTGAATTGTATTTGAGCCCATGTCCTCATACTCTGTTGAAAACAGGACAAGCTTTTATGAAATGGGATGCTGTGTGTGTGAAGGTAGGACTCGTGGAACATAGTTTTCATCTGATTTTCAAAGAACCCCTACTAAATTCAGCTACATCTCATCTTTATGTGAAGGTGGAGCAGTTTCTGTGGAATTACTATGGGTTTACTTTGCCTTAACAGGAAACAGAATTTATTCCCTTGATTTTAACAGGAGAGACTTTAATTAGAATCACTTCTGCCTTCACAGCACATACATTTGATACATGTGCTTTCCCTGGTTCTATTTCCTGATATACTAAGCTTTTTCTGAATCTATTCCTCAAAAGCTGGCATCTGTTTTTGACTTCAAAGATTACCTTAAAACTTTGTTTGAATTACCCATTTTGTTTTCATCTTTCCAGTGTACCAAAAAAAGATGAATTTCTTATTTGGAGGGAGCATATTGGTTACAGTCATAAAATTAATTTCTTGTTAAAATAAAAAGTGGACATTAAAAATATTTTTTTCAGTGAAAGTGCCAATTTATGAAATAACTGTATCAGATAACAGTTTAGAATACAGTTTAAAATAAAATACAGGTAGCTTATAACAAGAAAATTAACATTCTCCAATGACATTTTTTGCTTACAAAAAATTAAGCTTTGTTGTTCTCAGGAAATTGAAGATTACTGTAAAAATAACTTGTCCTTAGAATGGAAACTTATTTGACTAAATGCATACTTACATAATTATAACCTGAATGTATTCTTGAGGCGTTTTAGAAGGACACCTCAGAAAAATTTGATCTAGTGGTAGTAGAGCAATGAAGTCAGAGAACTCTGGATTGAGTGCTAGGAGCTTATTCTTGAAGAATTTGATTCTTGAATGGCTATAAGAATGAAAGTGTAACACTGAATGTCCTGAGATTTAGTAAGATCATTTCTCACCATTAGAATTAACTGATGACATAAATATGTGTCAGTTTTTACCAGTTCTGAGTCTGACTCTTGATCCTGGAGGTCCCCATTAAAACCAGGTGTTATTAATTGGAGAAATATTCAATCAATTTCAGTGTTTTTACTCATGCAAGTAGAAGAGAAAGCAAGCTTGGTGTTAGCATTTGTTTGTTTTTATTCTGTTCTACAGTGGTTAAAGAATATTTTGTGTTTGCAAATAGAAGAATACAAATACAAAGGTCACAACTGAATTTTTTTTTACTGTTCACTTATCTGCCCTGCAAACTTACATAATGCTCAAAGAAGATTCTTTTGTGTGATTTTTTTCTTATTCTTTGGAAAGGTTGAAATCAATTCAGATGGATTTATTAATGGCTCTCTTAATTAGTTTGCTAATGGCTATATTTGCAAGACTACGTAAGTCTTATTCCCTGCTGGTTAGAGTACAACAATTATTGATCTCTATGTGCTGTGCTAGGGAAAAATACATACAGATTTTCTGTTAACAAAAGAAGCTTTTGAAGATAACTCATTCAGATTTTGGGAACGCATTTGTCTATGTCTTATGAGTTATTAGTGCTAATGGGAGTCATGCATACAGTGGGAGTTGAAATCAGCTATTAACCTACATAGCAAGCTGTGGAGTATTGTAAATCCTTCCTGTCTATGTTATGGTGTGATCCATTTGTGTGACAAGCAGGATGAAGATAAAGTAATCATGTATCTTTCAGACACTGAAAGACAGCTGGGAGAGAACAGACACAGCAGGGCCTCCACGAAGATGAAAATTCTACCTTCCTACCAGTTAGGCTGTCTGCTTTGTATGTTCTGACAGTGATTTTTCCCTAAAATACTCCTTTAAACTTATTTGAGGAACCCTTCATTAAGTTGCATTTCATTTGCTTGCATAAGGGAATTGTAAAATTCTGGCAGCCTTCCTGCACTTGTGTAAGTCAGTGTTATATTGATCAATTAGTCCAAGAACAATGAGAACTTAAGTTCAGGACTTTGATTAATACACAATGCATCTTTTATCTTCACTACATTAGCATAATCGTTATAGTCTGCAAGTGTATTTTCACTCTTTCAGTATCCTTCTGTAGCAGTCAAGGAATTAATTACGCAAAGTGAGGAGATGATTATTTGCTAAGAATTTTGTTTTGGTTATTAAAATCACACTCTCCTGCTGAGCCTGCAGTAGAGCTTTGCCAAATGGCAGGAGTAAATCTATGAGCTGGTGATGCAAACCTCTGAATAATGGTAGCTGATTATCCTTCTTGTTTAGAGATGAATTTCCTCTGTTTAATCTGGCGGAGACTAACAGCAGGGCAGAAGAAAACAGACTCTGCCCACTGTTCTGGAAGCCTGTGGCTGTACAGGTTTGTTCCTGTTTCTATTGAAGTTCTGACTTCATTGGGAGCAGGACAGCTTTATGAGAATAAGGCCTTGATCCAAGCAAGTAGAGAAGTGAGCGTGAAGGAAGTAAAAGAACAATTTAAAACTTTGCTTAATGAAATTCTGCTTTTGAATACTCCTGCTGTATTTTGTGCACTTTCATACCTAGTTGTTTTGCTCAGTGTGAAGTGGTTTGGGGTGAAGGTACGCAAGAGAGAAAGGGAAGAAGATGGAGGATAAATGTAAAGGTTATTTTTCATTTGGAAAATAATTTCAATAGATAGAAATTTTTTCATGACAGCTGTGCCATTCTCACTTAATTCTGAGCCTGTACTTAAATTTCCCTGGTGTGGCCTTGCCCATTTGTATTTCTACAGGAATAACTTCAGTCTTGTTTGCTTTCCAGCTTTTCACAAGCCTTTATTGTAGGAACACAAATTACAGAGATATTCTGTTGAAGGATGCCAGAGGCAATCAAAAGGCTACTTGGCATAAAGAGAGATGACAACGTCCCTTCACACGTAGAATCATAGACACATTTGTGGAAAGAAATACTGTGAAGTTGTTAGCTCATAGTTATGGTTTCCCTCTTCCTTGACTGTTACACGGGAAGGATTTGGTAGGTAAGATGTCTTGGGATTTGTGAATGAAGGGAATATTCTGGCTACCTTTTTCTTTTCAGTCACAAATCTAGGAGACATCAAAATTTAATGGTTTATCAGCCTTTGCTAAGCCATATTCCCTTTTCATACAACAGTAAGTGCACAAGGAGCAGTGTCTTACCAGTGCCTTGCCAAGAGTATCGTGGAAGATAACTGTTTGCACAGTGAGGGCTGTGTCACAATGGGACTCAAAATACATTCATAATTAAAATAACAGTTCTAGGAGTCTTCTAACATCTTCTAGTTCATGGCTCTGTGATGTGAGGAACAATATTTTAACTGAGGAGGAGCAGGCCAGTTGTGGCTACCATCCTCTGGTGGAGTCCTCACAGGCCTTTGCAAGGTAAAAGGATTGACCTACACTGTGCAAAACTTTGAAGGTGTAAAGGTTTGAAACTTGAACTTGTTGTCATGAGCTGCAAAGTATGTTTTGCATTTCTAGACTTTGAGATATTGGAATGGCAGCATGGCAGTTATGGCTTGCAGAACATTATACATGCCCAGTGTTTTTTTTTCCCATCCTGCTCTGCCTTTATATATCACTTGTGCAATGTTTTCTCTGCATCAAAGATACGTGGTTATAAGGCATGTGCTCTGAACCTGTGTAAGCAGAAGCTTTCATTTGCTGTCTATCTTTAGTGCACACTTCATTTCACTTAGAATAAATTATCATATATTTATCACTAGTTTGCAAGCTATTAACATTAATATAAACAAATACATGGCACACGTCTTTGTAAAGATTACCTTTAAATCATGTCAGGATTGTAACACATGCTTCTGCTTGTTTTATTTTTAATAGAGATTTTCTGTTTCCACATACGTGCATGCAAATGTGGAGAAGTCACCACTGATCCTCCAGATCAGGAGGGGATTATGAGGAAAAACAACAACAAAAAATCCCAATGGCAGCAAAATCAACAACAACAGGACATAAATACAAAAAGAACAAATAAGACAAAGTATAGGTAATATATCAAAGACAGTACTCCTTTCACTTACCTGTGTGGAATGCTTCAGGCTTCACTGTCATTACTATGTATGTGCTTTCATTTGATATGTAATGTGCTGAAGCTGGAAAAATGGGTGTATGATTGCAGCAGGGGTGGATACCTGAAATGGCTTTCCTGTAACTTATGTAGGTACCAATCCTATATATCTGAAGCCATTGGAAAGCTGCTGCAGAATATGCTGAAGCCTTTAGTTGGTAAATTTACTGCTTGGGTATTAGTGAGGAGCAGTGCAGTCCCAAATCATTTTTCTCCTTTACTTTAATTTTTCTGTGAAGCTGCAAAGCATGTCTCCCTCCCACTGTTCATCTTACCCCCTACTTTGAGATTTTTCTCCAGATTCTTCTTCCTCAGAGAACATCTGAGGAGGGGTGGTAGCTCTGAACGTATGTTTTCTCTCTTGTACGGTATTATTTGGGTTGTGGAATCTGCAAAACAGATTCAGGTCTTCTCCCTCTACAGGCTGTCTGTCCATCTGTATATCATGCATATTTTGCTCTTAAGCAGAAAATCCCTTCTAACAGCTGTGATCATTCATGCATGAACGCAGCGTTTCTTCCCATTTTACCAAAGGCTATTGTGAATATCCTACTGGAAAATGTGCAGTAATACTGATAGGTACGATTAAAAGTATGATTATATTCTGCTGCCACAGAATTGGCCATCTTGTGGTATTTGATACTTCTCAGAAGTTATGGATTTAGTTATGAACCTCACTTTCATTTATTAAAAAAACTTTAAACTTAGGTAGTTGTGGAAGAAACATGGCATATTTGAGTCTTTAAGGCTTATATCTGAAGACAAATAAAAAGAAATCCTTAATATTTCTGTGTAAGTTATTGCAATTCATACTTTGTGAGATAGCTATAGCCTAAGTCTGTTTTTCTCCTATGAGATGTATTAACTCTTAAGCCTCTAAGGACTGACATGTTAGAGCTACAGTTTTCTTCAGAACTTGTTTTGGATTGTAGAAGGTGTTCAGGAAGGACAATGGAAGTCTCTGGTGGCAGTTTAGCTCCTTGTTTATTTTTCTACAAGTTGATTTAGACATCAATATTTATCATAATGCCATCAGCATCCTCAAGTAAGGAGTGCTATAAGAACATAGCATCACATTATACTGTTTGGTTATTGACTTCATTTCTGGTCTGAGCAGACAAGTGCTGTGAATGATAACTACAAACTTGAAATTGCAAACAGTATGTGAATTTACTCCAAGTATTTATTTCCTTCCCAGGGACACCTGATAGACTTTCTCAGTTTCTGTAGAATATTTTACTGCTGTTGAAATCTTCTAAATATCTGGTGCTGTGCTGGGGTTTTGGCTCTAATATCTTTCCTTCTGTGGATTCCCTGAATTGCATCTTTTTCTGCATTTACTCATTCTTATGTCTTCAACGTGGATAAGAGTGAGATGCGCGACACTCAAGTAAGCTATGGAAGAATCAGGAAGACTTACACTACAATTTTTCACATAGATCTTGCATAAACATGGGTATCTCCTTCCCGAGTTTTCTGTCTACTAAAAAAAACCTCAACAAAATAACCCAAACAAGGTTAAACCAAAATGCAATTGTTCAGATGCTTCATCCCCTCAGCTCTCATAATCAGGTTCATTTATTCATTTTATGCAGTATTTTTAAGGCATGATGACACTGCAAAAGCATGTTCCTCCCAAATTTTGTCAAAACAAACAATGTATTCGCTTGACACATATTTCTTCCCAGATTATGAAAGAATGATTAAACTGGATTTTTCTTCTAAATCTAGCTGTTATTTTTTCCACCTGGGAGAAGAGCTGCTGAGGTTGAGCTAATGGAGGACTGATTAGAGGGCAGTACAACATTTCTGCTGTGAATTTATTTTGCTTTTAAGTACTTCTGTCTGAAAAGTACATCTTTCTCCATAGCAAGGTGTAGCTGGAGAAGTTATTTTTAAGAGAGAAATGTACTCCAGTGCCTGCATTGCTTTTCTATTTAATCTAAAGCATTAGTGTAACTTACCTGGTCTCCTTTGAGTATTGTTCAAACATAGATACTATGAAATAAGCCTCACTACAAATCTATATTACTAAACGGGGCCAGTTGTTGTAACTTTACCTCTTTAAATGCTATAGATAACTGATAATATTTTCTTTTATTGAAAGGCATAAGGAAAGTTTCTTTTTATTTGAGTGTCACTTTTCTGGTGCACTTTCCTACATTTCTGGAGCGTGCTCTCTATGCATAATATCTAATATCTTAGTTGCACTAAGGTAAAACTGCTGATGTTTTTACAGCTTTGTCTATCGTAGCTCCTGCAGACAGATGAAGCTAATTTGATTGTGTCTTGCTGTGGACTCTTAACTAGAATTCTGAAACCTAAAGACAGACATGATGAAAATTACAGGTAATTACAGTGAAATATCCAGCAGAGAATAAGAATTGGAACCCTGTTTTGAAACAGACAAACGAAAGATGTGGGGAAAAAAAAAAAACAGTAATCCATGGAAAGTGATTGAAAGCTAATATAAAATCACTTGTTCATATACCTTCACAGAAAACTTTTCCATCATCTAGGCTTACCTCCAGGGCAATTGGATTGATGATCAGAGAAGAATTTTTTTGGAAATAAGAAACGGTCTGTGTCATAAAAGTCAAGCAAGATTTGACCCTTTGTGCTGGATGTGGATCTGGTATAAGCCCCAGGAATTGATGTATTTTACACATGGTTTATAAAAGGCCCCTCTTTTGTCTCCAGAACTTAAAACTGGGTCTAATGCTTGGTTGTTTCAAAGAGCTAACTGGTGCAGAAAATTCTTTAAAAATCCTTTAATGTGAGGTATTATCATAAGGCCAAATAACACTGCCATACCAGATCTTCTCATTCTTTAATCCACATCTTTGCTTAAAGCATCGTGCTTTCTTGCTAGTGAGCCTGAGTCAGATAAGGCATAGAAGAAATGTTGGATGTGTTCCTTAATATTCAGTTTTCCAACAGTTTTACTGACAAACTGACTTTCCAAAGGTTCGAGACAATGATGTTTTCCAAAATTACCCGAAGCAGTAAATTTATTGAATATTAAAAAACACGCAGCATCTTCTATGTATTTTCTTTAGTAGGTGATGAAATGACCTGGACATTTTAATAATGTCTGGCAAATTACTTTAATTTCCCCCTTTGTATGATTAATAATAGATGAGATAGACACACGGATGGTGTCTGCTTACTCTGTGGATTTATGTATATATGAAGTAATATGAAACTAGGATGGATAGAGAAACTAATAAGCAATCATCATTATGGGGTATAGCAAAAAAAAAAAAAAATCGATCTCAACATTAAAAATCTTTGGAAGACTCAGGGTTTGGAATGTGAAATTGTTTTTTACCTTTACAGCTTCAGTTAGTCACTACTGAAAATTGATGCCCAAGACAAAAGAGGCAAATTCTTTTGAATGGAAACTTTTGCTGAATTATTCCAGAACAATTTCCAGGAAATTTCCCATATGCTCTTTGTTCTCAGTAAGTACACATCTCAGTCAGGGAAGAGGATGCCCATACAACCCAACAAACTATTGTTGTCCTTAGGTTGGCTTTAGATTTCAATTCGATTTCCTTGGGGACACCACATTAAAGGAGTTAAGAATTATTCAGAGTATTTCCAAGAATGCAGTCAACAAATTCCACTGCAAAAAAACAGTGTTTGCAAATTAAACTGAATCAGGACTTCATTAAATCAATTAATTAAAACTCCAGGTAGAGTTTTGTAAATGACTACCAGAGAGTCACTCAAAGAGATAAGAAGCAGCAAAAATATATCATGCATATCTCTACCTCTGTGTAAGTGACAAGGACAGCTTGCTTAAATGCTCCTTCACTAAGCCTGTGGACCATTGTTTTCAGTGCTATTTTGTAAGCACAGCATTACTAATGTTCCTTGAGTTTTCTGTTAATCACAGGTTGGCCAAATCCAAGATTCAGAATACAACTTGGTATGTATCAATGCTTTATTTTTGTTCTTAATTGTGGTCCAAAGGCCAGACTGAGTTGCTCAAACTGCCTACTTCACAGCATGCTGTTTTCCAGTATTTATTTAGTGCAAAGCTGTAGACCATACAAAGTAATCCCACTGCAATATCAACTCACAAACAATTTTATAAAGCATCTTTAATGCAGAGTGTTACTGTACCCAGAGGTGTAGGAGAGCAGTATTAATGCAGGCATGATAGTTCTGAGTGTTCGTATGAGTCCTCAAGGAATAATAAACAGCTTGAAATAACAACCGACAAATTCTCCAGATGCTTTTTATCCATGTGTTGGCAACTGTGTTGATTCCAGATCAATGCAGGGTATTAAGACATTTATATGATTGAGCTAAAAAGCTGCCAGGTTGTACAAGCATCAAACTTGTATAAAACAGGAGACCTGAGTAAAGCCAATTGTATTCTGTTCAGCAAATGCAGGAATAGAACTTTGTGGTTACATCAAAATCTTTCCACTGACAGTATTTATTTTAATTTAGTATGTATACTGGCAAAGCTGAAATATTTGTAAGTCTCAATTACTGGAATCCCAATATTTGAATATTTTTCTGGTATAAAATGAGAGTCCTGGCAGTAAGGTGCAACTCATTCCTTAGACAACAGAAACACAAAGCTTTTATTTCACATGCAATCCCAACAGGCCCCAGAGCATACCTGTCATAACAATTCTTGGTTTTGACTCATGTTCCTGGATCAGCAGAACTGTGTGTTTCTTACTGATGCCAGACTCTGGCATCATGGAGCTTTGTTGTGAAGCACTGAGCATACAGAGTAGTCCTGGGACAATCAGTTGTTGTCTTGGCTTGTATCATGGAATGCAACCTAGACAAAGAAGCTGATCTGAAAATGAAGTCATTTGGAAGCACTTCTAATTGGCTGTGTGGACACTTGGATCTCATTGTATTTTTTTTACTGCATGTGTCAAAATCACACATGGTTGTATAAAATTAAGTTTCATTTGATTTTCTTGAAATTCATTGATAATATAAAATCACAATAGTGTAGCAGACCCAGCTAAGATATTGATACAGATTCCTATAAAGTGAATTCCTTTAAAGTTCAACATCTACAGACTTCTACTTTAAATTAAAAAAAAAAAAATAAATTCAGAAAGCTCAAACTTATAAAATCTTATCAGAATCCTCAAATCCCGATCATGCCATTAACCATCTTTTGTTGCATGTTTTTGCTTTCCTCTGTGTTGGGTCTGCATGTAGCTATGTGGTATGTGGTCTAAACTAAGAAACTATATATAGAGACTGAATGTATAAAACTATCCATGTAAGAATATGCTTTGAAATCCAAGTAAACATCTGTCAGGCTGGAATTTCTTTGTATGAGTGTTATTTTTGAAAATACAGAATATTTTCAAGGCTCCATTGCCTAATGTGATTTTAGTCCCACCTGGGGATATACCATGGCAGTAGCATCGAGAAAACACTAAGAAAGTGTTCTGATCCCATCTATGGTTGAACAGCATGTCTTACACACTTGTAGTAGCCTCTCTTGAAAGTTCCCCCAGAAGAGCTGCAAACCTGCTGGGTCTCAAAGATTTTCACAGGATTTTGGAAAGTCTTTGTATATAAGCTGCATTTTCCTGAAATTATGTTTGCTACTGTGGTGCTTAGAAGCTGTTCATCTTGTCCAGATATCCTTCTGGAAAATGGTAATAAGTACCTCTTGGGAAAACACTGTGAAAAGGTATTTCTTTTCTTAATTATTCTTGCATAAGTAGAAATAGAACCTTACTCTATTATGAAGTCATCAAGTGTATTTCAGAATATGAGAGCAGTTTCTGGGTACTAATGAAAGTGCTATCAGGTGTTTGAATTACATGTTTTACTGCAAATAATGTTTTGTGTGGGAGTGTGTTGTTTGTTTGCTGTCATCTGTTATTCTTCTGTTTAAAAACTTTTCCAGAAAGTTAGACTTAGAAGTATTTCTTTGATTTTGTTGATCTAATTTTATTTCTAATTGCTTTTCCATTTGAAATCCAAATGAGGTAATATTCATCAAAGAGACAGAGAAAAAAATTCGAATAGTTTTCTGGCTTTTATGCTCCAGTTCTGATCAGTGGAAAATATTTTTCAAGTGTCTGTAAGTTGTTCATAACTTCCAGCCCTTCTTGTTGGGTTACAGAAAACAACTTCACAGAACTGCTTTACAGAGCTTTAGCTAGGTAGTGCATAAAGAAAGCTTTCTGAATATTACCTTTGTAGTAATTTCTGCAACCTTACTTCTGCAGTGTTACTTCTGTGAAGATTTACTTGCACGTGTAATCTTGTTGGCTTAAATTTAATGCTGTGGGTAATACAAGTGTTTGAACCAACTGAAGATTATTTCCATCCCTTTTTTTTGATAAAGATGTTAAACTGTTCCTTCTTAAGTATTTTTTCAGTGGCTCTTGCACAATTCACGTTACACAGCAGTAAAATTCATTAGGACTCAATGATAAGGCCCATTAGGCAGATGCTGGGATTTTGGTTACCTTACCAGGTTGTGAAAGATTCATTTATTATCTATGGTATTGTTAAAATCCGAATGGATCAGTGAAACCAAATACAGCATAAAAGATGGTTCAGATCTATGGATCTTTGCCAAAAATCTGCTTTAATTTATCTGCCTTAAAATCTTCCTGTGCTACATTTGTGGCTGAAACACAATGGGAGAACTGTACTTTGGAGGTGATAATGAAGTCAGAGCACCTTTGACAGATTGCCACTGCATGCTGGCTTATGGTGGGCTTTATCCTTTTCATCTCTTGAATTTTTTCAACGTGTGGAAGGTGTATTTATCTACCTGTGCACCTTTATGTATGCTCTGGCTTTACTTTCTTAGTTAATTAGCCATGGTTTCTGTGGCAGAGTGCTAGCAACAGCAGAATCTGTGACAGGGATTCAAACTTGCAGAGCACTCTACACAGCTACCAGAGTAATTTGTCCTGTTTCAAGCAGTCAGAGACAGTATCTCCACCCAGGATGGCATTTACCAGCATTCAGGAGTTTCTTTACTTAGTGGATCATTAAAGCATACTGCAGCTGATCATTTTGAAGACTGAATCTACTGTTGTAAGGGTGCTTCCATGTGTGAAGCTGGGAACCTAGGTGAGAATTTGGGTTTAATTACTTCCTATCTGAAGCTGGGATTTCTCTTGCCTCAGTGAGGATATGTGCTTGTAAATGTTTTAATATTTTCTTGATGTGCTAATTATTGCAGTGCAGGCCCTGTAGAATAAGGCATATCGTGCATACCTCCTTTTGGTGTGCCTTTATCAACTTCAGTAGGGCAAAACAAATCTCAAATCTGTTGTTTCTTGAGTTCTTTCTGACAGTACTTACAGTTCTGCCTTTAATTATTCTTCTTGTGTGTCTGTAAGTTACAGACTGCTTTATGCACCTGAACAGGATCTTCCAGAACCTGGTTCCATCTGCAAGTTCAGGCTGAGCATCAGTGGCATATATAATGAGGTCAAAATTGGAATGTTAGGTTGACTTCCACCGTGTGTCTTTAACCTAGTGAAATTCACTGATCTTATAACTTGCTCCTATTTAGGAACTACTGTCTCAGTGTTATGATGCCACAGCTCACTTAGTGTTTACTTTATGCAGTGATTATTTTGATTTTCTGTACTGTTTATATCTTGATGAGTCTTCCTATCACAAAACAACAGATCAGATGTAACAGCTTTGAAGTATTTGAATCTAGGCACATTGCTGATGATGAGTGAAGGTCCCTGAGAAGCGCATGACAGCTCTATCTCCTGTTCTGCAGGTGAAAACCACTGCTGAGCCTTGACATTGGGAATTTTATGCTGATTGCCTATGACATGTAGGCTCTTAGGGTAAAGAGAGGACTTCCATCAGTCTAGCACCCTTCATCCACATGTGCAAACTTGAAAGATTCTTAATGCCCAAAAGAGAAGAAAATACCACTGAAGTGTGAGGAAATCAGAATAGTCTGGTACCTTACTTCTCACATAGCCTGGCTGACATCTGTTGAGCTACTCCCCAAGTAGTTCTCTACTACTTCTCTACATGCAATCTGATCCCAATTAAGGGCTTCTTTTCCAGCTTAAGGCAGGAAGTGACTTACCTCTTAGTATTCCCAGGAGTATATTGACCATATTTTACTTGTACCCCTGCCACTCTGTCACAGATGAAAAGCGTTGTTTGTTCTTTACTCCCCTCCTCAGTGGCCAGGGTAATGAATCTCCTGCAGACTGTCAATGTCTGCGTCCTCTCCACTCCTGCGAGACACTAAGCAAGATAAATGGCACTGTGTAATGACTGTGTAAGAATTCTAGTCATGATTTGTCTAGGTGGGCAAAGCAGCTCCTGGTGTTACACACCATCCTCCTGCAGATTCTGTTTCAGCTGGACTTTGAACTTAGCTTCTGATGTCTAAACGAGCTCTACTCCCACAAATCTCAGATTAAGTGAAGTCTTTTATAATGTCTTTTCTTGCATGGTCATTTCTCATTACTTCCTATGTTAGAAGATAATGGATGCTGTAAATTCTCCGTTAAGAGCACCTGTGTTAGTGAGAAACTGTGCCCCAGAAAATGAAATTCTTCCACGCTGTTAAATGTTCAAATTTCAAGCTACAGAAACCTCCCAAGTAAAAGCTACTCAGTGCACAGTCCCTGTGTGAGCAAAGTGCTGTATGCTCAGAAGTCATGTTGTGTGGTTGCCTCTAGGTAAACACACAAAATAGATGTGCTAAATCTACTTTCTGGATATTAAAATCCTTTGTTATGCTACAGCTGTGAATCATTCATGTGAATGGAAGTAGCTACTAGTTAAAGCTCACACCTTGGTTAGCAAATATAATTGTCAGAAAGGTAGAAATTCCAACATTCCCTCCCTCTGTAATTTCTTGCTGATTTGAGCAATATGAAGTTTTCTGAGAAAGATTAAAATAATATAAGGAAGTCATTAATTATTCTTTCACATAATTGATATATTTGAATTCTTCACTTCTATTTTACCTACAGACAAAAAGGGGTGTTATGCATTAGTAAGTGCTCTTCTGCTTGTTCATATCACTTCCATTTCTCTGCTTGGTCAGCACCATAGCTTGTTTTTAAGTAGGGTGTACATGGCCTTTAGTTATGAGGGATGTAAATAGTAATTTACTGTTTTTTTTTCTATTGTTGTGGAGTTTTTATTGGAGTAGAGAAATAGCTTGATTTTTATTCTATTTTCATGTAACTTTAATTATAAAAATATTGTTCGGACTTGCTATTGTCATGGAAGCATACAACAGATTGTTGCAACATTGGCACAAAAGAAACATGTTTTTTAAAGATTACTGTCTGTTTTTGATCAGTCATTCATGCTACCAATACCTGCCCACTGTGAATTGGTAAAAGACCAAAACTTTCATATAGGCTAATGAATGTAGGATAACAACTTTATTTAAACTTAATTTCACCATGGTACAATGATCAGCTAATTGATCTCCTCTACAAAAGACCGTTAAATACTAGAAAGAATGATGTGAATGGAGCTGTATTTTGGTAAAGAAAGCAAGCCCTTATGGGTTGTAGCTTTGATTACATTCTTTGTTTTCAGAGATTATTTCCTTTTAATTTACTTCTTATGACTGCAGAATACTAATAGTAAGAGGCCATCCTAGCTAAGGTTCAATCAAAAGAGAGTTATTTTGGGGTCTTGATGTGTTTGGCCATAGTTTTTTAGGCTTGAAATAAAAAATTGCTGTAATTGGGTTTGATTTTAGATGAAGTTTCTTATCTTTGCATGAGATGCAAAATTATAGCAGTCATTGAAAAAGTCAGTTGTATATATCAATGCATAAATAATAAAGGTATCTAAGATGTGGAGTAATAATGTGTATATATTCATGGAGCACTGTCAGGTCTAATGGCCTTGATCTTCTGATCTTTCTTACGGCAAAGATGCTCTGCTGAGTGAGTGGATTCATTTTCGGTTTCCTCGGAATAAATTTAACCACAGCCAAGCTCCAAGTCATTGAAAACTTTTTCTCAGTTATGTCAGAGCTTCAAAAACTAGAGGAGGAATTGTAAGGAATTGTACTTCTTTCAACACTGGGGTAACAGAAAGCAGACTAATGTTCACATAGACAAGAATCTCCTGTGCAAAGTTATGGTTTGAACAGTGATTTAATTATGTATTTCTTATCACACTTATGATGGAGCATTTGTGTGTACGTATGTACATCTACACTCTGGGAAGTTACACTCAGCAAATCCACATGGTTCAACAAAGAATACATCTGATTTTTGTTCTGTGGTGAATTGTATGAAATCAATGTTAAGAATCACCTAAATACTTCTGCACTACTTTGCAGCAGTCTGTTTGTCACTCCAGATCGAATAGGCAGTGGGAAGTACAGAACCTCCTCTGGTCCAATGCCAGATCCATCCTCTGATCAGGAGGTATGTGGTACCTGAGAACACTGCTGCTATGTCTGTCCTGATGAAGCTGAGTTTCTTTACGGTTCATATCGGGACTTCAATTAATACCGAAAGGACCACAAGTTTTTATTTTTTTGTTTAATCTTCTGATGAAATCATAGTAGGGTCAGTTTAAAAAAAAAAAAAGTTTTTTTTTTAGCACTGGGTTAGGATTTAGTGAGGTGGAGCTGAAATAACTCTCTAAGGAGTTTATCCTCTTTAAATGCTTTGAGAACTAATACTTCACCCTGAGCAGTGGTAAAATAGTTTCTCTTGTCTTTAGTCCCTTTAGTGAGCTTATGAGAATTTTTGGTCTTTGCTCTGTGGTTCCACACCCTTAAATAATGGGAAACCTTTCCTACTCAGGTCTCAATCAGCCTGCACACTAATTAAGCTAATTGGCAGAAATGTGATGCACTCCCTAATTACAGCTGCAGATTTTTTTTTAACAACCTTACTGCATATTTTCTTTCATTTAGAAAAAAAAAAAAAAAAAGAAGAAGCAAAACACCTCCCAGACTTTAACTATTTCCTGTTAGGATTGCTAATATGTTTTCAGAAGAACTTGTTCAGGTGGCTTCCTGTCTTCCTTGTGCTGCTGAGGCCTCTTACTACTATGTAAGTATGCCAGGTAGATAATTTCAAAGAATTTTCTCATGGGAAGATTTCTGGTGAATAACTCTGGGCAGAAAGTGGTGTCAGGAAAGGCATTGCTGGAGTGCATCAAAGTATGAATACCGAAAGAAAAAAAGTTTATGAAAGACCCTCACAAACTAATTTAATCAAGAACAGCCTTGGAGTTTTGCTAGGTCATGCAATTAACTAAACCATCCCCTGGTGTGGGTTCTAATTAAGTTCTGAGTTCCTCCCTGACCCCATCATCCTACCTAGTGATCTCACCTATCAGTTACAATAGCTCTGAAAGGACAACCTATTATGTAATAGCTGTAAGTCCTGCTGAAAGCAAGTTTATTCTCAATATCTAGTCAGGGTTTAGTGCAGACAGGAGAAATCTCAGGATTTGAATTGAGCTATTTGTAGTAACTGATAATAACATACTCTTTGCATTTATAGAAAAGGCCTCAGTTGTTTTGGTTTATGAACTAGACTGACTTGATGTTCTGTTTTGTTTTTCACTTTAAGTGTGTGTGTGGGGGAAAATGTATCTTCTATTTTAATTTAATATTTCCTGTGGATTGTTTGTTTTATGCATAACCTTTTGCATCTAGTATTATTTCAACTGAGCTGCCTTGACTTATTTATAATCAGTCTCCAAGTGCAGTACCAGATCTAGTCTTCTTACGAAGAAGTAATTTCTTGCCTTGGGCCTTGTAACTAGAAGGGAATAATGCTTAAGCAGAGACACACATACAGAAAAGAAGACAATGACTTCTAACACTGCTGAAATGTCAGACCATGACCTTTAAAAAAGACTGAAAGAAACCAGAGGGCATAAGCCCTAAGGGATGTTTCTGCATGAGCAAGAGTGGGAGTTGACAATTTTTGTATCTACAAGAAAAGGTGATACATTGCGCCCTCATTCATTTGGTCTGTGGAATTTATTACTAAAAACACATGCAGGGATCACATCGTGCCAGTCATCTTTTCAAAGATTAGATCTGTATGTATTTACATAGGAAGACTCACAGTCATAATACCTGAGTGCAATCTGAAGCATTTCATTCTGAACTGCTGCAGCTATTTTAAAGCCTTGTAGTAATAGCAAGGCAGGGTTTAAGTTATATTTTACTGAGAAAGGAACTGCGCTGTGCACATGCAGAAGAGACGTAACATCACAACCTGAAAAGATTGGCTCCGGAACTGTTCAGCACACTGTCTGCTTGTGCTGCTAATTCTCATGGGATGGGTTGAAGTTTTTGGGAACATTCATCTTATTTCTGTACATTAGCTGAGATTCTTTTCCACCAACTGTAAATATCTTCTCCCAAGATATCACCAATGAACCTTATCTGCCTGCTTTCTTCAGGCTGTGTTGTAAAATTATTTAACGTACTCAAAGGTCTTCAGTTTCAATGCTTATAGTCTCATTAATGCTACTTTCTACTTATCCAATTTGAAACCCTCAAGTCTTAAATTTTGTATGTGGCATCTCTGTGAACCGTATGTAATTTGGCAGAACACTTTTAATATGCCATTTTAATACTTTTGCTTTCCTTCACTTCTAGTGGTTCGTCTTGGTTGATTTATTCCTGGATATTTCCTGAAGTGCTGGGCAGTAAATGTCTGTACACTCCTGTGACTTGTTTGAGTGCTTTGAACCATTTTTCTGTGACTAGGAAAGGAATCTTACATATCTGTGGGCAAAGCCTAACTTAATTTTTAAACCAAGTAAGGTACTATAAATTATAAATATAATTTTGCATTTTCTATTGTCTTAATTATAGGTTTGTTGTCTTCCCAAGACAGATTTAACCCTTGTCTTTGTTATCTAGTAACGCAGTAGTTGATAATGGCTTGCGGATCATGGTAACTAGACATAGAAATATCTGCTCAGCTATTTATTCCATTTATCCAGTGATTTGATTATTATCCAAATAGGTCGATGAGAGACAGCTAATGTGTTCAACCGTGCTTTCTGAAGAATGGTTCCTCTCAAACTCTAGAAGGCTTGCCTTTATTACATGCTTAAGAGCTTAAAAAAAGCCTGATAACTCCCCTGGATGTCTGTTTTGTAGGAAGTTTGAAGGAATAGATTTCCCATGAAAGTTATAATTAAAAATGAAGATGGAGCTTGAGAAGAAAAGAAATACAAAGAAGGCCTTGTATTTCAAATTTGTTTTAGTTTTTATATACACATGTGTGTAAAATATATTTATATGAATACATTACTGTATTAATATTTATTCTTGAGACCTTATTAGATTTTTCTTTCATGGTTTCTCTTTAATATTGATGGTGTGTAAGAAAATTTCACTTTGAATTGACTTGAGATCATTGTGGTTTTTTTTTGAGTCAGTTTAGCTGGACAGCTGAAAAATAAATAATTCACATGGGTTTAGAGAAGAATATATCAAATTGCAGCATCAAGTCTATAAATTATTCCTACTGAATAAGATCTAGTGGCCAGTGCAAGTTCTAAATGCAACTTAATTTGGTTAATGCCTTTCTATTGGTTTTCTGCTTATAGAAAAATCCTACCATCTGTCTTACTCTACCTAGTAGATGCTGCTCTTTACTCTGAGGACATTCAATTAGAGGACTTCATCTTTCAATCTGTTATTTACAAGCAGTGATGGGAAGCATCAGTCATTTATATGATTCTAGAATCCATCTGGTACAGAATTAACATATACAGCAAGATGTTTGCATTAGGGTTTGCTCATACCCACACAAATGTAGATATTAGAAGTGAATTAAACTATTTTAAATGTGTGTGGATTCACGTGTGCAAATATGTACCGTGACAGTGGTGAGGATAATTATTTTGAATGCTCAGAGAACCAGGCTCTGAGAGCTTGCTATGACAGGGACTTCAATTTGTGCTTTTTGTAAATGTGAAGACCTGCTTGGCAGAAAATGTATCTGTAATTTGTTTTGTATGTAGGATTGTTATTGTTTCTGAGCTTTCTATTGTAGGCTTTTCACCGGTTCCTCTGAAATCTTTTGTTCAAAGCTTCTCAGTGGGACTAGAATGCAAAACTATTCATGTCCGTGTAGCAGGGATTTTTAAGTATCCAGGATAATTACAGGGTAGAGAAAAATAATTTGGGCTCTCAGTGGTTCTTGTGCAGCTCCCCTGCAGTCTTCATTGCTGCTGGATTTCAAAGATCCTCTGTGTTTTCTGGGAGAAATATCCCTGCAGTTAAATAGACAGAGTCCTCAGCTCCATGCCTCACAGCATCCTCCTTGGAGGAGTCTGTCTGTGACACCAAGGGTATAACATTCCAATTTCCAGTCAGGCTTCAAAAAAAATGAATATTTAGCTGAGGCAGATTTTAATATGACCTTTAAAATCTGCAAGGAGTTGTGCAACTGGCTCAAAATTGACAGAGCAAACTCCCAAAGAAGTGCTAAAGAAAACATTGGAGGGTTTATCAGGCAGGGGAAGGGAAAAAGTTCCAGTTTATCGATCTATTTTTAGGTGTTTATGGAGTGTCAAATGCTGTAGCTTCAGTATCCTCATCAGCTTCTCTACAAACCACTTTTCCTATTTAAAAGAGGATTTTAAAAGGTAGAATCTGTTTCTGAATAGAACTTCAGAGATTTGCATGAGCAAAGAACTTTTCCTAGGTTTGGTTAAATGAATATTAAATGAGGTCGTGGCCTTTAGAGAGCTTGCATTGGGAGAAAAATACTTTGGAGTTTTGAAAAGATAATTTCAATCTTTTTTGGGGGGGCGAGAGATGTTAGATCCCTGCTTAGTTGACAGAAAGTTGGAAATAGTCAGGAATGTGTCAGATTTCTAGACTTCAGGAACAAGTTTCTGTTGGTATCTTCCTTCTGAGGACACACTCAAGTATGTTTAAGTTGAACTTTCTCTAGCGAGCATGGAATAAGTGAAATGAGTATTTGGTGAAACATCATTAGTTTTCTTAATTTTCATGGAAATTTTCTGCACATGCCAGTAAAATGATATTTAAATGAGACTTAAAGTTTTTAATTGTTATTGATCTTCCATTGCATACTTTAGTTGTTGGCTTTACAAATTCCGTGTTAGACACAGAGCCTACAGCAAGATGTAGAAACCTCATGCAGATTAACAAATTTAAAATGAATTTTAAATTTCCTCTTCTTTAAGAAAACTGATGGCTTTTGCACCTTTAAGAAAGCAGGAGAATAATCATTCAGAAGCTATGAATACTCCTGTGCTGCAGTTCACAGTCAGCTGAGATTGGATTAGGGCATACAGTCCTGTTGGCCAGCAGCAGAAACTGGCCTATTACTTTTGCAAGTCAGCTGCTGATGCATAGAATTTGTTTCTTTCCATCCATAATGTCCTGTTAGCAGAACTGCAGCATCTACACAGTCACTACTTCTGTAAGTATTGGCATGGGAGAGCAGGGAAAGGGAGACCAACTACTGCCATTGAAAACTCTGGTCAGAGCCTGAGAAACCTTCAGAAGCATTTTAACATTTCTACAGCCTGTCTCTAGCTCCTTCACCACTTGGGTGCTGGGGCCCTTTGTTACAGCACCTAGACTTATACTAAATCATTAAAGAGATTGTCATTTCGTGACTTACTAAATGCATCAGAATCACAGAGAAGGCCAAGACCTGGTGTGTGTGTGTGTGTCTGTGTCAAGGTGGACCAGTGAGTTGCTGTAATCAACACACAGGTGTGATGCTATCTTATGTTTTATGTCCTTTTGTTCCCTGTATCACATGCAGCTGATGGATTGGGGACACCTCTCTCTGTGACTGATATTTTACATTTGGAGCTATGGGAAAGTCTTAGTTACTCTTCCCTCAGTGCTTACTGTGACTGTATTTTCTTCCTTATTGAATAGACTTTGTGGTGTCCATCACTGCTTTGCCCTTTCATGTTCAGGCTGACATCCGATCTTGTGTGAAAGTGTCATATCCTTTCATCTCAATGTTTTTCTCTGTGATTATTACTTTGCTGCCTTTTCAGGTGGGAACTTTCCTTTGTTATGTGATTTCTCTGATCATTTTTGTATTGCTTGGTAATATAAAGCTGTGTGTGTTCCTCTGTGGGCCTTTCTGTTTAAATGATATTTTTTATCTGTCTGTCAATGCGAGTAACAAAATAACTTCAGGATTGTTCATCTCTCACCTAGTAAATGATGGGATGTAGTCTGTCCAGACATCAATGATAAAGTCGTGAGGGTTTCTACAAACTTCAGTAAAATGAGATACTCCAAGAAAATATTGCCATCACACTGTACAGCTGTTGTCAAAAATCTTTTCTGACTGATAATCGTATTTTATGAGCATGATAAATATAGTGGGGGACCAAAACTGAAAACTTCATGGTACTTTAGGTTCAGTCTTACTGGTGCTGAGTGCAGAGGAACGACCACCTCCTTAGTCCTGCTGGCTGCAGTATCTTTGGTACAAGCCATAATGCTGTTGGCTTTCTTGGCCACCTGGTCCCACTCCTGGCTCATGGTCAGCCAGCTGTCAAGCACTCCACATCTTTTTCTGCTGCACAGCTGTCCAGCCACTGCCCCAGGCCTGTAGCATTGTGGAATATTAGATCAAAGACAAAATTCCAAGGCATTATGTATGCAGGAGAGGAAAGACATTTAAAAGATTCAATGTCCAAAAGTAACTAAAATGTAGAATTTCTTTCTGGACTGGAAAGAACCACGTATCTCAATCTCAGAGAGAGAGCAGTAAACTTCATATATTTTATTACCCGTCTGATCTTGCAGCTGGTAAGGCAGTTTTCCTAAGAAGTTATTCCCACCAGTCATAAGAAAAAAGCAATTATTTTTTGTAAATAGTAATATTATATAATTGATTGGAAGAGCGTTTTATTTATCATAAATGTATGGTCATGGATCGAACAGTTTAGAAATAAAGTGTTAGGGCAATGAAATCCCAAGGATCTGACAATACAGAATGAAGTTAGTGGTCTGTCAGAATTCTTCAATTTTCAGAAGCCATGGTCAATAACATTGCAGTAAAACTGAGCTATGAATAGTGATTTTGTCATTGACCGAAAGCTGCTGTTACATGATATTAAAGAAATAAAGATTTAAGATTTTTTTACCCAGACTGCAGTACAAAGTTAATAGCCTAATCAAGGAAGCAGTCTGAACTCTTGGAGGATAAATGCAGCATGTTTACAGTGTCATGTTCAGGGATATATCACATGCACAGGCCTTGGGTGTGGGGTAGAAGACTGAATATGCTGCTATTTTCTTGTTTTCTTTTTTAAAGTTCACTGACCTGTGAGGAATTTGCTTCTTCCATCAGCAATAAGTACTTTTTAAACAGCATCAGTCAGTGAAGATTTACTAAAGAGAAAGGAAAGAAATCCACCATCCTCCAGCATCTCATCCCAGGTGGCCACTGATTGAAATCCTCAACAAACCATTCACAGCATGAAAGATCAAATACAGATGTAGTTTTAAGGGGTTGAGAAATAATAGCTCCTAGCATAAGTGCAGCATCAGAATTGGGTTGTATTGGCTTGTTTCAAACTGTTGTGGTTCATCTGGAACCAGAGTACTGCAACACCAGTCCACAAGTTCGGTAGATATTCAGCAGACTGAGCAGCCAAATCATGCATTCCCAGGGCAGGGTCAGTCCCTTGAGTTCAATAATGCTGCACAGCAGCAGTCCCTCAGGACCCAACATTGCCTGCTGTAGTCCCTTGGAAGAATCTCTTTTTCCCCTACAATGCCTCAGCTTAAGAAACTGATCTTATAGCTTGCCACAACTAATGAATTCCAAGTTGTGTGAACTGCATCCGAATGCTGGGAATCTATCCTGCTGTGTATGGACTGAACTCCTTAAAGGCTGTTTTGACCTGGTACCACTGATTTTTGTTTGTTTATTTTTGTTTCCCCTGGGTTATCCCTGTGGAATTGTAATTATGATGTTATAGGTTTGATGTAATATATAGGGTAGATGGTGTAACTGAAAATTTTGAATCTGGGTCTCATCTGAAAGCATACCAAATTGTAATCTTCTGCAATTTTTCCTTTTTGCTGCAAACATGCATAGCGTGTACAGAAATTGCCATGGTTGCAATCAAGGACTCTGGTAGTTTTTGTGCTTAATTTCCTATCCTTCAGAATCCTTAATAAACTCTCATGGTCAAAATCCAGATGGTACATCAGAACTCAGTGTAGTTTTTTGAGCATTTTTTTGTTTGTGCTGATTATAACTCTTCTTAGATAAAGTGTAAAATTGTTTGAATGTTTGGCCTTTGGCTGTTTGGAAAGCTGCTGTCAGCTTCCAGCATGAATATGAATTCAGTGCACAGTGACAGCTTGCTGGTAGGGCAAAGCACAGCCATGAGCAGACCAGTTTGCAGTTGCCCAGGAGTTTAAAAACAAATGGACCCTTTTCAATATGGTGGGACTGTTTCTTTTTTTTATTAAGCACTTCTATTCTGAACAGTCATTGATTTACAAACTCTGAGGAACACTGTCCTGTGGAGATGGGGAATATAGAGGGAAGATTTTTAATCCCTTAGGTAATTAAGCTTTAAAATAAATGATTAAAAAATTATGAGGCGAAACACTCTGTTAGTTTTAATATAAAAATAATGTACTTCTCCCTGTGGAATGCCAGGGAGGGAGCTGCAATCAAAATAAGGGAAATAAAAAATTGAATACCCTGAGCTTTTTTCCTCTAAGTTGCCTCCTTGATGCCTCACTGTGTTTAATGGTGCTTTGCCAAGCTGTTGGGAGGAGGACAAAATGAGCATGGAATTTATAAATGGGACATTAGATGGAGGAATGATGTTATGGGCTGGGTGATATGAGGAAGTACAACAGCAGAACAGATTTTGCCTTAGGGCCGGATAGGAGAGATGCAACTCCAAGTACTAGCGAAGACATTTTAGAGTTGTTAGATCTTTGTTGGGTGATTGTTTAGGAGGGGGTCTTTAAAAACTTCAGCTGCTGTCACTCACTGGAATGTCTGGAGAGAGAGAAAGTGGAAGCCAAATGATACCAAGACCAAGGCTGGAGTAAAAGGGAGGTTTTGCATCCAAAGAATTGCTGTGGTTTACTCTTAGAAGAGAAAAAGTTTTGGGTTTCAAAACAGTTCTGATGTTCCTGCTCTTATCTGAGAGAGATCTGCATTGCTTACTTTGTTATGGAGGTACATTGGTGATGAGGAGCAGCAGCACCGCTTCCTCTGCCCTTATCTCCTGCAAAGGCAAATTTCCATCCCAGGTCATCCTGCTTGTGGGTGGAGAAGATGGTTGTTGCTCTGAGCAGCATTTTCCAGTTTGTTTTTGGTGAAGTCTGAAACTAGTTTTTAAAGAACACCTTCCCATAGGATCTGAAGGTAACAAGCCTCATCAAGCATATTTGAGCCATTTTACAGTGAATTGCAGTACATAAAAGAGAGATTGGTAGTTAGAAAAAGCTGTCGTCAGATTAGGCCACTGCACTTCCTAACTAGGTAATAAATATTTAGGTCAGATTCCAAACAAATAATAAGGGCTAATAAAGCATCTGTGAAATACACCTTGGGAAATTGGGTTGCTTTTGGATGTCATCCATGTAAACCTTTTGTCACTTCTCTGAATAAGGTTACAGATTTGAATTTACTGTGGAAAAATAATGCAATTTATAGCAGAATTGGACTGTGAAGACATGAGCATGAAGGTCGGATGTTCAAACAGGGAAGGTCGTATTGTATTTACATCTGTATTTTTTAACAATGTATGTCTTTGCTCTTTGGGACTGACAGTTCTGAGAAAGAATGGAGAGTTGATTCTTTAATATGATAGCCTGCCTCAGGTAATTGCTTGGTGGCACAGTTAAAATAGATGCCTCACAGTGAGAGGCTCAGTGTCATTGAAAATGTTCTTTCCATGTGCAGTGGTGTACAACCTACAGATAATGCATTTGTATTAAGGAACGATGTAAGGTTGGGCAACAGCAGTGATATGAGGCTTGGTGGTTATTTACTGGAAGAAAAAAAAAGCACCCTTTTTCATAAATGCAGTTAAACAGAAGGTGCCATAAATGGGGTGCAAATAAATAAAACTTCTTTTGAAATTTTGTAGTACCAGAGTATTGTAACAGAGCTTTTGCGCATTGGTTATTGTGCTAACTCTTCTCCAGGAGAAATTCAGCTTTGTGCAGGAAGTCACTTGATGACCATGCATTGCTTGATGCTGCTGGAAAGACTGCTGAAGTGGAGTCTTTGTTGTCCATGTGTAGCATTTGGTATAAAATCATGACGTCGATTTCTTGTGTGGGTGCAGCTTGCTGTAATGATCAATTTTTTTTTTGAATTTTTTTTTTTTAAATGTGCTTGTGCAGTGGTCTTATGTTGTAATTGCTGACTGGGTAATCTTGCTCTCTGATAACAAAATATATATTGTAAGTGAAGATGTGACCTTTGGCATGAGTAAACCTATACAAGCTACTCTTTTTATCTATCTGTCACGTAGAACGTAGAAAACCCTACTGCTTTCCAAGCAAGCTGGATAAATCACCATTTACTTGGACTACTTCTGCATGAATTGATAATGCTTATTATTGCCACTAGTGCCACCTACATCATTGTCAAGCCTCCATTAAAGTCAGGTAGGTTATGTCACGGTATGATTTGAAGATTTGATCTTTTAAACTTTCCTTTCCTTTCAACAGTGACTGAGAGTCGAGGGATCCTGGAAAGCATACAGAGATTTTCTTTACTGCCAACTTACTTGCCTGTGACATATCGTATCCACAATGCAGATGTTTCCTTCTTTCTTAAGGAAGCCAACCAGGATATTATGAGGAATTCTAGCTTGCAGTCGCGAGTGGAGTCATTTCTCATCTACAAATCCAAGAGGCCACCTGTGCTAAATGCCAGCTATGGACCTTTTTCCATTGAACAAGTAGTGCCCCAGGACTTAATGTTGTCTTCAAATCCATTTGAATCTACCAACAAGTTCTCATTTAATTGGAAACTTAAGGCCTTCATTATGAGTGACAAAATCTACCCTAGCAAGCCCAAAGTCCAGGTTCTGTTCTACATTGTGGGCAGGGACTGGGATGACTATAGCACGACGGAGAGGCTGCCCTGCCTGCGGGTGTTCGCCTTCCGAGAGACACGGGAAGTCAGAGGCAGCTGCAGGCTGAAGGGGGACCTGGGGCTGTGTGTGGCAGAGCTGGAACTGTTGCCAGGCTGGTTTAATCCCCCCACCGTTGTAGCTGGCCGTAAGAAACCTATGGAGCATTCTGAAGGGAGTCCCGTGGAGCTGTACTATGCAATACAACCAGGAGATGAGAAAGGGGAATGCACCAAGGAGGATGTTAGGAAAAGTAATGGGATCCGACCAGGGCGCAATGACATTGATGAGTCGGGACCTCCCTTGCAGAGGATTGGAAGTGTTTTCCTTTACCAGACACATGCTGTCCCTTCCTTAAATGAAATGAGGTTGGATAATAATATTGCCATTTGGTATGCACCAAAGACTGTCAAGCAAGGTGACATCTTGACTTTCCTTGTATCTATTGCTAAAAATTCAACAGAAGATCAATTCACACTGAGGTAAGGCTATTTTTTCTTCTGTACTTTTTTTTTTCTTCCTACTCCTGGTTTGGGAAGTCACTTCCTCATGTATGAATTTCACTAAAATTCTTCAATTACTTCTCTGTAGAAACGGAATTACAGTTGGTTGACTTGATTCTTTGTGTACTGTTCAGTCTAATATCGTATGAATTGCTGAGATGTGATCTCTTTCAGTGTGAAAGGACAATTTCAACAAAAGGCCTTCGAATACTACTTATAAAAATATTAAATTAGTAGACCTGAGACCCATTTATGTGCTAATAGGAGATAATATGTAAATTCTCCTGAACTGAGGCTTGTGGTACTCCTAATCTATCACTGAACTCATGTTAAAATTAGTAAAGCTCAAATCCACAAAGGCATTTATAGGAATTGAGCAAAAATTAGGCATCTGAGCAGGATTTATATGCTTAAATACCTCCTCCTTATAGACCTGTCTCTGTTTTACACTTTGGAAACTCAAGCATGCTACTATTGACATACAAAGACCAAGTCCGGAAATGAAAAATACCTGCTTTGAGTACAACTTTGAATTTATACTCAAAGTGCCATTTTCCAAGGTTTGGAATGTTAGTGGGAAGTTCACTGTAACTGCTGATATCATCCAAGAACAAACATATCCAAAATAATCCAAGATCAAAGGCTGTCAGGCTATACTATGGTAAACTGAGAGCAATTGTGCATTACATGCAAGTGAGAGTGCCTGGTTGTCTTCTCAAGTCCGAAGCTCTGTGTGCCAACACTGCTGTATATCTGACAGTGCCGTGGAAGAATAGTGGGTGCAGAGCTGGTTTCTTTCTTTTAGCCCTTATAAATGAGTCACAGCAGCTCTGTCAGAAGCGGAGCTGTGTTGTACTGTGATTATTGAGATGGACTGCCATGTCCTGAGTGTTTGTTTCGGAAACGGGCATTGTTGCCAATGTTCCCAATGGCTCACAAACTTGCTTCCCTAAGAGGAGGTGCTTCATAAAGACAGGAAGCTCATTGCTCCCTTTTACAAATGTCATAGATGCATTGCAATTGGTGGCTGTGAAGGACGCTGGAAGTGCTGGGTGCCTTCACCTAAGGAATCAGCTCCTACTCTGACTTGAGACAAAATACACTCTCTTTCCTCTGGTGTTCATACATCTCAAACTCCAAAAATGTGTCTCTTTTCACCTAGATGTCTCAGGGCTCAATGTTTTTCATTCTTAAAAGTTTTTTGGGGGGAGTGATTTGTATGGGTTTTCTGGAGAAAGTGATTTGCTATATAAATCAGGTCATTTTTTCCCTTATAAATATGTGATATATAAAACAAATAACCACAACACTTGGTGGCTGATTTGAGGACAGTTATTTTCTCTTTATCTGGGAGAGGATAAATGCCAGGAGGATATCCACTCTCTTTACCATAGCAGGTTTTCATTTTGAGTTAATCTGCCAAAGATTCAGGTTGCTCTGAGTGACTGGTTTCAAAACACACCATCTGAATTCCTTGGAGTTTGTAAATGTTCAGGGACATCTTTCTGGCTTTCTGTATACTAGTGACTTTAAAAGGACATAATTTCAAACACACATGGAGACTGCTATTACATTTGAAGATACATTTAAACATAAATATTAAAAAACTTTTCTATCTCAGGGAAATAAGGTTAAAAAATCTTCAGTGGCTCATACACCATGAATTCAGTGTCTTAGAAATCTGACTTCAAAGCCATCCGTATTTCTGTGAACTGTAATCAGTTAAAAGTAGAAGTGGTTTATAACTAAGATAACTTTAGTATATATAGATTTATAAAATTTCCAAAAATCTTGTTTAAATGGGGATGAAAATAGAACACCAGCCTTCTAAATAAATGCTTCTAATGTTAATTTTCTGGAAAAAAAAAAAAAAAGGTATTTGATTTTTGGTTTTAACATTCTGGCTGTCTCCATGTTCAGTGCTCCCAGGCTGGGAAGAGAACCCCAGGAATAAAGGGGAATCTTTCTAGATCCTTAGTTTGCGAAGAACATAAGTGATGTTATACCTGATGAATATGTACAAAAGGCTCACTGCCAGCCATTACTCTATGATGAAGACATTGGATTTCTTCTAGGAGACATAGATTTGGTACCCAATATGCCAAAGTCTTCCAGTGTGATTTTAGGCAAGTTAGTTAATCTCTCTGCCTCTTCTTTTTGCCCTCCTCTAACCTAGTGGTGCTGGTGATAGTGACTGCTCCATGCCGTGTCCTCTGTCTGCAGCTGCAGTACAGCAGAGCTCCTTAGGCATACAGTGTGTGCATGGTGATGGATATTGGTTATCTTTGTGTTTGCTGCTCCTGTGCTGCAAATATGAATAGTGTGAGAACATGCTGCATCTACTTGGTCCTTTAAGATGCTGATCTCTCTAAGGCAAGGAAAGCAAAGATTTTTCCCCGTAATGTAACTTTTATGAGAAAATTGTACTAGTATTAATCTTTATTTTGAAACTAACTGTTACATTTAGGAGTCCTAGCTTGAGTGGCAGCAAGACTTGGCAACTGTATTCATAAAGCAAGGCCAAGGGCTGCTGGCAAAATGCTTTTACCATTGCTTTTGCTCCATTGGACTGGAAATCATGACTTGAACAGATGGAAAATATAGGATGCACAGGTCAAAAAAGAAGCAACAGTAATGTAAAGCAACCACAAGTAAAAAAATAAATGAATACACAACTACTGAAAATTCTTTGTTTCAAAATTATTATATTGAGAGTAAACTCTATCCTCTCTTCTCATGGAAGCAATCTATCTATCTAAGCTGATCATTCTGGAAGATGCAAAATGCTAACTGTATAGGCCACTGTTGGGTACCTTTGCTCTTTTTTCTTCTCAGACTTTTCTTCTATGCAGTAAAATATTTTAAGTAGTGAATGCGAGATGGATTGACTGTTTAATTTTGTGAAAGAGTTAGGGCATAAGGACCAATATTTAGCTTTTATTTTTAGTGAAATAGAGAAAATAAAAATACATCTTGATTGTATGGATGAGAGAGAGGGAAGTAGATAAAATGGTGAATAAACATAGAATGCTGCGCTAAGCCCCAGGTTTTGAGCTTATATTGGATCACTGAGCCTTGAGAAACTGATTTCTCAGCTTATATCACACACTTGCTTCCTCTTTGGTCTTAGCCACTTATCTTCTCTGAAGCCATTTTACCGTTGCTAATATAAACAAGTATTTGAAGATAACATGTTGTATACAAGCAATGAGCAATATCTTCCCAGTGAAGCAGTGTTAAATGCCTTTAGAGAATAAATAATCAAGCATCCTGTGCCTTTTATTCTGTTACTTCTTTTGAATGCAAATTATTTGTTGTGTTCTTTGTAAGTGGCCACCTGAGAGGGCTGTGTGTGGAGTCAGTGTTAATATATCTCAGCCCAGAGAGAGCAGCTCTGAAGCCCATAGCCCTTCCTCAATGATCAAAGGCAAACCTCAAAGCCCCTAGACACTGACCAGCTCTGGACATGCCGTCTATGCTGTCACAGAAACTGTTTTATCATTTTACATGCTGATGGCTGGAGAAGGCTGTCCTTTGTAACCTACAAGAAAACACTGGGAGCCTTAAAGAAATGCTAAGCTCTGAAATTAACTTTCAGAGGAGTCTCAAACTCTGTCCAAAGACATGATGGCACCAGTGGTGGGACTGCTGCTGCATGGTGATTTGGATTACAGGGGAACCCTTGGGTGTCATGGCTACTGCCACAGGAAGCAATTTTTCTCTTAGAAAAGCAGCACATTCTACTGATATCAATGAAAACTTAGGATGTTTGGCTCAGAGATATTCAAGAAGTGGAAAGGATGGCTATAATCCCAAACCACACAGTTATCTGCTCGCTTGCTTCTGCAATAATTGATTTGATTATTGGCCAGAATTCCATTTGTAAATTGAGAGAGAAATATATCCTATTGCCAATGAATGACAACACTTCTGAATGTTTAACTTTTCATAGCATCTTTCTTTTGATGTATACATTTTCTCAATGAATGTTAAAAATTCCTAAGGAAAATAAACTCTTAAGTGAAAGATAATGGAATTGGATTTCAGTTAAAGAATTGTGCCTTTATTTCTTGTATTCTGTCATGTTTGTAGCATTATGGCCTTCGTTTTCTTTAGATGCTGCTGCTGAGTGAGTAGCTGTTGGAAATTATTTTCCTTTGGAGCAAATCCAGTTTAGCTTCACTAGCAGCAAGAAATGTCCTATTTTATACTAAGCTGGTCCACTTTATTCTAACCTTTATATAGGTTTGAGCTTCACTGTCAAAATCTATCACTGGATTTCCTGAAGAAAGAAGTAAAATGCATAAAGCAGCATTATTCTTATGAAAGAAGATTATATTTTCAGCTTGTAAAACACTGATGCTATTTGAAAAGATGAACTGAAGTTTTGTGAATGATACTACTACACTCATAGACCAAACTCAGGAGTCAGAGATATCTGGGCACCCTTTTTGTAAAGAATTCATTGTCTGCCTTCTGATGATAGTTGTGTGAATGCAGTGAATAGTGTGAAATTGTGGTAGTGAATAAGTGATGTCCATCAATAATCTGGATAAACTGTCTTAAAAGGCCCCTGGAGTTTAGGTTGCATGAACTCTATTTTTTCATTTTATCTAGCAATCAATAGTAAGCCAGCAAATGTGAAAAAGGCTGCATAAATACATGAGGGTGGCGGAGCTGAGATCATTAGCACTCAATTTATACAGCAAGAAAATTTGAACAAGACTGACATTTTATCAAATTGCTTGTATGCTCTTCTAGTTCTGAGCTAAATCATTTTTTTTTTCCTAGTGCTGAATTAAATCATATTTTAGTGATAAAAACAATCAGGCAATAACTGGCGATCAGGAAGGTTACCAGCCACATAAAACTGTGTAATGAGATGGGCTTTTCTCTATGCCTTAGGTTTATAGGGCTATTTGATGGTATCCCCAACCCTGAATATTTACATATTCTGCCAGATTGAAAAGAATCCTAATGTGCATCTTTCTGTTCCCTTGGTAGCTTTGATTTCTTCTGTTATTTAAGCAGCCCTGTCTGCATTAGAAATTAAACAAAAATTTGAAAATCTTATCTTCTCTGGTATATGCAGCTGACTCTTTTTCTTCCGTTTCAACTACTCTTCTGGCCTGATAAAGACAGAAAGCATCGGCCCCTGCCCTCCCAGCTGCACATTTTCCACTGCCCTGTCACTTTTTGGAAGTCTTTGCTGTAATCTCTTCACCAAGAGATGGTACTGCTGGGAAAATGAAGTTTCCACTGGCAGTATGACCTTGTCAGGCCAGAAAGTCTGTATCTGATTAGCAACTTCTAGAGTTCCTGTGTCTAAAGTTAGAGGCTGAATGTCTCTGATTTTTAAAAGGCATAAAAATTGCATTTCAATCTACTGGGAGGTTTAGTTAAGGATAAGTATTTTTTTTTTTTTCGTTATGAATTTCATTAATTTAGGGAGACTAAGAACATCAGCAGAACTCAGCTTAACTTGGTTGTAGGAGGCAAATATTTGTTGTTGTTTGTTTGTTTGTTTTCCCTAGGAATGAGGAGATTTAGGACAATACTAGTTAAATTTCTGGAATGAATGTCTTTGAGTTTTATTTTCTTCCCATAGAATTTCTCAGTTCTCAATGGAGAAAACATTAGAGGCTCCTTTGTGGTAAGAAATGAAACAATATGAAAGAAGGCTGTCAGGTCTGTGCTAGATAAATGGAAGACAGATGGTAAGTGTGATTGGCACTGACAATGTGTGAGCTGCCTTGTTTGCAGGTGCTGCTCCTGTCATCCATCACACTTTCACCTAATAGTGGGAGATGTCACTGTGATGTACTTAAATTCCCAACTGACGGATAAAGCAAAGCCAACAGGAAGAAGGACTTGGGTAAGGGCAGCTTACAGGGAGCAGCCTGACTTTAAGGTGTGCTAATACAGATAAAGAAGTATCAAACATTGTGTTTTGAGATAACACACGGAGTGTGTTCTGCTCTGCTGTGCACATGCTCTCCCTAATGCTGTTTGATCTGTGTAAGGGTTTCTCATTGTTTTATCAGGACCAGGGATTATATATTTCACACCTAAGACTTTTCTGAGGGAGACAGGGGCAGCTCACAGTGGGTCACTGCCCATCTGCCTCCTGTTTCTTGAGAATGAAACTCTTTCATGTTGTTGTTCTGGGGCAGGGAAACATGCACCCTTAGGAAGTTCAGAGGCTCACACTGCTGAGCTCTTGTCATCTTTGGATGTCTATTTATAAAGCAAGGTTTATCCATAACCCTTTTCAAAGTTTCTTTCTAGGTCTGATGTGTCCCAGTTACGATGTGGTGTCACCCAGTGACAAAGTTATACAAGTCTTTTATCAGCCCTCCAAATGTCTGTCAAGAATCCCTTTGCCAGGTCTGGTTGTTGTGATCAACGCATCCATTCCAGTTTTCTCATACTTACCTTGTAATAACTGACAAGTTAGGAGCTGGATGCGGAGTCTTCCATGCCCTTCATATATTCTTGGTGCTTACTACTTTTGTGTTAATCCTAGTGGCCAAATACACAAAACACTTTGTTAATCTTTGGATTAATGAACTTCCTTTCCCTTTCTTTAGCATGCTAGGAAAACACTCTGTTCCATCCAGGTGAGGTTTTTTTTTTTCTATTTTCAAAAACACTTTTTTAAAATAAAGCACGTTGAGGAATACAAGAGCATTTCATGAAGATAGGAAAAATCTTCTATTTGAAATTATTGAAATACTTTAACTTCTCGCATTGTTTCATCAACACCTAAATCCCATGGCATTCAAATCCTGTAAGAATAGAGGAGAGCAGAACAATTATTATGAAATCCGCATATATTCTGTCTGATTTCTTCAACTCACAAAGAGTATCAATAGTAATAGCTTATGATAGATATTCATAACACAGAATAATTGATCAGAAGTGTATTATAGTAGATAAAGTCTGATCTAGATATGTAACAGTTAATTTAAAATGATGAAACTAAACAACACTGACTTGCAACACACAGAGTATTGCCATTAGAATATTAAAAACAGCACCAGATACTGAGATTAGATATTTTGTATTGTTGCCCAAAGTGATCCTAGAAGCTTCTTTACTAAAACATAGGGCTAGTGCAATATTTATGGGTATTTCATAGCATTATCTACAGAGTTATTGTGATAATAATGTTAGTTTTCTAAATTTTGATTGAGTTTGGCGTATTTAGAGCTTGTTTCCAAATTAAGTAGTATTTGTTAAGTAGTTAGTTAAGTAGTAGTTGTTAAAAAAATAAATAAAAATAAAAATACGTTCTCATGATCTGCAAGATCAAAGGGCCAATTCTTCCCAGACTCCAGCAAGGACAGTGCAGTGGATTGGATGTTATGCAGGCTGTACTGGGGAGAGATCCTCAGCTTGGGAAAGTTGCTGCTTTCCATTACAATGAAGTCAGAGAGTCTGACCAGCAAAATATTGTGGAGCTACCAAAGTGGTTTTCTGTGACTCATGTACGTGACTGTGCATTTATCTGATGCAAGGAGATATGTGAAAGTAATGTAGGGAAATCTTATTTTCCTACTGTCGTAATTGAGGACTTCTTATTCTTTTTTCAAGGGTGCTGAAAATTTGAGTGCAATGTGCATTATAAAGCTTGGCTACAAAAAGTTCTCTTCACAGATCTTTGAATCTAATACCAAACTTTTGAAGTGTTTGTGTACAAAGACTGTCGTCTTGTTTGAGGAATTACTTATTTCAAGTCTTCATTACTCAGACTAACAGATACTGAAAATGGCTTTAAATCATTGGTTTTTTTTTCCTGTTTTCTTGCTTTGTTTTATATATATATTTTGAAGTGATGGGGGTGTTTGGTACTGGTTAGTGTTCATGTGTTAAAGCATTTTTTCTCTGCAAGCAGAAATGGTAATAGATGTTGATTTGCGTTACCAGTGTAGAATAGAAAAACCTCTATGTTAAAATACCCTTTCAAAAATGTGCCTGTGATCTAGCCTTTGCAGACGCAGTAATTGCTTTGCCAGTCTGTAGGCTGGAGCAATCTGTAAAAACTAAAAGAAAAATGTCTGTCTCCACCAGCTGAAGCAATTGTTTGTGGACAGATTCAAACCCAGTTGCAGAAAGTCAATTTTCAGCATTATCACTGTAGTTCAGGGAGACATTTAAATAGGCCTTCCACTGCTGAAGTGGAAGGGGGAGGGAGGTGAGCTATAGATATGTGCTAAAAGAGAAAGGAGGAACAACTGAGAGCAATAAACATCAAAGCTGCTGGAAGCAACAATATGAACTTACAGCTGAGTTTCAGCAAAAGCAGCTATTGTACTTGACTCTATTGTATCATGTATTCTAGTAGATTTTGCCCCTTTTGACAAAAATGCCTTTCTGTGATAATACTTTCTCTCCTCCAGTATCATTTCCATCTTTAATACAGATGCTGGAGAAGCAGAAAACCCTTTTTTAGAAGTGCCAAAGCATTTAGGCAAGTGTTAGATTCAGCATTGCTAGGAAAATACTGTGAGAGGCAAGGTGGGCAGGAAGGGAGGAGAAGGGAGGATTGAAGGTGCTCAACCTTCAGGCCAGAGTATGCCACCGGGTGCCTTACAGAGGAAGAATTTACCAATGCTCATCTGGAAAGACTGCTGCAATCAATTTCCAGCTTTTTTTTTTTCTTTCTTTCTTTCTTTTTTTTTTTTTTTTCTTCCCAGAAATACATTCATTTCTTAATGAACTAAATGTGATGGTACATTTCAGCTGTGGGGGAAGATAGAAAGATCTGGGCTGTTCGTTTTTTTTTTTGGAAAAACGTTCCAAATGTCAGTCCATGAATGTTTTAAAATAGGAAACCATTTGCCACGGGGTTGCAAATGAACAGTCTAGGACCTAACTGAATAAACAAGTTAGCTGCAGAGAGAGAAAGAGGAGAAGGGAAGAAAGAAGGGCATTCCCCAAGATAAATTAACATCTGTGAAATAAAACACTTTTAAATGTATGCTAATGGTCTAAATGTTTCCATATTCAATTAAGTAATAAGTCCCCAGTTGGCAATATCATCCCCAAACATTCATTTACTAACTGAAGGCTCCACTGGGATAGCAACGGTGCCATAATGAACTGACATGGGCAGTAAGACATGATAATGCCTACTTCAGAGGGAATTACCACTTTCATAATGCAATTTACAACAGGAATGTAGTTGTTAGAAGGGCTTTTTTTTTTCCTCCTCTTCATTATGACAATGTAATTATGACTCTAGTGGCTCAATAATTTCAAGAGGAGTGAGTTACCAAAGCTTTTGTACTGAGTGTTCTCAGGCACTTTTAAGATGGGACTAAGTGCTGCTACTTTGATAAATAGTAATCAAATGGAAGGTTCACATAGAACAGCAGCCTACTTAAAGCTGATCTCATCCTTCTTCACTGCTTTCCACTTAGAATTTACTTAATGTTATTTCTTTTCCTATGTATAATTATTTATCCATTTTATCCAAAAACTCAAAACCATATAATAGTTGTTGTAGACCAGTCTAGTTCAAATCAGCAATAACTATAGCAACAAGCTATGTTAAACTTCGTAGACTTACAAAAATCTGACTCAAGAAAAGAAAAGAATGTGTGGCTGAATTGCCCAGTGTCAAGTCAAGAGTAGAGTTGATTATTTTTCTTCTTTCACTGTACCAGAATGCCTTACAGCCTCTCTGTTTGATATATTAAGCACACCAGCAGGTTTTGAAGATAGGTCAGACTATGCATGGGGAATAGCTAGGATTTTTTTCTTCTTTGTCCATTTAACAGACTTCTGTTTGCTCTCAAAAAGAACCAATAGATCTAATATCCACTTTATCTCTTCTATCAGAACGCAAATGTGATGCCAGATGAACATACTTTCAAGAATCCTTAACCTAATGGGCATGTAAAGCCTAGTAATTATCAGTTGTATTTCTGCTCTCCTACATAATTGTGTTACACACATAACAGGTACACACTACACACTGAGAAATCTGTGTGGGCCAGTGCCAGGTTTCTGATCAGCCTCTCTTCCCCTTGCTATGGAACTGAACAAAGAGATGCAGCATTCTCAGCCATTTTCAGTGCTCTGTGAATGCAGCTTGGAGCATTGCTGTTTTGAATACCTAACCACGTTAGTAACAAAATTTAGCACCAAATCGACCTGTGGTCCAACATGTGTATCCTTCTCAGGTGATATATGTGCCACACAGGAAAATATGTTGGAAGATCAGGCCTTGCTTTCTGGTTGATGCGCAAAGGGTGCAGCTCTCTGTTTCTGACCCTCCCAAGCCCCCGAGCTTGAATACAAAAGAAGAGATGTAAACCAAGAAGAAGCAGTTCAGCAAAGCTGATTAACATCATGTTTGATAACAATGGTAAAAGATAAAAAGAATTAGTAGAAAGCAGCAAACAGACAAACCAGAAATGAACCATCTGGTTCCCTGTTTGCACTGTGCAGGAATGTTGATGTTACAGCCATTTGGAACAACTAACTGCAGAGGATTGAGCTGGAACTGCAGTATAGGTTACCTTTCACAGTATATGTTTTCACTGAGTGACACTACCACTATTTTTTGAATTATTCTTTTACTTCCATGTGCTGAAATTCTTCAGCGGAACTCAGGTGTGAACAGATAAGCTGCTGTTATCAACTGCCTGTATTTTTCCAAAGTGAGTTTGAAAGTTTGAATACTGAATGCTTTCTCCTGTGGCAGTGGTCTAAGTATAAAGATAGAGTTGCGAGATGTGCAGAAAAAATGGGTCTCACAGATTCTGTTTTCTGAAGGCTGCAACCAAAGCAGTCCTGTGCCTGAGAGGTGCATATCTCTTAGTGTTGGCTTGGGGCTGTCTAAATGAGCTCTGTTTTTGAGAGAGGCCCTGCTGCTAAAGCCCTGGACTTATTTGCAGTGCTGAGATGCAACTCCTCTCCCAGTTGTATACTTCGTGATTTGGCATTTGCTTGAACAGTAGCCTCTAATTAAACTCTTGTTTTTTATCACCCATCCCTAGTTGATCACATATATAATCTAGCAGAGTTAGGATGTTGCACTATATTCCAGAGCAGTTTCATGGATAATTTACTTCCGAGCATTTGCAAGTATATTCCTCTTGAGACCTGAGTTTGCATCTGTGGGTGCTTAAGATCTTAGTGCCAAGCCAGTTGGTACTTGTAAGGGAACTGTTATGTCATGGCCTGGATTGATGACTGAGTACCTGGTGGAGGGAGTGGCTGGCCCAGGAAGCACAGATGCAAGCAATTCGCCTGTGCTTTCCATGTGACTGGAAGGGGTGGACCCAAATGAGCTCCCTGGGCTCATTTAAGGGTTAGTTTAGGAGAGCATCTCTTGAATGAAGGCCACTTCCTAAGAAGAAATGTTCTGTAGTCAGAGACCCTATCACTAGTTGGGTGAGTCAACTTTTTCTCATATAAGACTCTTGATATTCTTAACAACAATTTGCCTGGTATCACAAAGAACTTATCAGAAGCAATTGCACAGCTTCCAAGGACCAGCAGTGCTAAAAGAGCAGTGCTACAGCTTTCAACTCATGTTTCTTCCCCTTGAGGCTACAGCCATGAGGAGTTTAGGAAAAGAGAAGTTATAATTTGCTTTCACAGACGTTTCTGTGGCTGCAGTGATCTTACCTCAGGCTGAGTGACATTCTAAGAGGTGTGAAATTCCTTCCTGGCTTTGAAAATACAAAAGAAAAGTCATAGGCATCACTCATATGCATTAGGGACAGGTGTGTCAGCCTCAGCAGCGAATGGCTTTGGCAGGGATTGCTGATGAGCTGACAATGGCTTTTGCAGGAGAAGGCTCGAGAGGTGACTGGGGCTTCATTTTATTGTTTCTTTACTGTGTATGAGGGTCATGCAGGAGATTACTTTTTATCAGTGTCTTTTGCCTTCTATAAAGTTACGTTCACTGATTGCTGTATGTTTTCTGAGACAGCTCATACTCTAACAGTATAGTTTTTGTCTTCTTACAGAGATGTGTGATATTTCCATTTCTGTAGTATTACGTGATTTTTTTTTTTTTCCTCCACTCCTGAGAAATGAGCTGCATTGCAACAAGTACAAACAGAGCAATTCTGAACAGAGGCTTTGGCCAAATCTCAGAAATGAACACAGAATAAGACAGAAATAAAACCTCACTTAACTTCAAAACTACCATGAAGTTCAGTTACCTAGAGCTGAAAAACATGAAGTTACACTGGCACCTGGCATTCAGCCTGTAACCAATTTGATTGAAATGATTCCGAAGGGGAAAGAATGTATTGTGTTCCAGCTTTATTTTTTTTGGCATTAACTATTACTAAGATATCTCAGTTCTGAGAAAGACACGTTTGGTTTATTTTTTCACCTGGTATAGGATCAACAATGTGAAAAGGTCTTTAAATAGATGATGCAGTCAAAGCATCAGAAGAAATAGTGCTTTGGTAACACTGATTTCAGCACAAAGCTTAACAGACACAAGCTGTTTGTTCAGGGCCTCCAGCAGTGATGGTGGCACTGCTCATTGCTAGAATGAATGATTCTTGTATTGTCTTGTAAAAGGAGCGCATGAGCTAGAGGTTTATGTGTGGACTTCCATTTCTCCTGCTCCAGATAGCTGGAGTAGGAAGGTAGCCTGCATAAACTTATCTCAATATCAAGAGTACATCTCTGGGTGCTTGGGATCCTGGCTGGAGCACATTACTTTTCTTCCTGCTCACACGCTTGGTTTTCCTTCCTTGCAGAAGCAGTCACAGGAGCTCGTGTGTACCTAGGTTTTGTCCTAGAAGAAATTCAAGTGCAGCTGGAGCTTGAAAGTGCTCCCTGGTCTCTTGGTTTTGACGCAGCCAGTGATGCCTAAGTGCTGTAGAGCAAGCTGGGTCAGAAAAAGGACTTAAGATTGCCTCTAGCATTTCCTTATGTCTGGTTCAGTCATCTCTGTGCGGAGCACTGGGGATCAGGAAAGCCATTCTTAAAGGAGTAATCCTGCCCTTTTCCAAGGAACTAGGGTGCCTAATTGAGTCCATAAATGTAACTCCCTGGTCGCTTTCTTAAAGGTTGAACACAGTGTAATGTTCATGGATTTTCAAGTGAGCAACCTAAAGTTGGAAATGAGCTGCAGACTGTATTTAAGAAGCCATATTTTCTAACTGATTAGATCTCCCTAAATCTGTGTGGCAGCATATAATCAGTAGTAAGCCCAATTCCTATTAGAATACCCTTATTTATGACTGACCAACATACCCTCATCTGTCATCACTTCACTCTTACAATCTGTTTTCTAAATAAGATCGTAACTTAACCATATGCTTGACAGAATTATGTAGCAGCTTTAGTGTGTTTATTTTTCACTCTGCTGTATGTATCAGTCTACACTCAGTCTCAAAGTCTGTTCTTTATTACTGCTGTAAACTCAACTGGGCCATTTGTATCCTGTGGGCATTAAGAGAACAGCCATTTAGATTCAGATTTGTCCAGTGACTGAGTATAGGAAGCAGCATTTGAGATCCTTAAGATATGCATTACTTTTCCTTCACAATGATTACAGTTTAAAGGTTTGGGATTTACAGAAAATTGTTTCACGGAATGTATAGTATACTATTTTATTTTTACTTTTATTGGCAATCAATATTTCACAGGATGAAGCAGAAACAAGCCGTTCAGATGCTAGCCTTCTCTTTGGCTCCTGGCACATCGTGATTTAATCTGTGAAGAATACGTTATCAGCTGATTGGGGGAATTAAAACCTGGCCAGCTGCCCTGTGAAACTCAGAAAGCAACCACTAAATCAATGTGCTTTATAGGGAAAAATCGGCATGAAGTCAAACACTGGATATAAACAATGAGAGAAGACAATGTATGTATTCCAATCCCAACAAAAAGAACTTCATTTCAGATACATGTCCAGATTGCTACCTATTTCTTTTTAGGTGATAATTGTAGCTATTAAACTGAAATAATTGATTGTCTCAAACCTTAATACAGTCAGAAGAGGAGAAAAATGATGTTGTCCGAAGGTAGAAAATGATTCCTCTTTCTGTTCCAGTCACTTAAACACACTTTGCAAATGGAAGTCATTCAGATAGGCTGCAGCTGGACTTGGAAAGGGATATGCTGTGGGTTTGGCACCTGAATGTGCTTTGTTTTGATTGTGGATGTAGAATTCTTTTTTCTCTTTCATTTATGGGTAATGCTTTTGGAATTCTTTCCAGTATCTAAATGGTTTTGTAGACTAGATCCTATTGACTGCTAATGGTGATGTGTTCCTATTGTGTTTATAAGCTCATGAAATTGTATTATGGTTAAGGTATGTGTCAGAATGGAGGCTGCATAGTTGGGATTCTCAGGTTGGCCCAGAGCCAGCATTTGTAGGACTTCACTCAGCAGAGAACTGTCTGCATGTGGTTACTTTGTCCATCTGAATGATGCCTTCCAGAGGCCAATAGTAGTAAGCAGAAAAATTTCTGGTTTGAGGACACATTCTTTAAGGACAAACTTGACCCTTTTGATCTATAAAACTACTAATAAACAAATGCATCTTTTCAACATGACTGCATATTTTTAAAGACTTTTCAAAGGTTTGAAAAATAATTTATTAGAATGTATGACCATGTAGTCTACTATTTAACAGAAGCAACTTGAAAAATATTATTCACAGAGGCATGTTTATTCAGAATTGTGTTCTGGGAATTACTGCATTATAAACCACAGTACCAAACCATACTAAGTGAGGCTGAAGCAGATCAAACACATTGCAGTGATACAGAGCAACTAGATGTCAGAAATTCTCGGAACCCCAAACTTAGGTGACAGAACTAAAATTAGTCTTACATATGTATTATTTATATTGTTATTAATAAATACTGCATCAAGCAGAACTCACAACCAATGTTTCTCTTTTTAGTGATATAAAATATAAAAATAGCTTTATAATTGGAAAGGTGAAGTAATCTAGTGACAACAATTTTAAAATAATAATGTGCATATTCATAATACAAGTAGTGCCATCTCTTCTACATTCCTTTGTGTATGCTAAGAGCCCCTTCTCTTATGGAAATTATGTACTTACTTGCACTGCCAAAAATTGTACTTCTCTTTCATAAGCAGTAATTAGTAACCACATGGTGAACTCATCTTTAGTGATCTAGTAACAAGGCAAGAAAGATGTGGCAACAGCATTAGAGCAGATGCTTTTCACTGGGGTGTGAACTGGAGATAGGCTGTGCAAACACTTCTGGAAATGACAGGGATGGATTGGTGCATCTAACAGGTGAGCTGAGGGTGAGAAAAGTAGTTAGGTAAAAGCACGCTGAAGTGCAAAATTATTATTTAGATGAATGAATTTGGAGAAGCTTTGGTACCTTTGGAAAGCTAATAGACACAGTACCTCTCAGGGTGTAAAAAATGAGTGGTTCCTCCGTTTCCATGGGAAATTTATAAGATCAATTATATGCATCTGTTTGGGAAGATTTATTAAACTTCTTCAGAAGTTTTATAGACGTCTCAAACTACTGGTGAAAATGATGTGTGTTCTGGAAGCAACACGGCTTGTTTTGAGATGCATTATGGATGCTGCAGGTGTTTCCAACCTTGAATAAATCATGTCAAGTATTTTTAACTACCTGTCTAGGAATCTTGAAATGAGAAATGGGCTTAATAAATAATTTATTGTGCAGAACAGGAGCAAATATGTATATTACACCCTTTGATTTCCAAACACATCTTTCTAAGTAAAGCCATGTGATTTAACGCACCTTTGCAGTACGATGCTGTTTCAGTAATGTCTTAAAATAGGCTTGTATGCAATGAACCACAGCTATCCTCAGTGACCAATAAAATCAACAGGCAGTTTTCTAGCAATAGTAATGTCAGCTTCACAATTTGGTGCTCCTGAGTATAAGCTTTTGTCAATTCTTCTGGTGCTAGAGCTGTTTTGCAGGGGTTGTTATCTTATTAGGTAGTACAGTTTTGAAACAGCTCCAGTATATGTCAACAACAATGGTTAGAATTTCTAAAGGAAATTCTAAGGAAGCCAGAAAGAGTAATGGGTAGAGAGGTTCCTTAACTATGAGTAAATCTCATGGTTTTATCGTGTGAATGCTAAAATGAAAAGAGCAGAATAGAGCAAGATAAGAAATGCTGAAAGTGGAATGGAATTGGTGCAGAGAACTCCTTGGGAGTGTAGAAGTAGGAAAGAGGGTTGAAAATTGCTTTTTTGCAAAGATGTAAATTGCATCTGTTTTCTTGATGAGTTAGTCTTTCTCTGCAATGCTGCCATCAGTGGTAGTCTGTTTCATTAGTCCCTAATTCTGAGAAGAGCACATCTGAAGACAGCTTAAGGCTCACTGGTCAGTCAATGTGTTAAAGAATATGATAATGCCTCTGATATGCTGTATTATGCTGAGTGATGCAGTTTCTGAATTACAGTCAAAATTTGCTCTGCTTCAAGGAAAAGCTTAAAGAACATTTGTCATCAGATAATTTGTTCTATCTGTAGGTACCACACCTATTGTCTCCCTGCTAATACAAAGATTTGTTCACATTTGCTCACACTTGCCTCTCAGGTGCTGTTAATGGCTTTTCTTCCCTTCAGAGTGGGTTTGGTTTTTGACCAGGTGGACTGAAAATTAATTAGTGCACCATTTGGTGCTGTTGCTCTGTGTGTGTGTGTATGTACATATATATGTAGTGATAGTTCTGTCAGAAAGTCTCCTAGAGGGAAGGTCTTCAAATTGCCTTCAGGAGGCCTTGTCAGATTAAATTGTTGGGGGTTTTGTTTCTAGTGTGCACTATTTTAGTAAATCTTCCCAGCAGTCACTCCCTGACTTCCAGGCACATATTTTTGGAAGAGGAAAAAAGTCTTTATTTGGAAAAAAACCTGAGGCAGATTTATTTGCCCTTTGTACCCACAATTCTCCCCCTACAATGAAGATGGCCTGCTTGGCTCTATTCTGTGCATGCAATCATGTTATGTGCCACATCTTGCACAAAGGACCCAGTGTGCCCACAATGGTTGTGTTTTCTGGTTGATAGCATCTGTTTCTAACACTTGAGCAGGAAATGTCCAAATAAAGATGATGAGGTGCCAGTGTTTTTGCTCAGGAAACAACCTCTCCAGTCAGACTGTGCATCCCCATGGAGTGGGCAGTGGGTAGGTCGTGTTACACGTAGCGACTGGTGGGGTAATGCCATCCTTATCCAAAGTAAGGCTCCTTTGCAACAAGCAGCTTCTTGATAATGTTTGCAGCACCAGCAAAAATAGTGATTCCTAAAAAAGCTAGAGACTTTGATCACTGAAATATAGCTGAATTACAGGTTTTGCTATGAATTTTATAAAATCCTAAAAGACAATAATCCTAATAATAAGACAGGTTTGTGATGATGATTGCTAAAATATTTATGCCTGACATCTTTATTTCAATATATTTGCTTGTAAATGCAATATGTCAAGAGAAAAATGGTCTTTTTGTCAATCTGTTAGCGGCAGCCAGTAGTTCTGTCAACCAGAAAGGCTTTTTATTCCATAAATGATGCTTCTCTTTCCACGTCTCCTGTCCAAAAACAGCAGTTCCAAGGGGGTCTCAGTAGCCACAAAGTGGAGGCTGCCACTTGCTACCTTCTTTCTTTAAGTCTGTGCAAAGGCACCTTTGTTTTCACAAGCCCCATATTGGTCTCGTGTGACTGTGCAGCTCCCTTGGAGTCCCCTTCATGGCTCTCTCACCACACTCAGTATGGTGATAAGGAATACATTTAAATACCAACCACACTTGCCATCCCTCCCCCAACCTTTTGGTTTCTTGGTTGTTGTCATGGTTTGCTCCCTTGTGCTCTTTGCTTGCAGCACGTGTGTCACGTCATCATCAGCTCTCTCACAGCAGGACCCGTAGTGGCAGGGGCCATTGTTTAATTAGTCCCTCTACAAAGCGCCTCAAGCTGCAAAGGCAGTTGTTCAAAGGAACGTGCAGTGGAGCATGACGCACAGAGCTACCTTTATTGTGGACTTGAAATAGGTCTTCAAAGAGAAAAAGTTCTATAAAGAATCTGTGAAAGGTAGCTCATGAGCTGCTAATTTCAATGAGGCTGAAAGAGCTGCAGACCTAATTTTTCATTACCAATGTTTATTGATTCGTTTACCTCTGTATTTGGGAGTATAATTGTGTGATTTTTAGAATGATAGCATTGGACACACCTTATTTACGAGGGAATTCCAGCTATTGCTGGAGAGGTGTTCTTTATGGAAAACATACCTGCCTTTCCTCTCCCTTAAACTCATTGAAGAAAAAAAATATATCAAAGAAGGTGAGAGTAACATCTGTGACTCTTCACCAATTACCTGGAAATACCTTGATCTGAAGGCTAAGTGAGGATGGGTTAGCTCTGCTCTTGCACTAGAAATCTCCAGAGAAGTGTTATATCTGGGATCCATGGGATGTGGGTACTTTTCTTTTAAATCAGAGTGGTTCCACTGCCCCATTGTCATCAGTGGGACTATTGTCCCAAGTCTCTTCAGTAAATGTGAAACCAAGGTTAACATCTCTCAGCTGTGTTAGCTCACTAGGTTTTGTGTTCTTTTATTAATACGAATTTTAAACCAGTTGTCAAAGTACTATTATTATATTCTGCTAACATCAATTGTGTGTTTCAGTTGGTCACAGAATTTGGTGAGGCTTGTACAGTACATTTCATGGAATAGAAATTACTGAATGCCCTGAAGTTCCTGTTATGAGAACAAATCCCTATTGCTACTGGTATCCTGTTTGGAAAAATAATTTTTATTTTTGTGTATTTTCTTAAATAGGTAACAATCAGTCACATCTAATTTTTGGTATCAGATTTGATATGGAAGCATTAATGAATGTTCAGTTTGCATCCTGAGTATATTTTGAGTCTCTTGTTTGCCCTCACCTACTGTGCTCTGATCTTTTCTTGAACATTAATTTTGGCCACAATGCTGTCAATACAGCTGTAAGACCTCCTCCGAAAACAAGTTTGAGTTCTGCAAATTCACTTGTCAGGAGAGCAGAAGTTAATTGATCAGAGGCAAGGCTTAGCCAGCATACATTGGGGTTTTACTGGATCTGAAAGATGCCTTAATCCCCAGGCAGACTATTAATTTTCTTCTTACTATAACCGTATGGGTTTCCCATGCTGAAGGGTAGTGTTATGCTCTGTTGTAAAATCCTTACTTTCTAATAGGAGTGTGGGGATTCCTGAAACAAAAGCTTACATTTCTCGTGATTTAAAGAATGAGAGAAAGTCAATCTCTGATAAACTCATGGTTGAAATTATTTTCCTAGGTCCTTTCTCTGCAGATTTTCTCTCTGCGTCATGATTTATTCAGCCGCCTTCTATTCTGTCTCTCTCAGCACTTGGCCATTTGATCCATTGTGTTGATGTTTTGATTGCCTTATGGCAATTATATTTGACCATAGATATGTGAATAGTTGTGTTTTCCTACCCGTTCATTCTACAGTAGGTTCATTTGAACAATTCTATGTGGTGAGGAGAAGCCTCCACATCCTTCTCATATTAAAGTGCACAAATAGAATAAATCAGTCCATGGAAATGCATGAAATCTGAGGCTGAGAGGAAGTGCAATTATTAATTTTTCAGGATTTACACGTGGAGAGGATTACCAGCTGCTTTTGTGTTCCTGCAAAATAGCTCTATCTTGTAGAGCAACTGACAAGGAGGGTTTTGCGTAATTCCGAGACATCTCTGTTTCTGCTTACTTGGATCAGCCCAGCCCTCCTCCGTGGTTCTTCCCACATAAGAATCAGAACCATATCTGTGCTGTGACATGTGCTGGGGTTAACTGCTGCTGCTGGATACAGGCAATGCTGCCTGTACCCTACATTAAGGACAGAATAATTTTGAACACTGTCATTATTGCATTAATTGAACTCCCTTCTGCATCAGTGGCTGCACTGAGATGTTAGGGTTTGCCTGCAGCAGAACTCCTTGCTATTATTTAGCAAATGTTGCTTTGGTAGCCACTCGTGCAAGTGGTACAGAAGTGGTTAAATGTGTCAGAGTGGATGTATAGCATACAGCCCCAGATTTTATGTGTATAACAAAAACCACTATTTGATTTGCTTAGTGAATATCCATTTAATGCTGATAGCAACGCTTTGAAGCAACACAGGCTATTTCTCTGTTAAAGAATTGGAACTCTTTAATTATGCATTAGTTTACATTTTCTTTACTATAGATCTGAATCAGTAAACCTTAAGTAATGCCATTAGGAATCAGCAAAATTGCTCCCACGAGTGAGGAAACACATTTTTGAAAAAAGGGTTTGCAGACTCAGGGTTTTTGCAGCAAAGATTGTAATATGCTGCTTTTCTGCTTCTCTGATGCTGTTCTTTGAACATCTGACATATGTGTCATTGAGTGAAGGACAAACAGAGCTCATATGGATCCGTGGGTCTTTTTTATTAATTCTGGGGCAAGATAATGCTATAGTACAGCTCGCTGTAAATTGCTCCTGTGTTACCTCCTAGAGGGGTCTGCATGTAGGAAATGGATGAGAGAATTTGTATTTAAAATAACTGTATTCGCAGTGCGTATGATGTCCATAAGATGATTTTGTCTGCAGCTGTGGGAAGTTGCTAGGGAACGTTGCTAACTCATTTTCACTGATCGGTCTTCGTTAGCACTACTGAGGTAATCTTCTCATTTCTTACTCAGTGATACTGTCATTTCGTTTTGCATTAGGATGTGATTTGGAAGTAGCTCAGAACTGTCCCGCTTACAGATTCTGAAATAAGCTTTCCAATAATGAATTGATACCACATCCAAGTACTGCATCTTTCACTAAGACTGCCGTGAGCCTCAAGTTGTCACTGTTGGGAAATGAAAGGGCAAGTTCAGAGCTGGGGCTGACTTCAAAATGGTCTTGCATCAGACCCTGCTTTACAGGTAAGCTCAAAGAAACAGTCTTACCACCCCAAGTGGATGAATATCCCAGGGTAACTGCTCTGGATAGAGCATGCCCAAATGCCTTCAGAGAGATGAGCTTTTCACCTGCTTGCTGTAGCTCTAAGTCTGCCAGGAGCCTCAACTGCAGGTTGAATCTGAGCTGTTTTCTCTGTGAGCAAGTCCAGAGATTTCCTGAGCCATTTAGGTGTTGATACACACTGCTGTAGCATCAAGGAATCTATTCCATCTGCTGCCTATACCTGCAACTCTTCTGGCATCTTTGACAGGTACAGCCTCTTTGATGCCTGGGACTGTACAAAAGCACCAGGCAATTTGTTCCAGTGCTTTGCCATCCTCCTTAGTCATAAAAAGCTTTCTTGATGTGTAAATATCCCTTGTCATAGTGTAATCCCATTGATTCTTAGTAGATACAGAGAATATTTCTGCAACTGTCATCTTTGGAAGAGTCATGCTGTGTGGTCCATCAGCCTTCACTTCATTCACTGTGCTCCTAACATTCTCAGCCAATTTAAATGAATTCAGGGCTGCTTCTCTTGTTGCGTGCCTGCTCAGCATAAAAATGTACGTACATTCAGAGACACACATATAAGTGAATGTCCATTAAAAAATTGTTATTCTTTGCTTGGTTTTACTCAGCCTACAATGGGTAGCTGGATAAGCCCTCATTATGTGCACCCTATGCTCTGGGTGGCTCTCTGGGGATTGCTCAGTCAGCTCCCCTTGCTTGCTTTGGTAGCTGTTACCTGCTGTTTTCCTGTAATATAAGGTAAATGGCACTCGATTTTCTGTGCACAAAATCTTCAGTCATTTGATAAGTTTTCACCCCTTTCTTAAAGCAAAGTCTTAATAAAGAACTTGTCTGAAGCACAGGCTGTGCTGTTAGCTGTTTTGCTGATGCCTGGTCAGGAAAGGAAGGAATGTGTTGCATTGTTTTACAGGCAATTTAGAAAGATACATTTCAGACCCTACATCATATTTTGCATTTATTTTCGAAACGATATTTGGAAGCAGTCTGTTGGGCTCCCAACCACTTTAAATCAGCAGGCAGTGCTATTCATCTTCGTCTTTCATTTTTGTAAACAAACAGCTTCCTTCACATACTTGAATACATAAATATTTGGTTTAGCATTGTTGCTTGTTATTTCTCAGTTTTCTATTCCTGTAGGAAAAAGTGCCATACAGCCTGGAGAGTTGACAGTAAATCACTGCTCCATTACAATCCTCTATTTGGTGAGTAGCTTGGGGTAAATAATGCGTGGACTCCCTTCTCACCTTGCTCTCAAACAGTGAGCCTTAAGATTGTATCTCTCCTTCAGCATCCCTATGCTTGCTTCATCATTTGTGCTGTTATATGGCTATAGGCTGGAGCACCAGCTTGTCCATCAGCACAATAATAGCTCCTTAGAGCAACTCTTCAAAGTAATGTTGCCAGTTGTAATAGTAGTGTCTTATCTATCCTGTTACTGAGATTTTGCCTGCTGGTAGCCTCTGTTTCTATAGTGTCACTTCAGGATACATCACTGCTATTTTCTTCCTTCTTGCTGCTTTGCACTTATCCGGCATTGCATACATTCCACAAGATGAAATCAGCAGGAAGGTGCAGCAGCCAGACTGCTGCACACCCATGAAGTACGTGAAAAACCTTTTCTTTTGTGTTGGGAGTCCCAGGATGACAGCTGCTGGGATCCCTAGGGAGGCACAGTGCTATTCCTATTACTCACACAACTTCTAAGGTTTGCTTCCTGAGCTTTGACTCAGGGCTCTTCTACAAGAGGAAGATCCAGTTCTGCAGAGCATCAGAAATTCTGGTTCCTACTGAGAATTAGGTCTCTCACGACCCGTTTAATAAACTAAATAGAGGTCAGACTACAGACCATATGTTTCTCCTTAAAATTGATTTGTAAATGTTCTTCACTTTTAATTCTCCAGACACTGGTATATTTTGCATTATTTAATATGGACTTCCTTTTTGAAAGCCATAGGTGTAAAAGCTAAATCTGTATGCAGTGTTTGCATTTATACACATATCTACGGCAGCATACATGTAAACCACAAACACCATGCACAGTTTTCTCAGGTCCTAGAGATGCATATTACAGGGAGATCTATTTCACTTAACTCCTGGTACGCAAAATTCAGCTTTTGAATCCTAAATATGTACTATGCCCTAGGACTAATTGAAATAAATCCACCTGGACTATATTTTTTTGTAATATCTCCATTTGAACGAAGGTGGTTTGGTGTCTGGGTGGAATGGTTTTTCCTCCTGAAATGTTAATTAAATGGGGAACAAGTTATACTTTGGAAAAGCTGCATTGCAAACCCACAGATAAACAGATTGATTTAATTTTAATCTGCTTTCATGGTGATGCATAATGATAACTGGTTTCTGTCTCACAGGGCTGAAAACCACAGACCTTAATAAGAGTTTGTGGGTATATTATACAGCTTTAAATAGCTTATGTTGTGCTAGATCGCTCTCCATAAATTATTCTAACTCCATCAGTATCTCAGGGACTCCCGATTCTCTTCTGTTGTGGATTTTCAATCAGTGAAACTATTAGTGTAACCTGAAGAAACTTTGAGGCATCTTCTGAAAAGAACTGACAGCACTGGTTTGTATGTGAAGTAGTCAATGGGGAAAATAAGTGCAAGAAAACCTTGCCGAAGCCACTCTGTACATTATATCGTGGCATCCAAATCCTCATTTTTATAAGCTGGGTCAAGGTTGATCTAAAACGAAAAGCTCTGTCTTCAGATGGTTAGTATGAAGTCTCTTGATATACGATCCAACTAAAGGCAGAATTATTGGCAGCAGTCTAAAGGACGGGGTTGTAAAATGTATTTTCCCATATCTGCAATTAGAATAGAACTGGCTTAGCGAAATTAAGACCTTGGAAAGGGAGGAGGTTGCTGCTGGAGGTGAAATATTGGCATACAGACATCACGTGGTCATTGCTCGGTCAAGATTAGGCACTGGGCAGGAAAAAGCACTGAAAATAAATAGAAATTCCCTCACATTATTTCTGAAGAGCTTTCAGCAGCCATGGTGATGAGTCAAATCTAGAGCATGCTAAGTGGCAGCGGTGTCTGCTTGGTGCCTAGGAGCTCTTGAAAATATACTCTTCTGCAAACAGTTTATCTGCCACCTTCCTGACACCACTGGTAACAGGATGATAACTGGGGTAGTACCAGTGTTAACAGTCTCTCCCTCTCTTTATTTTTTGCCTTTGATTTAACGTGGAAAGTAGCTCACTTTCTCAGAAGGAGCATGAAGAGTTCCTGTGGGTCTCTGCCCTGAGTGCTTACAGGAGTAGAAAGCTAAATTCACTGTCATGGGTCTAAAAACACCTTTATTTAAATCTGCTTAGTGGTTACGCTCTGTTTACGCACACTTTGTTTTGGAGTGAAGCAGTGTGTGGTGTTTGTGTGCTGCATGCAGGACATGGTCAGGAGCGAAATGAGGAGGGGAGCTGTGCCTGTGGCACACAGCTCCCGTGTGCTCCTTGCCTTTCATCTCTGACATGTCTAGAGGGTGAATTTGTGTGTTCTGGCTCTCTCTTTCCCTTCTCTGTGCTATTTCAAGCCAGACACTTTGTCGGCAGTATCCCATGGCACTTAGCAGTACACGTGCTGTAAGGCTGTTATTTTTCACCAGCCAGCTGTTCCACTTTATACAACACTTAAGTAACAATTTCACAGCCATTATCAGCCTGCAGTAATGACATGGGCTGAAAGCTAAATGCTCACTGGTTGTAAGCTGCAAAAAGTGGGAGAAGCTAAAATATGCTTTGATAAATGGAAAAGGACAATGCCTGCGTTCAAATCAGCTGAGTTGAAGCCTCTTTTATCGCTAGAGTAAACAGTGGTTTGAAGATCATGAGATAGAATTGGGAATTGCTATCTTTATGCACTTAGGGAATGTATTTGCTTGATTTCAGGTGTGATGTATTGATTGTGGGACTTCCTTCTACGTTTTTCTTTCTCCCTTCCCTTGCTTTGTATCCTGTCAGCAGTGACGGGTTTTCAGGGATCGAGAGCTCCCGGGGGCTTTGTTTGCTGCGATTGATTTGGGGTGAGGACTGAGCTACTTACAGGGCTCAGAACACTGCTCCAGAGGTAAATAACAAGCTGTAGAAACTGCTATGAATATATTTAGCTGAATAAACTCATTGTTTGGGGGGAAAAAAAAATAAATTGAAAAGTTTAGTAAGCCTTTTCTATCCCCCGCTTTGCCAGTGTGAAATCTGGCCCAAAGTAAAGTGGTGGATACAAATAATCCAACAGCTTTACTTTGTGCTGCCCAGCCATGGTATTTTAAGCAAACATGCAATGAGATGTACTTAACAGTTAACCATGAGTAAATACATGAAAAACCTGTGTCATCAGCCTTTTATGTGTATTGCACTTGGGAAATCTTGCCAGACTGAACTGTGTCTGAACCAAGCGGCTGCCTCATGAACGCTCTCAGGAGCAGGTGACAGGTCGAAGATCCAGCTTGCCCTGTGACAGCCAAGCAATTCAATAAAGCAGATTTGCAAGAAAGTAGCTGAGCCCTGATAACAGCCCTAGTGTTTTCATCTCAGGTATCTTCAATTTTATCCACTGACAAATAACATACCTTCAGTTATTATTAACCCTATTTCATCCAGGTCATTCTTTGGTAATTGCTCAGTGCTATTGCTACCGTAAAATGGGTGAATAAAATTCTGGAATTCCTCGTACAAGTAGCAAACACAGCATCAAGGCAAGCTACAGGAAAATGCGTTTCCTGGGATCATGGAACAGAACCTTTAATCCTAAACAGAGAGGTACATTTAACTGATTCTTCCAAAAAGAGTTACCTGTATTTGTGTAGAAAAAAAACAATTTTGTTCTGTTATTGTTTTCGATAAAATTAGAGGCTTGGGTTTTATTGGATGGCTAAATTAGACCTTATCAGAAGCTCTTCTAAGAAATGCTGACCCATAGGCTGCAATTATTGTAAGGAGTATACCTATGTATATCTAATTGAAATGTTAGGAATCAGTTCTGGATGGCAATCACTGGATAATGTGTGTGTCAAGTTTAAACAGACTTAGCTTGGCTTATCTGGTTTTGTGTCCATTTTGCTGCTGGTTTACATCATCACTTCGGTATTTAAAGGAATCCAGACACTAAATAAGAGGATGATATGAGTAACTGTGTCTGTACGCTTCTTTTGTTCTGTTTTATAATGCTATTTAAAAAAGAACAAAATGAGAAATTTCATCAATTAGCTGGATTGAGACCCTGTATTGCCTTCTCAATTAGAGAAAAGTTATTGCATATATGCCAGCAGGGCAGTGGTAGAGTATGGAAAGCCCAAAGCTGTTTTTCCTGTGTGTGTCCTGACCAGGCACCATGCCATACAGAAATCCTAGGTATACTCATGCGCAGACCATAGGGACAGCACATTGGTTGCTCAACAAATGTGCTGTCTGCTACATCCACAGTGACTGTCTACACAGCAAACCCCAGGAGCCAAACATACAGACAAGTTCAAATGCAAGCAGTTACTCCCTTGCACTGTCACAAGTAGTGTCTGGCTGTGAGGGGAATGGATATTGCCCCATGCTGGTGTGAGATACTGTGAGTTGGCTCCATTGGGGCAACTGCCGGTTCAAATACATGCGTGCTCACACACTGGCATCTTCTTATTGACCATAATCAGCTTTTGGAGAGATAGTGACTGTGTTACAGACCTAGAAGTATTTCTTAAGCACAGCCATCTAAGCTTGGAAGGATTTGAGCCACCTCCATTTCCCTTGAAGTGGGAATTGTATTTCTCTCGTAGATCTTAGTTGGCACTCAGCAGTTTTCCTTTCTAGAAGTGGAATGGGAAGATGGGACCAGATACAGGTCACTGGCACTAGCCACAGCAATATGCTGAAATGTATTTCATCCAGATCATCTGGCCTTTTTCCATCTCCCTCGCTTTCTCTATGACGCCAAGGATGGTGTTTAATTTCCACTTTTTGACCGTTAGTCTCGCATCCTGAGGGACACTCGTGGTCTAGGAACTGCATCTGCTTAAAGTATATTTTGTAATATAAGCATTGAAACAGCCTGAGAACAAATTGGCAGGTCCTCACATTGTCCTTCTTCCATGTATGCTAAAGAAATTACAGCTACTGCTGTTGAGTTAGTGGTAGAAGAAATGAAATACTTTTTACCCAATATGGTTGAAGAAATAATTTAGCTTTTTATTCTGCAAATTTGTGTGATGTTGTCCTTCAAAAATTTCATGAGTAGGCAGAGATGATGGTGTTTGTTTAACTGATATTAGCATCCCTGCATGGCAGCTGCAGTTTATACAAAAAACATCACATACCTTTTTGTTTTCTCCCCCGGAACTGAGAATTTGCCGTAACACTGAATGGATTTTGTGTATGAGATTTTAAGCAAATACAATTAAACTGTCATTTCCTGACAGCTCGTATATGAGGCTGTTTGACCACAATGGACTTCGTGGTTTTGTGAACACATCTGAAAACAAAAAGTTAACAATAACTGAAACTCGTAATTCAACGAATTGCCCAACATTACATCCTGGAATAATTCAGTAGTGCCTTGAGATATTTGGTTAAAGAAGGGGAGAAAAAAGAATTAACGATTACAACATTGTTTAAGAAAAAATGAAACATTTTAAAATATGGGTCTGGTTCCTCCCGTTTGTTGAGCATTCAAAACTAACAGAATTATGTCAATATGCACCAACCAGAATTCATTCCAGTCATCATGGCCGTAGCATTTTGTCATACATGGATATAGACTTCCAAAGGAACAGCTTAATCTTGGAGACATAAGAATATTTTTAAGTGTTTTTAGGACCAGAACTGATACAACATTTAAACTCAATACTACTGAAGGACAGTGAAGAAATTTTGTGGATTCAGAAAGATGATGGGATTTGGAGGGGAAAAAAATAAAAATAAAATATCATCCTTAAGTAATGTAGAGTGCTGCTGGGGGATTTTGTTTATACCCTGAGACTTGGCTCTTAGCTCTTCACTCCAGGTATAAACCCTACAAGCAACCTGACTTGATTTTAGGGCACAAATGGTATGTTCTTCTCCTATACAATGACTTACAGTCACAGGAAGCGTTAACACACTCAGAGGTGTCCACAGTCCGGATAATAAAAAAGCTGAATGTATCTACTCCATGATTTAGACACAGCTGAGGTTGTAAATACCATTAGTTCAATAAGATTTTTATCTAGGTATTATTTCTTTTTAAATGTGAAAAGCTTAATTACTTCTCTCATCTCTTTTCCTTGTAATCCTGTCAAACTCTGATGAGCTGTAGCATTTTCTGTGGGGGAGTAAGGAGAAAATGAAGCAATAAGCAGCAGATCAAGCTGGTGAACTGCACTCTTATTCTTCCTAGGGCAAAGGTGAAGAAAGGTGTGAATGTTTTCAGCGTAAGAGCCAGCAGCCCATACTTGTGGGATATCAGAGAGAGCGTGGATTATACGGGGAAATATGCACCAGCTGTTATTGTTTGCCAGAGAAAGTCTGCTGCCTCTGAAAACAGGTAGGTCATTTCCAGCATTCTGCCTTTTAATAATGGATGGCTTTTCTTTTTCTTTTTCAAAGCATTGTGCCACGGTTTTAATAAATTTTATTATGGAGGATGATAAAAATGCTTTTGGAAAAGATGAAGGCTGTCTTTGTTTTGTAGTGCGCTGTAAATTGTGCCACATGCGCTTTGAACAGAAATTGTTATTCAGTCCTAATACCCAAAGAAAGTTTTAAAGGTAGTAGGAGCTTTAAAATGGGAGTAAAGCTGTTTCCAAATAGTATTTAGAAGAATGTTTGATATCTCAGTATTTGGTTGTGACTTATTTAATCTTTTCAGATTATTTGCTGCCAGGCATTATACTATGGATAATTATAGGGTCATTTGGGAATTTATTTACTGATTTTTAAATCCAAAGGTTTGCAGAGGAATCTGAAACTCATTCATAGCATGAAACCCTCATTTTGTATTTTTTTTTCCAGTGAGATTTATGTGAGTTTTTTATCTGAAGAATACAAGTTTTCCATTTTCCATTCCCATTGTGCAAGCACTTAGCTAGGACCCTGACCTCTCAAACAGCCATCATCTGGCAGGTGGATGCTCCTATTCTAGTCACAACTGAATGCTTTAGTGAATCAATTTTTATATCGTTTTCTGCTGCTTGTCCATTGCTTCTGGAAATGTATGTCAAGTGTGTGTTTACAAGGATCTGACTGCCTGCATATGCATTGTGTTTGGTATTACTGTTAGGAAATTTACCATACAACATGTGAATTCCAATTTTGCTGTGACTTGCTTCTGACATTTTACAAAATATTCTAGGTTTGAGGGATTTATAATGGATTTTTGATTTTTTTAAAGGATCCTCTAATAAGTAGGAAACCTCATGTAGTAAAAAAGAGAGGAGAATAATTATGATTTATCATCTGTTGTCACACATCTGACCTAAATGTTATTGGTTAAAGAGATGTATACACATGTCAACATCACACCTTCCTATTGCCTAGCACGACCTGTTGCATTCTTTAAAATCCCAATTCAAAACTACATAGACCGTGTGAATATTTTCGCTGACTGAAATGGGCATTGGATCAGAACCAAAGATTATATCAACAATGAGTTTCCCATCACGCTTTATCTTGTTGGGTCCACGGAATGCATTTGCCCAATTTCTCTTCTTCATCAGGAAAACATAATGCAACATCATGGGTGAATTGAAGCTTGGCATCTTATTTCCCTTCAATATTCATCATTCAAGAGCAAGCTTTCAAAATGACCCCTTCTTGTACTTTCATGTGCTGAATACAAGCATGGCTTTATGTTTATTAAAATATATGTGAACTGTTATATATTTTGGAAGGAAATTCAAGAGCAGACAAGATCATAGATATGTATGCAACTCAACTTTTGTTTAACTTATTTCATGTGAATTCACCAGCTGAGCTTCGTGTGCTTTTGCATTTTGAAAACAACTTATTTATTGTTTGTAAACAAATACTATCATCAAACGTATTTGCAATTCAGTATGATGTTTTTCTCATTAAGTTTAGTCATGCCTGCTTTACTATTCATTTTAGGAAGGATGATCAAGTGTTACATAGGGAAAGAGGGTGTGCTCAGTGTTTTATGGGAAACAATTTTTCCCAGTTTGATGACATGTTTGATGACACTAAATATGCACAAGTGGATAGCAGTTAAATATTAATGCCTCTTACCAAATTGTTTGCCTCTGTGGTTCATTTACAAATTCTACAAGCTCTATTCACGTATTATTTAATAATTCCTAAAACCGAGAGATCTGATCATATGAATGCAATGGTGGCAATGTTAATTAATGAGAGATTCAGTGCTTTAGTGTTTCTGATAATTTTTATATGGATCAGAAGATAGTGTTGATAAAGCTAACTTTTAGTGACAGGTGTAATTTCACAGATTAAGGAGACATGTGTGCAAGTGACAGACTTAACCAGGATGCCCAAGTGTTTCTTTATCTAAGTTTGCAATATATCAGTCATTTTATGTGGAGAGGTTTTGGCACCTAAAGCTTATCATAACAGGATTAACATAAATATTATCGCAGCCAGCAGGGTGTTTTAGAATGAATATTAACAGCAAATATTATGAGTTTGTAGGAGAATAACTAATTAAGCCCATCTGTCAAATATGATTTGAAGTTCTCAGAGCCTTGCTTGTTGTGGATTTGTGACTGTGTTCCAGATTACTGGTGAAGCAATTACGAAGTTCTTCCCAATTCTTCTGATTTCATTCTCAAATGATGATAATTTTGTAACACTCTAAATCCTGACCCATGATATTATTAAATGGGCTTAATAATTGCATCATCTGTACAGCTCTTCTGTTCTCCTTTGAGAACTATCTATCTTCCATCTCTATTTCCACGTAGACAGCCATTAAACCAGATAGAAAACTGTGTGATGTGAATTAATCAGTGGCTCAGAAATGTGACTTGGGAAAAATTTAAGCAATGATTGAATCAGGGAATATGAACCCCAATATGCGTCATCCTTTAATTTTCTTTTTGGAGGTGGCTGATATTTGTTCTACTTAATGAGGTGAATAGAAAGATAAGATCGAGAACTGCATTTTAAGAATGTTTTGCTTGATTATTGTTGTTTCTCAGTGTTAGTGAATCTCAGCATCCCTGCTCAGCTCTCTAGTGAGAACTGATGAAAGAATTGGCAAAAATGCGAGATCTGGATTCTTGCCTGTTCTTTTCTTTTTTTTCCCTGTTTGATTGGAAACAGGCCAGGTGCAAGGGATTTGGAAAACCATTAAGGCAAATAACAATGTAGTCTTAGTAGATTTTATGACATGCCTTAACCATACTTTGAACAATTTCAGAAAGCGTCTAAGATGTATTCAAGGACATCAGTTCCTTATTTGGTAAGCACTATTGATATCACTCTCCTGTATCTGTAGCTGTGGAGACAATGAGCAGGATGCACTGATGCGATTCTAATATCTAAAATGATGTTTTTAAAATATTTTGTGTTTAGATCTCAGAGTACAAATGTTTGCTAGTTTATGGGAGAATAAGTTGTTCTCTGCTTGTGGAAGAATGAAGTGTTCATCCAAGCAGGTACGAAATAGGCAAAGCGTGGCCTTCATCAAGTAGAATCTTTGAATATGGCTGTTTACTTTCTTATCTCCAAATGCAACCAAACTACCATGGATAAGCTTTGCTCTCCTTGTTGTTGGAAATGTTACAAAGGTGACATTTCATCTGACACATTCCTGTTGTGCTTTCGGGTTACAGCTCTATGGCAGTAAAGGACTTATTGGCTTGTACTGCTGGGAACTAGATGCTGGTTGTGCTGTTGGTAGGGAAACTTACTTTGATTGTGAACTACAGGGTGACTGATTCAATCCGTGATAACACTGACACAATAAGAATAAGAGCAACAGTATTTCTGGGGCTATATCCCTCATTTGTTCCCATCTGTCTCATTGTTTTTGTGATGCTGTATCTTAATGCTTAATATTCCTGTCATATATAATAAAAGAAAGTAACTTGATATTAGATAGGAGGCAGGAAAATATACAGCATAATTCGCTTTGATTTTCCTGCTCAATGCTTTATTTTTATGATGTTTATATCTTTTACCTTAATGCTCTCTATATTTATCATTTTCACATCTATTATGGAATCTCATGGTTATTTAGCATCTAGCTTTTATGTCGTAACAGCAGCGAGCTGCTGCCTCATTCCCGTATTTGTTGCATTTGCCAGTACGTATGACAGACTCTCAAGAATGCTATAATTCTAAAATACTTCTGATTATTGCAACAAAAGCAATGAATGTGACATAAATAACAGCCTGATAGGCTCAATAATTATATTGTGTGTCTTGCTGGTGGTCATAAAAATGTTTCATACACACAGTTTTATGATTTAGATCACCATTATTATTTTTCTCCTTGCTATTCATGTGTTCACATGCCTTTACCAACTAGAGGTATGTTATTTCCTGGAAATAAATTTTTCTACTCATTGGAATTACAGAAGTGATACACGCTGAAGCAAATATAAGCTCCAGTGTATGTTGCCCCATTGCAGTGTGAATTACCTGAACTCATCACGTGGTGGTGTTTCCTCATGAGAAACTCATCATACATCATGAAGAAACTCAAGAAAAGGACTGTAGAAATCAAGCCTGCCTTCAGATGGGTTATTTTGCAAGTATGGTATTAGATCAGGACAAGCAGGATCAAGATTGAGGAAAGGGTTGAGCTAGTCTGTATATCTCTATGTTTTTATGGCAAAATATCTTCAAAATACTAAGTGATGTGGGAATGTGTATGATTACAAGCAAGACAGATTTATTTCCAGTTTTTATTATTGTTACGGTCTGAACAGATATCTTACGTGGCTTCAAACTTACTTTTCTGAGTAATGATTTTATCCTAAAAAACTGGCCATTCCCTCAGCAGGAATGAATTCGGGCAGATATAATACGTTAGTTTAACCCTGAAATAGCAGAGCTTAACTGCTCTTATGCTTTCCAGTTATCTAACTGTAAAGGCATTTATTCTGGTTAGCTCTGGAGTTTCATACAGTTTCATATTTCTAAGAGCTCACATTTTGTGATGATGTGAAAGTACGAATGATCTCAGAAGTTGTGCTTATATTTCACATATTTGAAAGCAATTAGTCAAAAAGATTCTGTTTCTCATTTCTCATTTTAAAATTTGAATTTGCCCTCTGAGAGAGCCCTTCGAGATGTCAAGGCAAAATACGTTTGTGTGAACCAGTCCTCAGTGCATCCTCCTTCTACACGCTGACCCATTTTTTTTTTTTTCATTCTTAAAAATATTTTATCAAGGAATACTGTGCTTCTGTTGAAACCATCCTCAATGCTAATACCCTAATTAAAGAAAAAGGTCTATAGTTATTATCTTGAGGCAAATCAAAAGGTGAAATACTAATGAACAACTATTAGATAAACGCAGATGCCCCAGATATGAGTAACTGAGAGGAATAATTGAAGCTTTAGTTATATAGCCATCATGCCCTTAGCTTCTAAGGGTTATGTTTGGGTCAGAGGAGATAAGGGACAGAGAGCCATGATATTCAGCAGCAGCCCAGGCTTGGCTGATTTTGTAGGGCTTGAATTCTGCCTGGTGTTGGAGTAGCTAAAGGACATTTCCAATGGTCTGGATAACCTCATGCATATTTAGTGTCTTTATTTTTACCCTGGTGTTATCCAGCATGATAAATATCATTTTAAACCTGAGGAGGAAAGATTTCCCTTAAGAACCTTAAGGATTCATCATCATCATGCTTGCTCTGTTTGCTGTACTTATCACAGGAATCCTTAAACCTGAGCAGCCCCAGGGCTCAAAATAACAATTCCACTGGGACAGAAACAGTTTGTTGCCTATTAGAAAGGAAACGGCAACTGGGTAATCTTCTGTCTACTAAAAAAATCTAATATTGAATGCAAAAATGTGTCTTTTGAAAGTATCTCTGACGGTGCTGTTGATTTTCTGCTCCTTGGAGAAAATCTTGTAAGAAGTAATAATATTAATAGTACTAATTACTCAGACTAAAATGTTATGCTGAGAATGTGCCAGTTACTGCTGAAGTGTGAGGATTCCCATTTTTGGGAATGAGAAAAAGTCAGTGTTGACTAGTTATCACTTGTATGTCAACAGTGCTTGGATCAGAAGTTTTACAGAATTATGTAGTTCAGTTTAGCATCTCCATAAATTGTTAGGCTATTCCTGCAAGTACAAGGATGAAGTTCACTGGGCATTTGAGTTAGACATCGGCTCTGAATCTACAGATTTACTGGTTATGTGAATGAGCTAGGATTGCAGTATTGAAGATGTATATGTTGTTTATATGAACTGATGATGCAGATACAACTTATCCTTTAATTATTTCAAATTTGTCACCTTTCAGTCTTTAATTGCATCTGTGGGGATAGGATAAGGCTGCTGTCCTAGCTTGATGGATGCATAGCTTGATGGATGCATAGCTTGATGGATGTCCTAGCTTGATGGAGGAAGTGGGTTGAGCTTTAAAGACAGTTCTGATAGTAACGCACAGAATCACCCATTAGGGTTTATGGACATGGAGTGAAATGGGATTACGTAGCTGGGTTTAGAATGAATTGCATAGAAGTCGATACCCTGAGCAGGGAGCTGCACTGAGCTAATAGAGCTAAGGCAATGCAGAAGTAAATGGCACGCTGTTTTATGACTCACTGTGACTGGGGAAGCCTTAATAACTTGCCCAAGGTCACACATGGTGTTGACAGAGCAGGAGTCTTTGTGGGTGTCATTGATTCTACCATGCACACACATGCACAAGTGTATATATTTGTAAAAACAACAACAACAGCAAAACCCAACAGCAATAAGACAGAAAATGAAGGTGTTAGATTCCATAGGCAGAGCTGTGTGTGATCACTGATTATTTTGGCTAACGTGAAAGGAGTGTGTAATGTGATTCATTCCTCCCCCTGCCTGGTGATCTGTAGCAACAAGCGATACTTCCACCTCTTCCACCCCATTCCACCTTCTGCAGATATTTTCCATGAGGTGCTCCCAGTCCAGCAGTGAAATTAATCATAGACAAAGAACGTCTGTCTCTTAATTTCTGCATTCATCCTGACAATACAAAGAATAAGATGCGGGTTAGTTGGATGTGAAATTTTATGGTTGAAATTCACTGTCAGAGAGATGGTTGAAGGATTGCTTGCAGTTATGTAAATGTGCATTAGTATTATTCTTAGTGTCAGGGGTTACCTGAAGATAATAATCAAATGTGCAATTAGCTGAATAGACGACTATCATCTCCTTTCTTTCTTGCCTTAAATTCAATGGCATCTTGCAAATGCACATGTCTGTCTTTCCTCAGATTTGTCTGAACTATCTGCAGAATACCTCAAATGTTGACAAGATACATTCAGTGTTGGCAAGGCACTATCTGTTATATGCTTTTATTTATTGGAAGCTTTCAAAAATATGAGTGTTGTGAACTTTAGCATGGGGACTGTGGAAAAGGATAAATATTCAATTTGTACTGTAGAAAGTGAGACAATATTGCTTTCATCTTTTATTTCTTATACTGCTTTTCTAAATCAACCATAAAATCAATCCCAAGGCATGTTTCTGTTATACCTTAATGCAGCAGTCTCCATACATTTATTTATAGTGGTGCTGGCACGTGCAGGTGTGCTCTTATTCCATATAAAAGGTGAAGACCATCATACCATACGTCCTAAAAACACATCTGTGTGGCACAGAGCAGTGCCATGTGGAGCTAAATGGGCCAGTTCCACCCAGCCCTGCTCACAGCGCCTTAGCAAATAAATCTGCATCATATATGGCACATCACTGTGGGCTCAGAAGAATGTACAGTGCTGAGTGGTGGTGGTACTTCATTTTCAGTTTATTTGAAACCTACTTAATGTAAGTTGATGTAGTTTTCTTATACTATAAAGAAAATAATTAGTTTCAATAATTTTTGATACAATTAATTTATTCCTAAGTGGCAAATATTGTACCTGTAAAAGAATCGATTAAGAAATATTTCCTCTGAGATGTGTTTTCTCGTTAATTGCTGAGGCAATTAATTTTCTTACAAACATGTAGTTTTTTATGTGAAGTTATTAAGGCGAGAGAAATGAAAGGCCCAGGAAAGAACAGAAGATGATTGTGATAAAATGCTAGATGTAGGAAATACAGCGCATAAAACGTACAATGTATACATATAATATATGCATCTTGTGCATTTGTCAACATCTACAACAGGAAAACTTTTGAAAGTTTCAGAAGTTAGGACATCTTAGAATTAATCTTATATGAATATTCATTAAAAAATGTTTTACTTACATGAACACATGGTATTTTTTCCATAGGGTTCTGGGCAGAGGAGAATTTGGCAGACAGACTCTTGCAAGTCTCTATATAGTGTGTTTTTAAAATAACGTCTTTCTTTTTCGCCTTGAGACTTACAGTTTAAAAACGTGTGGGCAGATTTTCTTAAGGGAAAGAGCAAATGCATTTTTTGCAATTTGTATGTAAAACCCAAAGTTTGTCCAAATACCCAAAGACTTCCTGCCTTGTCCTCTCTAGGAAGTTCCTGAGTCCTCTCTGGGAAGCATAGAGCCAGTAGAAAGTTCTTCAATTTTATGTTTATTTTCCACTCTAAACATTTTCTGGTGTGAGAAAGCCATTCTCCCAAACTCCACAGCACATGGCTATGTGGTTACAATTTTTATTTGTTTTTTCCCCCAATATTTCACAAGATTGGCAGTTAATGAATAGACAACTATACAACAAACCATCTTGAATGGTTTTAATTATTCTTGTAGCTGTCAGAAGCACAAGGAATATACTCCCATACTCTCACTGACTACTCTGTTTCATTTAGAGACTTACTTGCACGCTCAGTGCATTCATACTGTCTATATGCAATTCCTTTTTCAATCTTTTTAAGTTGAATCAAACATGATTTTCTGCGCATTAAATACCAAGAACATGTGCTCTGTGAAAGAGCGAGGGCGTGGGTGTATTCTACATTTATTTTATGTATTTCAGTGAGATAAACCCCCCGATTTAGTCCCTAAGAGTCTCAAAGAGAATTACAATGTCTTGATGAAAAATTACTATTTGTTCAAAAATCGAGATTTTGTTCTCGAGAATAACATGAAAATAAATATTGTTTGCAGTGAGTCTGAGGAACAAATGGAGGGGGTTGTAGCTGTCTCTGCATGCACAGTTTCAGAAACATAGCCTCCTGATCAACCTTTGAGCTGGTGGGCATCAACAATTGTTTTGTAAAGGTAGTGTTTTTGCTCCTTGCTTCAGCGTCCGTGTTTTGGCACTCTTGTTATGCTTATGTAACTCTCCTAGTTAAATATCTCCTGTTTGGGGTTTTAAAGGATTAATCTCATTTATGTAAAGAAATGCTTCTGCTGCCTCTTGGATAAACCACAAATAAGGATCTTATTCCACAATTGTAATCACAGCTTGTAAATTTGCTGAGAGTGGTCCTAATGAACAGCTAATGATAATCTGGGTGCTTCCTTCACCAACATAGAAATTGAGGATGAATTAATGATGAATGCACCAGACAGGTGAAAACTGCTATTGTGTAGGATAATTATTTACTGGCAAGCATGATCCCATATATATAGGCTTGCTGGCTGGGGTGAAAGTTGACACCGATCCCACTTTCGCTTACAGTCTGAGTTTTTAGCTTTTCCATAACACAAATATACAAGGAACAGAACTTTTTAAAGTGGAGAAGGTAGAATTCTGCTATGCCCTGAGTAAAGAAAGCAAACATTTAGATGGAGGTGAAGAATAAAAATGATACATGTATTATGAAGATCCTTATAATGAAATTCATGAATTGCATTTCTCGATTTGCAATCCTAACATTCTTTTAATGTAGTTTAAAAAAAAATAATAATCATTTTTCTCAATTTAATAGAGAATTCTGTATGTCCTACTAAAAAAAATCTGATTTTAATTGCTAAAATATCGTACTGATGGATATTACTCTTGTTGTTTGTTCAGGCTTCCCAGTGCTCCAGCATTGGAGCTATGGAGGATGTGGTGCTCCCACTCATTTGGAGCCTTACTTTTAGCTGGGGTGTCGAAGAGAGGGATTCCTGGGAACTGGAATTCAATGTGTTTGAGCTGTTGTTTGATTCTCTTTTTCTATATTTACCTTTCCAGTAGGACTGGGATTTTATCAGAGCAAATCTGGTTGCTAGCAAAACATTGCCAGAGCACTGCCAAAGAGTGCAATTGGGAAATAGGTCAGTGGGAAGGAAGGGAAGGCAATTGGGAAATAGGTCAGTGGGAAGGAAGGGAACGCTGCTTTCCTGACAGTACAAGAGGGAGTTAATGATGCGGCTGTGTAAGGTGCAGATCACAGCATGCACCAACCTCATGGCCAGGCTGTGAGAACCTCATCTTCCATTGGAAGTAGGTAGGCTGTAAGACCTGCCTGCTGTCTTCCTCCGGAATCAGGGCAATTACCAGCTGCAGTGTGGAGTGCTGTAGGGAAGGTTAACCAGAGCCATTTTAAACAGTCATCTCCCAAGGAAAAAGCAATCTGAGGATTGTTGTTTAAACATCTGACTGTGAGGAAATGTTCCTAAACACCAGTTTTGAATGGCAAGTCTTAAGTCGCTCAGATTCTATGTCTTTAAGAAGTGAAAATCTATACTTAAGCCAATCAGAAAAGTAGCATTTTTGATCTGTGAGTGTGCAGAGCTCTCCTGTTCTAAAATTAGAATGTCAATTTTACTGTTAAGCCAGGGGAACAAGAAGCTCTACATGCCCTCTGAAATTAGCAATGAAAAAAGTGTATTGAACTCATCTATAGCTTTACACCTTCAGGGCAGTGGCTGGAACCAAGATAGACAATATTTCATCAGGCTGTCACAGTCTTTTACAAGAGGAAAAAGAGGAGAGGGTGGAGGGAGTTGCTTTGTTCTGATCTCCAAATGAAATAATCAGCTGAACTTTTAAAACCGTCCAGAAGATTAAAGGACACTTCAAATAGTGTACTGTGTCAAGTTCTAATTTATTCTTCTGAATATCTCTTTCCTAATTGTGACAAAACTAAGACATTAAAGCTGGCAGTCATGTGCTCCGTTGAAAGGTGCTGTCACTTCAGAGGAAGGTGCTGCTGGAGAAAGGGAACGCGGAGGGAGGTCTTTCACAGAGCAGAGACCTAGAAAAAAGCATTAAGAAAATACTTTAATGCTTTTGACTTTATATGGACAGTACTTGCGAAGGATTTGATATTATGGAAGGTATGCAAAAACTGGTGTCCTTTTGTTGTAGCTGAAGCAAGTGTCATTGCACAGGCTGGCTCTGAGCGGTTTTATTACTTTGATATGAGGGCAGTGGCCATAAGCAGCTTGAATTCCCACAGTCTTCAACAAAACTTGAGACTGGAGGGGTCAGGATGTGGAAAAACCCAGAAATTTTCAAGGAAAAATTGTGATTTGTGTACAATGAAGGGTATTAAATGTTTGCTGCTTCTTTTTTTTTCTCTCAAAGACTCATGTAAAACTTTGAAAAGAGCACTGTATGGCTAATAAAAAAAAACAAACAACAAAACACCAACAAATGAACTAAATTATATATTGTAGACATTATTAGGTAATTCCATTCTTAACATATTTTAAATTAAACTTGCCTAAAATTTATGCTGTTCTAACCAGTTCATCAATGAATGTGAATAAAGATGTCAAGTTAACTTTTCAAGCACTTCTTTTTCCTAAAATGAGATTTTTTTTTCTGTAGCTACATTAGGTCCTAATTCACATGCTGTTTCTGCATTCTATGGCTATTACTTTGTTTTTTGTTTACACGCCAACAGTATTCATGCTTTCTATTTTTAACATAATATATGTGCTATTTTAGAGAGATGTCAACAGCCTAATATATATTCGGGTACCTGAGAATGCTATGCAGCTCTATTGCTAATAATAGGTGTATCTGATTTTTTTCCATGAAGGAAAGAATTTACGCTTATTTATGTCATAAATAGCGGTATTTTACCTGTGCTATCTCAAGAGTAGGTTTGTCATTTTTAATGAGTAAAGCAAGTAACTACAGCTAGGTCAGTTTTTTTTCTGAATCAAATTGGCTTTTCTTTGGGGGGGAAGAAGGGAAATTTTGGTCAGGATTTCATAGTAAGTGAGCCTTATGGTATCACGCTGCCTGTGCATGTGTGGTTTAAATTTGGCAGCCGCAAAGCTGACTGAACGATGGTTATTTTATGTTTCATGAGAATAGACAGACAGCAGAGGAAAAAGGCACTGGAGTCCCCAGACAGCTAAATTCTTATCAATAGCTAATTATGGAAAAATCTTCAATAACAGCTTGTACTTTCTTGGACATGAGAGTCAATCAACTGTGAGACAGAGCTCTGTAGGGTACTGGATTTTACTTGCTCCATCTTCATGAAGCTGCTTTTTCATGCTTACATTATTCACAGAAAGTCTGTTCTCCATGGTGCAGGCCTGGCTTCAGTGCACAGCAATTGTCAGTGCGGTGTTGCACTGCTGAAAGAGCCCTTTGTCAGAAATAAGGTAGGCTGGATTTGGAGTTCAGTAAAGGTTCAACTTTTTTGTAACCTAAAAAGGAAGAGGGGGAATTATTAGGTTGAAATCCAGTCTGTGTCTTACCTCATTGTTAACAGTGCGAAGCTAGAAAATGGAAAAGCTGGAAGCCACAACTCTGGAAGCCAGATGTGAACATCCCATTTCACTGGAATATAAGGGAGATGTTTCCATGGCCCTTGTCTCTCCTGCTCAGTGCCAGGACAGGTGTGCTTGGAGGGCTCTGTTCTCTGCTGGAATTAGGCTATAATCCCTGTTATAGGAGAACATGAGTGCTGTAGCCTTAATGCTCCCAGTTCCAAGAGTTTAGCTACCTGGCTACTGCAACAGATGCTGCAGTTGGATCCTAATCTGAATAACATCTTCAGTGCTGTGTATGGGTGCCCTTTTTATCCTCTCTCTGTTTTCCCACGAATTGGATTTATTTATAAGTACATCTCTCCTTGTAGCACTCTCAAAGCTGAGAGCTGATAAAATGTGGTTTAATTTAATCCCACTGTGAATATCTGTAAACCCAGTCAAAGGATGTCTCTACGAGGACAGTCACTGACCTTAGTTGAAATGGGCCAAAGCACAAGTGCTGGTGTCACTGCACATGAAGTGGTTCAGGGCAGAGGGGTTGTATGAGGTTAAGAAAATTGTAGAATCCTAGAATGACTTGGACACAAAGGGACCTTAAAATTTTCTATTTCCAAATCCCCCTTACTGCCAACCACTAAACTGAGCAGTAAATCAGGCTACCCAGGGCCCTATCCAGCCTGACCTAAACATCTCCAGGGATGGGACATTCCTGTTAGTTACCAGTGCCTGTTCCCCTGTGATCAGGAATGTTTGCAGCCTATACCTCTAGCCAGGTAATGTGTATGATACTCCCTCTGTTTCAGGAGGTTGCAAAGTGAGGCTGTGGTGTAACTAAGTTTATCAAGCCTGGGGCTGGTAAAAAGCCTGTTGGGTACAGCAGCTGTATAAAGCCCTGCCTTTACAGCAAGGGGGAAAAAACTGACCAAGTCAGGAGGAATGCTTCAGAGATCAGTAGTGTCTGAATCTTGCAGCTCCACCTATACTGTGAGGAGCTTCATAAGAGCATTCAAACATCACAGGGGCATGGAGGCACAGCTTGCTAGCTCCATTTGACTCCAAAATCTGAACTGCAAATTTCCACACAAGCAAATGCCTTAGCAGGGGGAAGACAGAAGTCAAATGTTCAAGGTTAAAAAGTTTTATCTCACTTTTCACATTATTGCTCAGAAGAATTAGTTTTAGAAGTTAATAAACCACATGCATTCACCTCATACAACTATTTCCCTCTCTAAACAAATTGTTTTTATTGTCAAAACCACAAATTTAGGCACTGTGATCAATATCATCATTTTATGAGCTGTCTGTAAAGGGACTTGAAGATGCAGCCTTGCTTGATTGTCTAGGAATAAAGATTGATCAACCCTGTTGCTTCTTGTGTATAGATCTTCGGTTGATTCACATGCAGTATACAAAGCAAAGCACTATCACCTCATTCCTCTTCAAAATAACATAGTCAATAGCTTTCCTTGGTGCATTTCTGCAAACACCTGAGACTACAACTCCTATTAATATGGTAAAAAGGGGAGAGAGAGGAGGAAAGCACTTTGGTGTTGGGGTCTTTCCCTGATAGGAAATAACGTGGTTTAAATTCCTAACTTTTCTTGCTTCATCTCACAAAAAGTATTGAGCTGAGACTGTTTCTACCCTTTTGTGTTTTCTTTTACTGAATTAAAATGAAGAGAAGAAAAACAAGCATGCAAGTTGGAATTGTTGTATTTATAACACAGGTGACATAATATGCTTGTGCATGATGCAGGTCATGTACTGTCAAATTACTTAGAGCTTACGTAAGCTAAGAAGTTATGTGACTGGACTACAGAATTGTAGTGGGGGTAAGATAATCTCCCCATTCCTTGTCTGCCTTATTAAAACTATAAGCTCTTCAAGGCACAGATGTCTTACACTGTGACACTTGGATCTTATAAGGTAATTGATTGATAGCATCTGTGCTACTCTTATCCGGTGAACAGCACTGGTCATTTTAAGGTGTACAGTATGGATTCATGTGTAGGTTAGATAGCTAAACAATAATATGATGAAACTCAGAATATTTCGGAAAGAAAATGACTGATAACATGTATAAGAATAGTGCAGCAGGTTGCAGAATGTGACGTTAGCGAAGCTTACAGGAGAGGGACTGGGACTTGAGCAGCAAGTTTGCCCATGAAGATGTAGTGCCACAGCACAGTGTCTGAGAGCACAGGGGCAGTGAGTCCAGCCCTGCCAGCAGCAGCAAGTTAGCAGCATAATGCTTGGTGCAACTTTAGATAAGTGGTGACATGTTCATGGCTTGTTTTCATGGGGTAGAGTGGGGAGAATAATGCTTCCCAGTTCATAACGCTGGGGTAATAATATTAAGCATCGCATGCTTTTAAGGCTTTTGAAAACGTTAAATCAAGGGTATATGAAAACCAAATATATAGTGGACATGATTCTGTAGCAAGTCTTACAGTACTACACTCAACAATTGGTTGTTAGTTAGTCTTTTCCATAGGCATGTTAACTTCTCTTCCATTCTATCATGAGGCACTGTGTTTAAGCTCTCCCAGCTCAAGGTTCATTGACCTATAATCCTACTGAAATGGAGTGGAAAGCCCATGAAAATTTTGCTGCATTTGCACTCAAGTGGCATATGGCCATGGTGTTAATTAAAAAAAAAAAAGTGATAGTCCTCCAGTCTCCATGGAGACTAAGCATATTGAAAAGGGCGGGAGCGTAGAATAGTTCATCTTAGGTTGAAACGCAGAGATCAAAAGTTGTTCTGGTTAAAATGCTGCGCAGATTTCAACATGCCAAGTAGAATGATATGACATTTTGTACAAAGACTTTGCAAAATCGTTCAGATATGAGATTAAGAGAATGTTTCCTGTACCATTCCTGGCGGGTTATTGGAATAGATCTTGAGGTATATTCTCTGTAGTTCTGTTAAATTTCTACCAGAAATTATAACCTTAAAAGAATAATATCCAACCTGGCAAGACGGAATTTTGTTTTATAGTACTATTTGAATTCTTTTAGAAGTTCATAAAAACTAAATCACAGAAGATCCAGCAGAAATTGAGATGTTCTATGTGATTAAGATGTCTGGCTGGCAGTAAAGCCTATAAAAAATAAGCTTTCCCAAACATCTGCCTTAGGAAGACTGAGAAAGGGAACTATAAGAAAAACATTCCTAAGAATGGAATAGTAAACTCTTGGTTTTATTGATAGCTAGTAGGTACTGGTTTGGTGTGATTTTTTTAGTCATCTGGAGAATAAAAAAGCACATGCATGAAGTATTAAAAATATTTGAAGCTAGAAAAAAATGACGTTGCTTGCTAAATTCCAAATGGGAAGCAAAAAGTATCTAGCAGTAATATATCAGTGACATTCAATTCAACGTGTTTTACATGTTATTAACAAAAAATGCACTCTGATACGGGTTCTGGTATTGAACAACCTCTTATTATGACTTTTTCTGTCTCAGACAATCATGTTCTGTAACAATACATTGAGGTTCGAACTGTGAAACGCAGTGGCACTTTCTTGAAAATCAAACCGTTCCTTCTCTAAACTGCAGTAGTTCAGAAACTCAGATTGTTATGAGTTTCGATATTTTTTCATCCTCATGTCCTTCTGCAATGCTTCTAGTATTTATTACATATCTCCTAAGTTCCTCCTTGTTCCAGAATTTCCTTCTCCTCCCTATGTTCTCTCATTAGATTCCAAACAAGCAGGTAATATCTCTTGCTGAATTGATGTTGTTGCTGTCAAAATGGGAGTGACAGATAGATAGGTAGACAAGATGCCTCTGTAAGATTGTTTCCATGGGAAATACAGGATAAAAACAAGCAGAAACATCTGGTTCTTCTTGCTGCTTTGTGATGAGGACAATTTATCTAGTCCTTGGAAGCTGATAGCTGTTTTCTGTGATGTTTTGATCTGATGGATTTTTTGATAGATTTTTTTGATGTGGTGCTCTACGTTCCATAAATGTAACCAAAGATGCCCATACATTTGATAGACTGACAGGGAAAGAAGAGAAAATAAAATGATTTGAAAGATTAATGCAGGCAAGTCCTCTGATTATTGACATGGTAGTGTCCAGTGAGGATTTTGGAGTCCTCATTTATTGAGCAAAAACTGTAGGAGGTTAAGTGTAAAAGATAAGACTTAGTTTTCCTTTTTGTTTTGGATTTTGAATTTGCCTGAAGAGGTGTTGTGAGACTGAATCTCATTGCTGTGAGATGGAGTTTTGCCAAAGATAGAATCCCAACAGGAATTCTATATTAAATTTTTTTTCTAGTATTATTAAAAAAAAACAACTTAAAAGGTCCTGTCCTTTGCTATCAGTGGGCCATAGCTGAATAGATATGTTTTTTGGGGAAGACTTCTAAGAAAAAGCACAAAATGCAAAAATGCATTTCATACAGCATTGCTGTCTACTTTGAAATTGGTTTCCTCTGTTGATAAAAAACTAAACAGATGGAAAGGGCCTGAAACAAAGGGAAAACAAAAATGGTTAGTGCTGTTATCCAGAGAATGTTTGAGCAAAGGCAATCTTAATTTGGGCAAATAAATGAAAGATTGGCTCACAACATTTTGCAAGATGAATTAAAAAAACATGACACTGTCAAATTTGGTTTTATGAAATGTAGCAAACTTGAAATGAAAGAGAAGACATTTCATAATATAGGTACAGAACTCATTTGCTGGCACTACCAAAAAATACAGATGGTTGTGATAGCTGTTAATGTTTCTCAGCAACCCGTGCAGCATTTTTCTTGTCATGTTCTGTGTGGGAAATGTCACTAATGGACTGCTTTGCCTTGCCTGTTGCTTGCCTGTTCCCTAGAGTCAAACTGATAGAGGATTCCCTGAGTTTCTCTATTTGCCTGGTGTAATTTAGTAGCAAGGTTGGCTTGTTTGTTATGAATGCTATTTTGTACTTTCCTGACCCCTTAATGAATTGGCATCAAGATATCTGCTTGAATTTAGGGGCCGAGGTTTTTTTTAAGCATCACTTCAGAAAGGAATCCTTTATTTCCCAAGGGCTGAAAAAGTACACGTAACTTTTTAGCACCATTCCGTCGGATAGGATATTCATATTGGATCTGTTTATTCTTCTCTACTTAAACTCCCTTTGATAAAAGCTAGATGTGTAATTAATTTAATAGCAGCAGCTGAGTTGAAGGAATTATTCCATGTCACCATTACAGTTAGTAGGAATTAAGACATTTAATTTGTAGTCTATTGTGCATACAGGCATGTTCTGTTTCAAAAGGAATAATTTAAGCTATTGTTAAATTAATTGGATTTATCTTTGGCCAGCTTTACATCCTGGAATGGTTAAGAAAAAACAGGACATTTTCTTCACTTCATCATCACTATGAACATCACAGTGGCTGCTCAGTTTCAGCACACGGCCAGCTTTGGATCAGTCATAGTCCAGTGGCTTTGATTTTATGATTAGTGTAATTTAAAAATCGAGACTGCAGCTAATATGCACCTGAAAATACACATGTACTCCATTCCTTGTTTGACTTCAACCACACAGCCAATTTTTACTAAACTTATTTTTTTCATTTAGATGTTGGTGTGCACTGGGCAGATTCAAATGGAATGCACTCTGAAAGTTAAAAGCCCTAGGCTAACCTCTGCTAGCCTAGCTTTTTGTGTGTGATTGTGGAATAGGAGAAAGTTCTCCCCAACCCCCACCCCCCAAAGGGAAACAAAACCCCTCATTCTTTTATATAGATCAGCCCACTGAGCTCTTCAAAAATGCTCTTCTGTGTTCACTTGTAACATTAATTTGTTTGCCAAAACTCTGTCTGGGTGTTTAATTTCATTTAAAGGACAGTGTGAATACCCTCTGGTGCTTAATTTAGAATGTATATGAATTTCCCCTTCTCTTAGATAAATCCAACTGAATGAGACATCTTTTATGTGTAAGGGAAGTTGTTATTTCCACCCCATTTATAACCATGTTTTATTTAGAACATTCTAGTTCTTTTCCTCTTGGGGCAATATCTAAAATTCTTTGTCAGGTAATTAACTATAGTGGATGTATCAGATTAAAACTTCTAAACATGTTTTTTTTTGGTTGGAGAATCAGCATTTAATGACTTAATCCTGTGTACCTCTTTAATAGGAGCTTGTTGCTCATTTCCTTCCTATCCAAAATTGGAGAATCTTTTGCAAGGTCTCTGTAGAACGTAAGTAGGAGCAGTACCCTAATCCTCTAGTGCATGCCAAGGGACCAGGAATCAACAGACCCAAGGTCCATGGGGTATTTCAGCTGTTGACACTGCAGAAAATAGGGGAAATCACAAATTAGACACACACGTACAGTACAAGATGTGGGAGAGGACTAACCGGAATTGCACTGGATAGGAGTGACCTCTTTCTTGGAAATAGGCACTGCTTTGCTGCTCACCCCTGTACTGAAATTTGAAACTTGCTTTGACTGATCTGTTATATTCATATTGATTTTACAGTTTTCCTTGCAATTAACAGATAAGGTGCTTTTCTACCTCCACTCGGCATGTTATTTATCCTTTCTAGAAAAGGGTTATTGCAAGCTGTCTCTTTTCCAGGCAAAATCCAATACATTTTCTGATCTCTGCTGTAAAAGTGGGCCAAATGGATTGTGCAGGGAAGTCATCTGTCATGCTTCCTTCTTAGTGTCTCGCAGGAAATGAGTAGCTAGGAAGAATATACCAAGGCCAGAAGATGGTATTTCCTTCCTTTATCTCAACCTCAAAGAACAGTCTCAAAGCAATAAAGTTCACATTGTGAAATTCCCAAATTATTGCTCTTTAACTTGTTTTGCTTTAATGATAAGCCTCACAAGAAGTTCTGGTTGTGAAACATTTGATGGGGCTTTGAACAGGAAAACGTATCGCTTCAGTTAGCATTGCCATGATTCATTTTATTTGGTTTTAATTCATTAGCATGCACATACTTAGTCTCCTCCTGATTGCTCTTGCTACAACACAAGAGGAGGTGGGAGATTAGCCAGCAAATCTAATATTCATCTTGTAAGCAGTAGATAAAACCATGGCAAAGTTAAAGAGAAGAATGAGTGTCCTTCACAGAGCATCACAGGCTGATGTAGTTAACCAAAAAGAGAGAGCTCATTTTCCTTTAGATTAAGTTTTAGAAATCTGCTTTTTATGTTACTGTATTGCTAACTTCACAACCTGGTAGCCTTCTGTAAGGCCAACCCTCCAGCATTTGTTATATCTTTCTCCTTGCTTCCACTTCACTGAAGTATTTAAGTATAGTCTTAAATCTTACTGCCATCAGTAGGACTTGAACACTTGCTTCAAATTCACCGTGATGCTTTCCTGAGATTTTTATTTAAAATTAATCTTTTGGTGAAGTGGATTTAAAAGCATATTTTTGAATTAAAATGGGGACAAATTGAAAAAACACGATGACGATGAGGTACAAAAGTACAAGCTATGGAATCATAGCAACAAGGATTTTATGTCAAGGGATACAGGTAAGGATCTTTAGCTACATTAAGTCATTTGACATCCTTTACTTAATAGGATAATACTAATTTACAGCAAAGTCTGGATTAACTATCACTTAAGTCAGTAGGCTCCTCTAGACTTTAAACAGGCTGTTGCTGTGATCAGCACCATTGGGACAAGCAGCCTTGGAGCTCTAAAATGCTGTTGGGTCCTGCAATAAACATGAAACGATTTTTTAAAGAGGGTAATGATTTAGCTTGCATTGAACTTGTTATTCTCAGTGTAGAAACTTAATAGATATCTGATTTTCAGAAATTCTTGAATGCTGCCATGTAGAGGAGAGTAGGAAAATAAAAATAATTGGACGCAGTGCCCCAGACAGCACATTTACATCATGCATTTCTTTACAAATCTTAACCAAATGGAATATAAATCTTCCTTTTTGTTTTTTTTTCCCCATTCTTTTTCAGATTTTTTTCCTTTTGCTGTTTTTCAGCAGTGATGGTACAGAACAGAGAAGAAAATTTTCTCCCCTATTTGTCATCTGGTTTCAGGGTGACCAGTAGGAGATAAATCTGTCAAGACTTAGACCAGGCTATTGTGGCAGACTTTCTCACTGAGGACATAATACCTCAGGGACAATGGTAAGAAAGAGGATCAGTCAACTTCAAAGTTGTGAAGTGACAGTTCTCTCTGCTCCTCTGAGAGGTTACTGTTTGGTAGGTTACCTACAGCTGATTTTAAATTAGTAGATATAGGAGCTTTAAATGTACGAGAATAGGAGTTTTTTTTAAGAATGAGTTTGCATTGTGAAGGTCACCAGCATTGGCTACTTGACAGCAACTGGTTATCAGTCTATGAAGATTAACATATTTTATGTTCTAACTGATAGTTAGATAACACTGCATTCAACACATTGCGGTATTTGCGATATTTTAATATTAAGCTCAATTGCATGGGCATTTATTTCATAAAGGAAGTCTGGTATAACAGCCAAGTGAGCTGACTAAAGTTTGGCAGACCCTATTGACATTTCTAATAAAGAAATCACTTACAACAGCATTTTTCTTGCTTAAAGAAACAAGAGCAAGAATGGTGAAGAAACAAAACCTTTAGAGAGAGAAAGAAACTGTTGACAGCAGCTTTTAATTTCCTACATTTAATCAGCAGCGCTCAGCTTTTGCCACCACTGTAACATATAACAAAATAATACTGGTAATATATTCATTACCTGTCATTTACTTGAGCACTCGGAAATTAGGAATGTGCAGAGGCTAACTTATGCATAATGCTATAAGAAGAGAGTGGAGAGTCTATGGAGAGTGCTATGCCTCAGTCACAATAAAGTAATTCCATGGCAAATTTATTCTAGACTTTCTAATTGGCTTATTGACTTAGGTTTTCTGGCCTTACTCATATTGCAGATTTCCCAGTGGGAGCCTCATAGTTTGGTCATCTCGTGTTACTCGCTATGTAAACCACTTCTTGCTGTGTGTTGTGCAAACCCTAATCTGCAGTGGCTGTGCAAAAATGGTCCCTAACACATAGCTTGTTGCTGAGGTTTCAATGGCCCCAGTATCAGTCATGGTGGCTAAGCATAGGAATGGAAAGGCACAATGATTACTGGATTTGACTTTATCATCTAGACGTGAAAGGTTACCTTATGTCCATACCACTAGGTAAATTAGACCCTGGGGGCATTTCATTAATCCTTACCATATTGCTACAAAAAATGGGTTATTAATTACCCAATGCTGTTAATTCCAAACTCATATGTAGTGGTTCTATTTTCTGATTTCTCGGGTATTTTATTAGTGGGAAAAAAAAAAAAAAGAAATCTCAAATCTTTAACAATAAAACATAGTTGTCTGGTATATTTTAGTTTAATATTATGATGCAAAATTGATTGCTTGCTTCAGTAACTAAGAGAGCACATCAAATGCCAGAGGGTGACTGTGGGGCGACTGACTCTTCAGTGGATTAGCAAACAATATACCACCGTGTGTTGCAACTGAAAGTATTACTGAATTGTGGGCAGAGGATGATGTCCTTGCATCTTGTTGGAAATTCTTGAATGGGAAAGAAATTGATACTATAGACTTAAGTCTAAGTAGCATAAAGTGAATTAAAACTGAACCAAAGCACCAACAGATGCAGTATATGTAAACAGATACTTCATCTATTTTATTTTCATTTTCTATAACCAGTTTTGAGCACAGGGTGTTCTTCATTGTGATCGTAGGATCATGTAGAGGACCTAAAGTTTCAAATGGGCTCAGAAACCATTCAGTTTTAAGAGTAATGAAAGACTTCAGAAGATATTCTTATGCCTGTTTTTATTCTTATGTACTTTAGAGCAGCTATTTATATTTTGTTTGGCTAATGAGGCTGTCTCATGGTGACCACTTACACTTTTATAGGCCGCTGCTTCTGGATTTTCTCTTTCATTATCCTTTAGATGTAAAATTAATGCTCAGGAATATTTCTAAGTCACGTTATCCTCCTCAAAGCCTCACCTTAAGTGCTCTCCCAGGTTCACCAATAGGTTAAGTAGCTTGTCTGTCCAGACCTGATCTGTGCCTCTTCCCTTACCCTGTATCGTTCCTGTGCTTCCCTAGACGTCTGTGTGCAGGTTTGCTCTGTTTTTTCCATGATAACATTGCAGCCATCTGTTGCTCTGTGCTTGCTACCACACCTACCATGCTCTGGAGCTTGTATCATGTTCTGCATGACCTCCGCTGAAAAAATGAATAATTAAGTATGTGTATGTCCAGTAGTGCAGAACTGAGTTAACCATGTCATTGGGCATTCTCCTGGGACCATTTATTGATGAGAAAAATTTTATGAGCAGCATTAATCAGATGCTCTGCTCTGCTTCTAATTTTGCTGCAGTGACTGGCGGTACTTGGTGTTAAATTTAGCTTTGCCTTTATTTTATTTATCCTTCACTTACTAGGTCTTCATTTGCCTTAAAATAAATAACATGGAAATGAAGTACTGCAGAGGAGAGACTAGGTTTGTGAACTACAGCAATATTTGTTGTTCTGACCCTCCCAATTCTGTCTTCTCTCTGCTCTAAAGCTGTACACAGACTAAGAATATGAGGAAAAGCATGTATTCTCCAGAAGTTTATCTCATGTGTGATACTTATTACTTTCCAAGCCACCCCTTAGCAGCTGCCTCTTCTACTGCTGTGTATTTATGATCAGGTACTTGGGTCTTTTCAAGATAGCTTCATAATAAAGTTGTACTGTCCAAGCTATCTATGTAACACACAAAGATTTATGTACCTCAGATGTGCATGCAGCAGACAGTAACCTTGAAAATCTTCCCATTAAAATATATACCATTTGGCAAATACCTGTGCCGATAAACCTTAAAGAACTGGCAGATCTTAGATTTGAAGTTATCTTTGCATCTGCATGTAGACCAGCTTTCTGTGCTTGGTGGCCTTCTCCTTTGGATGAACTTTGGTACGCGTCCTATGTGACAGCTTATGTGAAGAAGTGACTTTTCAGTGTGCATGGTTTAGCACCCTGTAACACATCTCCTGGTTGTCTACAAAAGGTGCAAAATTCAAATCTAAAAATATGTCAGAGTGCCAGACTAAATTAAAATTCGTGCTTCATTAAGTGGGTGCTGTACAAATAAAGGAGGTCTTGGTAGAAGTATTCCTACTGCTTCTGTGTAACATTTTGGAAAACTGCGACTATGGAGCCTCAAATCCCTTTACAAATGCTCACGGTATTGGGTTCATGGTATTAAACTATAGGGTTAGGTCTTACAGTGCTTCGGTATAATTCCTAATTTGCCAGAATACCTGTTTTTGCTTTTACAGCAGTCATTACTGCCTATCTTCAGAAGGAGTTTAGGCTTCATACAGGTCCCTTTATACTGAATCTTCTGTTTCCTTCCTATGACATAAATACGTGCCAGATGCTGCAGCACATCTGTGATTTGCCAACTGTTAGTCTCACATGATATATAAAGGACAACTGTAGTTAGCTGGTTTGTGTAATGTGAACACATACAGCATATGTAGCCTCTGCACTGGTTAAATTCAATGTAGATAGACTGACTTGAACATATATGTCTGTGATGCTTTTTTCCTGCCTTTCAAGTTCAGCACTCAGCCATATTTTAAAGAGAGATTTCAGCAAAACAGCTTTTTGGTATGAAATTCTGAGAGCTTTGCATTCAGACTAGGATTTTTGCCATGGTCCAAACACATTCCTGAGCCTTGGCACAGAAGTGCTGTAGATAAAAGTCCTGCATTTTCAATTTCTGCTGTTTCAGCAGTGGAGATATCAGAACAGCTATTTCTGAACTGAGGGCCAAAGCTTCTTTCAAAGCAGAAAATCCAGTTGGTTTCTAAGTGAGCAAGTCAACTTCTGACACAGAAGCACAGATTTTTTTCCTTTGAGCTGGTGTTTTTACATTTCTTTCACTTCTGAAGTTTTGCAGATTTTGGTAGATGAGTGTGATGGTAGGAAGAAATATATTTCATTGAGAGAGTCAAAGATAAACCAGAGAGGAATATGAAGTAGGTCAGCAAAGGAAAAGGTGAAAGGGCGTTCTGGTGGCGATGTAAGACACCTTGATCAGATAACACAGGAACAGATCTCAATCCCACAAAGAAATCATAAGGTATTTCCCATCCCTATCTCTGCTTACTGATTAATTTTCGTAACCCTAAGCAAAAGTCCCCTGGCAGCTTTTCTTAATCCTAGAGGACCTTGGATCAAACCTGTAATGTATGTCAACTGGAAAACAAGTTTCAGTGCAGTAGATGAAATGGATTTTCTGCTACCCAGTTAAAGCTCTCTGATTGCCGAGGACTTCTTTAAGCCACTCTGTGGGCTTGAATGGACTTCATGTTCAACTGCTCATGCCATGTGAGCTCTGCCAGCTCTTGGGCTGTGGTATCAGAGTTCTCTGTGAAAGAAGCTTTGAAGAATCGTCCTACAATAATTCTCTGTAATAATTAGCTGATTCTGGATATTAACTTTATGATGCAAGAAAAGTAAAGGAAAGCATCTCTTCGGTGATGAGAAGATATTTTACTTCTCAGTACAAAGAGATGGTGTCCGCTGGTGAGGCAGGTGCACAGAAGGATGGGTTGGTTTCCCATGTAAGAGCATCTGTGATAAATTGTTTTATTGCTTTGATGAATTCCAGTATGCATTGTCACTGCGCTTTGTGAAATATTGTAAATATCTGAGGGGCAAGTTTTCCATGGAAAATGATAATGTTCTTCTTGCTTTATTTTAATTAGTATTTTAGTAGAAGTGAGAAATTTGCTGATTTATGTATGTAACTCTTTAAACCAGGGCAGCGGGCTTCAGAGCAATTTATTTTTTGACATATATATTGGAGTGATTTTGTACACTTCTTGCAGCAGTTTGCAATCCTTTTCTGCAGAGCAAAATATTCACCTCAAACAGTGGAATTTCACAAAGTCATCACTGATTTATACACTTCAGTTATTTGTTATTTTTGCAGCCTTGTTTGTGAATTCTTACAATGTGGTTTCAGCAGGCATTTATTTGCTGTGCTGAAGGACTTGTGTGGAGTGTTTTAAGAATACGTTTTCAGTCAAAGAAAAAAAAAGATAATGGTGATAGTGATTGCAGAAACGAGTAAAAAGAAATCTTTGGTTATCATAGATTATATGTGCCATTAGTCTTCATTTGATAAGATCTCCTGTGATCCCTGATGGGTGTCAAAATGGGGAGCTAGGAGGTATAATTCTCTGTAGTGTATAGCTGCTGTGGGAGTTAGAGCTGCAGACTTGTAGACTTTCTGATCATCGTTTGTGGAACTGTGATTGTGTGGCATTCTGGCTTCAGCATCGTGTCCTCTCAATAAATCAGCTGGTGAGAACATCAGAAGGCTGAGCCTTCAGTTCTGTAATGCACTGAGCATTGCTGCTACGCACAGCACCAACACAAAATTGGGCTTAACCAGAGGAATATGTTTTTCTAAATGAAGGTTGACTTAAGCATGTAATTTTGAACTACTTTGCACATGAATGCTGTCTCAAGTCGAAATTATCTGCATTGCTTAAATACTTGCTTAAAGTTTTTGCTGTTTTTTTCTGCACAGGGAATGCAAAAGAGTTCAGCGTCAGGTAGTTTTTTTGAAGGGGTTATAGCAGCTCTATGGCACCGCAAAGTCCTCCCCCTTCCCTGGTACAGGAACAAGTTGCAGCAGTGCAAAGCTGACCTTCCAGAGAGCATTCATAATAAAACTTGTTTTCTACATCAACAACAGGTATTGTAGACTTGTAGGCAATTAAGCATTGTTTTGCTCTGATGGGTAGTGTAAGTCCTGCTGGGAAGCTTCAAACTTTGCTCTTTCTTTGCTGCTTTCTTTTTTGCCTGTCCCTTTTGGTTCCTGGTCTGAACTGATCCTGGACGTTAGCACCTGAGGGTCACTTTGCACTGCAAAGGTTTGCTGCTGTCTGTGTGGTAAGGAAAATATAGGTTAAGCAGATGGACTGCTTTTCCTGTACGGCTTAAAACAAAATGAAATTCCATGTTGTAGTGAGTCTTAATGTGGAATTGCGTGTTGAAGACCAAAATAAGAAGGTAATGCACAGGGCTGAGTCAGTGCTTAATGAGTGCAGCCTGTGCTGCTTGAACAGAGAGTACTTGCGCTGCTGGGTGAGCTGCTCCTCAACTTGAGCCCTGATGTTAAGCTGCAAAAGCCCAGCTATGAAGGAGGGTTCACTGAGGGGTTGTAAAAGCGTTGTGTTACCTACCTCTATCCTGGATTTCTACTATCCATTTCAGTCTCCTGGTGACTGTTTTATAAGTTCCAATCTGTGAATAAGTGAGTAATGTCTCTTTTGGGAGTGTATTCCTCAACAGTTAAGTGCTGAGAACGTTCCCTCTGGGCAGTCTCAGCAGTCTGTTCGGGAGCATCATGTTGCTTCCTTGCAGGGATATAGGAAAGAAAATAGTTGCCCAGCAGGAAATGTGCCACATGTGGTGGTGTTATTTGAAGAGGCTTCAGGAAGATTGATTTAGAGCTTCACCCTCAAGGTGAAAGTAATTCCTCTCCTAAGGTAAGGACAACTCCACAATAGGATTGCTTACAAAAGAATCTGCATTTCTTCTGTGCATATGACTGTGTTCGTGCTGTTTATTTGCCATTCAAAAATGAAGTTGCCCTGCTCATCTTCTTTCACATGAGATGTTTATTAACTTAGCTTATTAAAGAGATAGAGTAGAGAAAAGATATGTGCCCTGTCTATTTACAAGCAAACAATCTGCAGAAGTATGCTAAGGAACAGATTATGCCTTGAAAGAATAACAATACTTAACAAAAACTTCATCTGGCAGATATCACACCTGATTTTTCAGGACATGGCACAATGTCCTGAATTGCGGTGTGGAGTGTACTATGGGGCATTTATATATCTCAAGCTTACCTTAGTCTTTACTTCCACAAGAATTTCTCTTTGTCATTCTTCACATGTTTAGTTTTTAAAGAATAGCTTTTTTAAAAAGCAATTGATCTGTGTTCTTTCCTAAAAATAAAAAAAAAAACAAGTTTGCCTTACTTTCAGGAACTTTCATCTTGGCTTTAGTCCCCCTACACACTACAAGGTTTGGAGGGACAGACTTCATTCATCCAGCAACCAGAACTTATGTGGCACACGCTGAGCATGCACTGGTGTTACAAGGGGCGCTGTAGACGTCCATGTGTCAGTGAATTTCATGACCCATGAGTGCCTGTGGCATTTGAATAGTTTATTGAACATACATTAACCAAGCAAAGACAATGCCACAGAAACATTAGCATGTGCTGATACTTTCCTGATTGCATTCAGCTCGTATAACTTAAGCGATGCTTCATGTTGTGTTAGTAATAATAATAATAAAAAAATGCAGCCTGTAAAAGTAAGTGAATTTTAGCAGGCAGAATTCAGTGTGGTGTTTGACATACGTTGAGAGGCTAGCACATCAGGCACATTATGAGGGCTGCACATAGTGCTGTTTAGCACAGTGCACTTCAGCGTTGTTTCACTATCTGTTAATCAAATCTGAAGGTTACACATTGTTTTTGTAAAGTCAGTGACAATTTACCACCACAAATTATTGAAAGTGATAATTCAGTGGAGTGATTCATCTACACCGTGCTCTTGTGTTCAGGGAGGGAAAGCGTAGTTCTCATGTTGTTTAGCTGCTGGCACAAAATGACTAGCAATTGTCAGAAAGCATTTATTTTTCTCTCTTGACATTTCCTCCAAGTAACATGTAGTATATATATTTCCTATAAATTATAATGCTGCATTTTTCTCCTTTCTTCCTCCAAGTCGGTCAGGCAACTGCAAAATATTAAGCACAGGGAGAAGCAGACACAGGCACGTAGCAGGGTGTGACCCTCAAATCCTTGGGGAAATTCCTTCTATGAACCTCCAAGCTATGGTGTTTGGAAGGCATTCAAATTTAACTCATTCATCTCTTCTAACCACAGCTCTGAAGAGGACTGAAGAGCCTCCAAGAGTTTTGCAATAGCTCTTGGGAAGCTAAGAGCACAAAAAAAATCAGCCCTTGGAACTGAAAGAAATAGCATATATGAATGACTTAAAGTATCTCATAAAATTGGCTCAATTTGCAAGAGAAAAATAGAAGAGGCAAGAGTATTAATAAGTTCTACAGTATTTTGTAGAATGACATTATATCAAAAAGTGAAGTAAAAGGTGTATACGTGTGAGATGTGTTCTTTAACCTGAGTTAGAAACTGGTGCCTTCAGGAGCTGGACTCATTCTGGTTTCATTCCAGACCTCATGTCAGCTATTGGAAGTAGGAATGAAGAACATTTTTCTCCACAGATACAAGTTGCAAAACGTTTCCTTTTTCTTTTTCAGAAAAACCTGAGATTCTCATATCCCACACCTCAGACTGTTCAGTTTGATTTATGTTTGTGAACCACTTACCCACAGCAGCTTAATATCTCAGTAGACCACATAAGGACTGTGGCCAGGGACTTCACTTCTGTTTCTCCTAGAAGTGATAAACTCTGCAGATGTGACAACTTTGTGCAGCACTGCTGATGATGGTGGGATGGTTTGGAACCCAATGAGCACTGCAGCATTTGGAAATGCCGGACTGGGTTTAGCTTGAGCTCTGCAGAGTTCAGGAGCCCTGAGGAGGTTTCTGATTATCTGTACTTCCACTGGGACAAGGCAGTGCTGCATAATCTTAGAAAAGCCTTCTGGTAGAAAAAACAGCTGGAAAGGAGAGTTCATGGCAGGGGGAAGGATAATCTTAGGTATAAGTCACTCCAGCTTAATTCAGCTTTATGCCTGACTGTCTGCACTGATCTCCAGCTGGGCCATTCCTCACTCAAAGCAGGCAGGCAAACTTGCAAGAATGTATTAGCTCGTGTGAAAACAGAAGGTATAAAGTATAAAGAGAAAAGAATTAAACATGAAAGGAGGAGAAATATGGAATGGTGGTGATGTATCTTTTATGTCTGGAAATGACCCAAGAATATTGGGTCAGGATATGAAGAACTGGAGTGGAATCAAAGGGCACCAGACCTGCATTTCTTGAGGGTGATGGTGAGTTCAGATTTTGTCTTGAGTGTCACTGCAGCATGGTCTGATGGATACGACAATAGTCCAAGGAGTCAAGGCTATTATAGTGGAAACTGCATCCTCACTGAAATGACAAAACTCCCATTATTTCAGTAGGGACTGGGGTTTACCTCTTCTCTGTGCTCTGCTCTGGCCCTGGTATTCCACTGAATACGAGCGAGGTGCCAAGCAGGGCTGTCCTCCAGGGCCAGTGCTGCTTCCAGCCTTGGAGGCAGGCAGTCACCAGCAGCTCATCTGTGCCCCACTGGGGGCTGCAAAGGTCCCAGATGGGCAAGTCACTGTGTTTCTGTGTTTTGTAGTTTTTGCAGTGTGTGAAATGCTTGCTGGCTATACCTGCATCTTCATAAGGTCTGTGCATGAAAGGCACAAGACAGACATCAGTGCTACAATTATTATTACTACTATCTGCTACATTTTCTAACAAATGGTCAGAATCATATGTCAAGATGCCTGAACATATGGATAGAATCTGTATTAAGGCTAATTTGCTTCTGCTTTTTTTTTTTTTCTTTTTAAACTCTTTTTATGTCACTCCCTCCTCCAGTGTCTGAAATAACTGCTACCTCTGCAAAATTCAGGGCTAAGGCTGCAGCTGGCGTGTATGAAGATTTCTTTTGCTCCCACAGTGAGGTGTGTAATTGACAGTAATGGCTGTAAAATCTAGAGCTCAGAGACTGGGTTTTGTTTTTTTTTCTTTCTGAGCCACCGCTGTGGGAAATACACAGTTTGATCTATGGCTGAACATTTCAGACTGGTATTAATAAAAGCAGAATGTTAAAGATCCATTTCAAGAATAAATTGTCTAATTTGGTTTATAATCCTAACTGTTGTTTAAAAAGAAAGAAGAGTAATAATGAAAACAAATTGCTCTTGATTTAAATATTAATCTTATATAGTAATTGTGTCTGAATAAATATTTCAGTTACAGAGAGTGGATTGTATTGTCAAACGTAGGAAACTGTGCCGAGGCTGAATTCAATGCCCTGTATTTACGTTTTGTAAAGAAGAGCTGAGATGCTTTGAAAGCTTTCTTCTGCTCTGCCTGCTCTGTGTGTGTCACTGCGGATTATGGTGTGCCTCCATGAGTGACGTATGCTAACCGTAGGAAAGGAAGGACATCAAATTGTCACAGACTCCTCGCTGAGGTTGCTTCAGCCAGATCAAAATGATATATATCTTCATAAAGCCAGCAGCATCCACAGCACTGCGGGCTTTGTATTGTCTAGGAATGGGAAGCGCAGCTAGAAATTCTCTGTTGTAGTTTCACGGGGAGCTACTGTAGCTGTGACTGTAAGTTAACCTAATCTAGTTATAAAATTAAGTGCCACGAACTTCTCTAAATAGGCAGCTTGCATTTCCAGTCGTTTAGAAAACTGCATTGTCAATTACTGCCTTCCTTCTTGATCACAATTCCCTTCCCCTGCTGAACCTTGGTGGTGTCTTCACCACTGTGTTGGTGAGGACTGGAATTGCTGCCTGCACAGTCCCCAGATTTAAAGAGTCTCAATATTATTAATAATAATAATAATAATAATGAAGAACTTAATATCTTTACGTGGAAGATCAAGGCTTGCTTTTTGCAGATTCTAGTTTAGCCCTGCAGTGTCTTAGCAAAAATATCAACATACTTTCAACATACAACCTTCCGAAAATAGGAGCATGCTTTAATTAATGCTCATTAGTACTGGTGAAGGTATCACCGTTTTCATACTTAAGGGAGGAATATCAGCTGTGGAACTGAGAACTGCTTCAATACTCTAATTTCTTTTTCTTATACAGATCACTCCCCAGATTTTTCTACTTCATCTTTTCTCCACACAATTCGCTCATTTATCACATTTTTATAAAAACTTTCTTGTCAGCCCTCAACTTCCACATTTAAGAATATTTAGCACTAAAGTGGGCACCAGTAATTTTTGAATTTGCTGCTCCTAATTTTGCTTCTCCTTGAATTTTGCAAAAGACTTTGCCTCTTTTATGAACAAGCAGTAAGGACTCCATATTATTAAGAAAATAATTAAATTATTAAGAAAACAATAAAAGGTAGAAACATATTTGGTAGCTCTTTTTCTTTGGGAAATGTCAAAGAAATGCGTGGTTCACTTTGGTTTCAAACCAGAAATTACTGATTTTTTTTGTAAAGAAAAAGAAATTGCTCTTTTCTGTTCCTAACGTTTCAGAGATACTGCTATTTATTGTGTATCCTAGCATGCTGTGATGTGGAAAATAATCCATATTACCTTTTAAATCCATGTTAGCTTTGCTGGTGTTCATAAGCAGCCCACTGTATACCATCTGTACTCTACTTTGAGAAGCTTGGTAGTCAGAGGGAGATTGGTGTTCGTGATAGCATTCTGAACTTTGGTTTACTGCTTTATATAGTCAGGATGTCTGGGAGCAAAAGTGTAGGTCATGCTCTTAATTATGTGGCAGACCTCTTTGGAGGGTTCTGTGTTCCTACAGGGGTCGTTTTCTTGCAGCATTAAGCAAAGGTCAGGAGTAATTCTCTCCACATGTAATTTGGTGAATTTACTGAATTGAACTGGTGAATTTGCTGATAAATGATAGCCCAGCTCAGCAGAATATTTAAATTCATTCCTATCTAGTAAAGTACTTACATGGATGCTCACCATATAAACGAAGATTGACCCACAAGAGACTGAACAAGCTTGTTTCAGTGGTTTGCTGAGTAGGGATCAATGTCTGTACTGTGGCTGTAAGAAAAAATAGTTGGCTGTGCACATTACAGTGTTTCGATGAGCAGCCAAAAGATTGAAGCCTGGTTTTCTGTAATTGCTCCTTTGGATTGAGTGTATATATCAATTCTTAGGGAGTGTGCAGCATCCTTCCTGTCAGAGGGTTAACTGCTTCCTCTTTTCTCTCCTCCTGGCTGCCTGCTTCCTAAAACTTTAATGACCCTCAGCCGCCACCTTTCTGTCTAGTTTGTTCAAATTGATCAAATATTGTTGGAACAAACAGTAGACAAGCAGATTGATTGCATAATCCTTCCATTTTTAAGGAACCAGGCAAAACAAACAAACAAAAAAGGTCCATCAGAGTCATATCTGCCACTGTAACAAAAACAGTATTTTTTCTAAGTATTTTACCATATGTAATTGCAAACCTTTCTAATTATGGTGTCTACCAGTTTTTCTGGAGATTCTTCCACTGTCTCTTTGCTCTGAACTTGCTCCATATTTCCTGTTGTTTCTAATTATACTTTCCTACCTACCTGCTCTAGCAATTTTTCCTCCCTGACACTTAAATCCTTAAATACTTGTGGAAAGTTAGCACTTTCAGTTCTTTCTGCCTTCTAAACCTCACCTACTGTTGTTTTTTTTTTTGTTTGTTTGTTTGTTTTCGGAGTATTGCCGCCCTAATCATAGAATTATTTGAGCTGGAGGGACTTTAAAGGTCACCTAGCCCAATTTCCCTGCAATGAACAGGGATGTCTACAGGATCAGGATTGATCAGGAGCTGAGAGCCTTGCCCAAGATGTACCTTCTGCTCTTCTTCATGTCACTGCAGTTACTGCACATGCAGGCCTTCCAAAAATCCCACAGATTATTTCTTCTAGTGATCTTATAAAAATGTTTTGATTTTGTTATCTGACAGGGGCTCTTATTTGTACACCATTCTGTTGTGCAATGAGAGCAAAGCTAAACTCAAGAAGCTTGAGTAAAGTGAAAAGTAAAACCATGCCTATATATCTAGCTTAAGTGAAAACTTTGTCAGTACTCTGTTTTAATCCTCCGTGTCATTTGAATGCTTTTATAATTCCTAACAGCTTCCCACTGAATTTCTCCAAGAATCATGTTGGTTTGAAGGTCTGAAGTAGGGTCTATTTGATTTTTTCCAGCTTTTTTTTTTTTTTTGCTTGGAGGTGATATTTCAAGTTTGCATTTTGCTGGTGGTTGTTTTCCAGCTAGTGCACCTTTGTGTATTTTCCATTACAATGGAAGAAGATCGTTGTGCACATTTGCAGTGGTTTCATGTTAGCCTTGGAAAGAAAGAGATTATAGTTTCATTTGAGACATTAAAGTCTCGAAATTGGACTATGAATCTATAGTGCAATAGCAATGAAAGTATAAAACAAAGAAGAGTCTATAATTCAAGCAACCTAATATTTAGTCAGCTACCATGAAATGAAATCCTGCCTGTGATACTTGACTTTTTCCCTTCTGGTCTGATTGTCAACTTCACGTCTAGCTGTGCTATGTATGACAGGAAACAGAATTCACAAATTTTAATAAAAGGGGCAAATTTTGCAACACCTCTGAGTGAATATTGATCTTCACTCACTGCTTTTCACATTTATGTGAATGATTTATGAACCTTTGAAAAATATTAATGATTGCTAGCATTAGTGAATTCAAAATTCACATAATTAGGGTCTCCCTTTCCTTTCCTCAGCTCTTTAAAATCTGTATTTTTTTTTAGAGGACTAGATGCACAGCTTTCCACTGTCAAATCTAAAGATTTTTTAAGTACAGTTGTGAGATTCTTACAAGTGGGAGCAGTGCAATTTGTATTGCTGCCCAGGCCCCAGAATTGGTGGCTGTTTCTTAGAGAACCGTCTTTTAAGATCCAAGATGAGTGTCTTCAAACATATTGATAAAAGTGACTTAAAAGTCCAAATTATATTAAATTGAAGATTGCCAGATACTAATGAAGCTTAAATGATTTGATATGTGCACCTTGACATGGGATTCTCTCGTTAGGTTATGTTTCATGAACTATCTCCCTAATTCATGCCTGTTTCTTTCTCTCTCCTCCAATTTTCTAGTTATTAGCTTGATCATATTACTGTTTTTACTGAAGGAGTGCTTTATTTTTGGAAATGGCAAACAGCTGTGTTGCATTCCAGCCACATAGTGAGATAAGGAAACTAGGACCTACCATTTCTCAGCCTGCCTAGTTAGATCACTGGGTTTTCAAAGTACTCTTAAATTTATCTGCAGAAGAATTCTTTTGTTTACAGCTAAATTGAGGTAAGGAAGGAGGCTGGAAGTCATTTGAGCATGCAGAAATGTGGAAGGAATAATTTTGAATGAGAGAGCTATTATCAGCCATTACATGTTTCCAGAAGGTCTACAGACTTATTTAATGCTTGGCTATGAGGACTTGTTGTAGGAAGTGAAGCTGCATTTGGCCACAGTGTCCATTTGAGTGTTTGGAGCATGCTATGATCCAGCTGCTCTGAAGAATGGCTCATAGAAGGCTTCAGATCCAGCCAGAGTGGCTCCTCTGACTGCTTTAACCATTGGAATAATCAAGTTTTGGAGGAGACTTTCAGGGCAATAGAGGGATTAAAAAGCTGTAAGCACTTTTTTAAAATGGAGCTTGATAAGTTTATCAAGAGATTATGTGGTTGCAGTAGCAAGGAACAAATCCATATGGACTAAGATCTCTTCCTGCCCAGACCATCATGTAAGCACAGCTCTGTCTTCCTTCCTGTGCTGACAGCTTTTAATGTGGAATGAGTGATCATAGCTTTCATGTTCACATGATGTGTTCTTTGTGTCTGCTTTAGCAGCTCCTGGACTGTTTGCATATAGAAGGTTAGGACTGCTTATTTCAATTGCTTATGGTCAAATAGAAAATATAGACCTCACCAAATGATAGTAGTTGGGTGTACTGGTATGCATAAATTAATGCAAAATGCTTCTGTTGTCTGGAAACACATTCACAATTATCTTGGGAGTAGTTTGCTGATCTCAGGGTACCTTCTAATGGATAATTCTCTGCAGCATAATGGCTGTGGTTATAACTTGTCCTTACTATTTTCTTCAGTGTAATTCCTTAGAGTGTGCAAGGATTGCCAGGCCATACATCTCCCCTTGTATCTCACTAATCCTGAACTCAGGTGAAGCTAACCCTATAAAGGTGTTGAAAAGTCAGGTGTGTCAACAGTAGATGCAGTGCAACCCAAAATGCTTGATTTAATTGAATAGTTTGTGCTAATGAGAATATGGTTCTGTGAACTTCTTGACAAGCACATCTTTTAATATCACAAGTAAGTAAAAAGTAATGATTTGTTTTGACAGAGCCTAGAATTCAACTGCAAACCTCTCTCATTGTTCTGTCTGTATGATTTCATCATGACTATCAGATTATCCCAGGGTGTACAGTGGGTAAACATCTTCTCGAATACTAAAACTATGCCATAGCTCAAGCGGAGAAAGGGTATTGTATCATTAGAGCTATAGTAATTCTTGAAGTTTGCGAGTGCTGTGCAGCTCACAAACGTGGTTGTGAAGGTGAGTGGATGAAAAGCAGAAGTAATAGGTTTGCACTTAGTGTTGTTTAATTGTCACGTTCTGGTAAATGTAGCCTTTTGATAGCACCTTTCTGAGCATACTTCCTGATCCATTATTTTTCCGTATAAGGATTTCTTTATGAAAGCAGCTTTTTTTTTTTTTTTTTTTAATAATTTTATATCAGTACTTTCTTCCATTTTAACTTGAACACAATTATTTGTCAAATCACATGTGGTAGAAGGAGAACAGAAGCCAACAGGCAACAAGATGACCTCTGGCTACCTGGTAATAGCCAAGTTTCAAATCTGTAAGAGTTGATGGAAGTGGAGCTGTCTCCATTCTTATTTCTTCCTGTGTCCGTATATATGAACACTAATGTCCGTGCTCAGACTATCCCAGCATTTCCTATCACAGAAAGGGTTCAAAGTTCTGTACTTTGGAAAATGATGTGCAAAGATTTAAACTCTCATAATTTAATCCAACTTTGAAATTGGTCCCACTCTGACAAAGCCTTATACCAAATGGCTTTCAGAGGTCCTTTTCCATGAAGGATTGTTCTATATTTTTTGTATGTTTTAACCCAAAGATTTTTCAAAAGAGAGGGGAAAAGGCAACTGTAGATATTTTCTCTTTGGTTATTATTATTTTTCTTCGTATTACTGCTTAAAAATAAGTTAGAAAGATACTTGAAGCTCTTACAGTTTAATATCAAGGAAGCTGGAAAGTATATCTTTTTTTAATTCTAGACTTGAACATTTGGATAAAGAAAATATGATTTCTTTTTTTAGCTGAAACGAACTTTGCACTTTTGTAAGATGTTTGAGTTCAGCAGAAACACTAGCTCAACAGTTCATTGCAGAGGAAATTCCTATAGCAAGGGTGCTAATTTCATATATTGAATATATTCCAAAACAGGCACTGATTTTAAAATATAATGAAACTTGGAGTCTTGTGAAATGTAGTGCTGCTTCCATATATAATCATATTTCTTGAACAAGTGTGGGCACTAATAAGCAAGACGTGAAGAGGATATGTTTCAAATTTAACCTTGGAGACAGAAGGAGCCTATGTGCTATGATATTGGGTCTTCAAGTCTAGATATATGACTACAATTTCAACAATAAAAACATCAGTTAGGAGAGATCATTTTCATATTATTTTGGATTCCAGAGTTACATAGCCCAGGTGGGCATCAAGGAGAACAGCTGATGTTTGGAACACGGATCATAAAGTACCAAAACACTGCACCCTTGCTGTGAATGCAGAAATAATAGCAGCCTTGTAAAATGACATTTCTTGGGGAGACTCATTCTTGAAGTACCTTTTAGACAAGTTTTCCAAGTTTCTTGCACTGGGGATTCTTCCTGACCTTTTAAATGTATTACATTTGCTAGAAAAATAAAAAGAAATGTTGAATCAATGGCACTAGTGATAAGATTATCTAAGAGATTCATCAGAAGATGTGCAAGAGAGGCAATCATGAAAGGTAATAACAGGTGGAGTTAGGGGAGTAAAATTTTTACTCTTCAGTGCTTCATAGCTTATGTGATTGCTTTTCACCAAGACTGTGATCGCTGCCTGGAAAATGTTGTAAACTCCATAATGGGCACTCTGTAGGAGACAGAATTAGTTCTGCTTATATGTATTCTACATGTTCCCTTTTGCAGAGGGCTCGCAGGATCAGAATCAGTGACTGGATTATAATTTTGCTCAGTGTGGTTTTGCCTGATGGTATTTGGGCTACTTGGGCAGCAGCACTTTTTGTCTTGAGTTTCTATGGTGGGAATACTCAAGAACAAGTATTTGTGGCCTGTGCCATCTGACTGTGAACGTCCCGGGTCTGGTTCCTTGCTGGTTGATTGTTGTGGCAGCTCCCTTTCAATAAAGGGTTTTTTCATTTTCATAAGACAGTGATGTTGAAGTGCTAGCAACATTGGTAACTGTTAGGGAATTTGTAATGTGAATGAAATGTCCAAGGCTTTTTCTGTTAGAAATATTTAAGACTGGTATTGCCCTGTGGACGTGGGCTTATAGGACATGATTTGGGAGTAAAACTCCTATAGCTCTACAAGTCCCAGAAAAACCAACAATCTGGAAGTAACACATCACTACTGTATGCACCAGAGTTATTTAATTGTGGCTTTTGTACTTGTTTTTTCTACCCACAAAATCAGTTTTCTCTTATTTGGTATTTTTGTCAGTTCAGAAAACAATCATCAGTTTCTGAAGTTGTCTTGTACAGCAGTGTCTGAGCCTTAGATGGACCCTGTAGAAATTCTCCCAATTAATAATGATCATTTTTGGCTCTGGACATGTTTTGCACTTTTGCAGCTTTATCGCATTTAAGAGTTGTGCTATATTTATCATCATTTTTATACTAAGGACAATAAAAAACAGCAGGTGGAGAAACCCAGACTGACAATGTCTTTGCAGGGTTTTGTTAGGCTGAGTGCTGCCAGTAAAATTGTTTTCTTAACCCAGCAATTCAATCCCACCTGCATAGTAACAGTGGTTTTTCTATCGCTGCCTCATGATTGGGCTACTTCAAAAGTGCTTGATGTTTACTGACGACTGTGTTGAATAATTTATTGAGTGATTATTAGACTGGATGTAATAAAGTCGGTGTTGATTTATCATTCCCTAAGCATAATGTAGTAAGTGATTACTGGATTTATTATGTCAAGAGATGCTCAGAATGATGGTTCTGAACTGGAATGCTGGGTTAGTGGGGAATTACTTTTTAGATTTATATTATATTTTAAAAATTGTTAAATTTTATGTACTTTTGAATGGTTTTAATTATTTGGTAAAAGTGCTATCAACAGCTGGAAAATTGTATAGTGAATAATTTATTTGAAAATAGCAAAAAAAAGTCAAATAAATAATTCAGCAAATGTTTCTCGACCAGCACTGCTGATGCCATGCTCCATAAAGACGAATCGATTTTTTTTTGAAGAACTTTATTACATGATTAGCAGACTCACTTCTTGTAATTTTTCTTGTTAGTTGGTTCACTTATGCACCGATTCCTTAAGAAAAATGATTTTTCATCTTACCCATTGCTGAATTTTTAATACTAAGATGACAATGAATACAATTAAATTTTAATGTAGTACTCTATGTATCACCTTATCTCGATGTATCTGTTGATTAATGATCTTCCCTCTAATACAGTGGGATTGATTCTAGAGATATCAGATTGTTGGAATTCCCTCTGACCTTGGGAAGGTCAGAACCCCATGCCTCGGTTTCCTGTCTGTGTTCAGAATATTTCATCCTTTTTGCAATTTGTTAAGACTGGTTTTGGACTGATGTGTTCAGTACATATACTACTTTACAAGTAGTAGATGTTGCGGGAATTGTACCAAATTCTTCAGTTTAATTATAACAGAACCCTAAATGTCTTGTGAACTCAGGCATTTTTTCTCCAATAGCAATGGAGGGGTGAAAATCTTGTTTGCCAGGTAGGGTCATATCTACTGAATGGATTGGTGGATCAAGCATTGGATGTGAGGAGTTCAGCAGCTGACCCACATCCTCAGCTGGTGACAAGACACATCATGTTGTTAACTTGTGCTATCTAATGTCAAATCTTGCAATATTTGATTTTTACCTTACATCTCAGTTTTATGGGTGAAGTTGTTTACTGAAATTCTGCAATTTTTTCTTGTATGGATACTTGTCCAGTAAAGCTTGAAAATATTCATTGTTTGCACTCTTGCTCAGAAACTAGAAGGAAAAGGCAAAAAAAAAAAAAGGATTTGTTAAAACAAAGACTGTATCTTTGCCTGTAAGACTGTTTTGAGGGCTCTTAGCCTGTGCTTTTTGTGCAGGGAAGACTTGTAAAAGAAGCTCATCCCAGAGACAAAGTTTCCAAAGACACTAAATCAGTAGAAGAATGCTTTGTCTTCCTATGCTGCATTGAAGAGTTCAAATCTTGCCTGAAGCAGACGTCTTTGTGTGCATTGTTTTAGAGTAGACTTCCAAAGGAAAACCGAAGGCGGTACGTTTTGATTGCTGAGGTTAAAGATAAAACAAAGGAAAATACAAAAAATAACAGGCACACAAATATTAAATGCGGGTGTGAAGTTTAAGACCATTATTCACCATTCAAATGAAGTTGAATTTAAGACATATTGCTGCTGCTGAATCTGAGCAGTGGCAAGACAGTAAGCCATCCATAAACACTTTCTGCAACCCAACTGATAGAACCAGAAACAGCTAGCATGGTGTGTTATCTACTTTGACAAAATAGCATATTATCTTACTTTCACCCCAAATTTTGTACTTATTTTGAAATGACTTTATTTCTGAAGTGTTGAGGACAGCCACCACTCTGTGGTGGGTTAGTCCTTTTATTCCTTTTTATATGAGAAAGTCATTTTCAATTTAATTTTTTTCTCCTATAAAATGGGGATAACGGGTTTCGCAAACTCCCTGAGGTCTCTCAGGGTCAGCTGTGCTGATGACTGCCTTCTTTCATGCTGGAAAGTTTTTTCCAGTTATCTGTGGAAACATTTCTTCCTTTTCTGAGTGCTGCTGTTCCTTCTCAGCCTGACCTGTGCAGCATTTCAGGCCACAGGTTCTTTCAGTATCCTGCAAGAGCAGTACTGGAGACATGGGTACATGTGTGAAGGTAGAAAATAATCAAAATAACCTTCTTAGTTCTTCTCCCTTGAGGCTCTTTCATTAACATTCCTATGATATATCTTATTTAGCATATTCATGCCTTTAGGCTTCGCATGTCTGCTGTAGCCTTCTAAAGACAGTGACAAAACTTTGCATGTCATATTATGAAAAATATTAAATGCCCAGTCCTTTAGTGGATTCAGAACAAATCTTGTTCTACAAGTATTATATAAAGATCAAAGCTGATACCATAGCTAGTGAAATCATGAATGGGATGCTTGAATTGACTAACTCTGCCAGCATCCAATAGCTATTCTTGGATTTACTGGGTCTCTGCTTGAAAATTGTCCTGCAGGTCATACCAGCCCTAAAGACCAGAGGAGTGGCTGGTTCTTTCCTTAAAGAATCTTGGCATAATGACTTAGGTGTTAGGAATTGGCCTTGGGCCTTGAAACCAGCCTGTCTGATTTAAAAGGAGTCTCAGGCCAAAAGGGCAGAAAAGAGATGAAAAAAAAAACATTGGCCTCATTTGGGGATGTCAGAAGTAAAAAGTACAGAATGGCTCTGTAGAGGAGGAAATACTCCCCTGGAGAGAAGACAGTGTTCTGCATTCTTTATTTGTTCGAACTGCTTGATCTCTTGGACAGGAAACAAAAGGCTGTTAAAGAAATAAAGTGCAGACCTGCTTGTGGTGTCCTGGCTGACAGGAGGAAAGACCAGCCTATTCCCTTCCAATCAATTCTCCTGTTTCATTGTTGTACCAGATTTTTTTTGCTTCTCTTTGCACTGAACTGAGACTGTTTCTAAATGGGTTTACACAAGACATGACTCAGCAGGGCTCTGTCCACAAGGAGAGTTTATTGGCACCACAATGAATTGTGTAACACTTTTAACAGTAAATCTATGAAATACTGAATTCCAAAGTGAAGAACTGGTCTTCAAGTTATCATTAAGAACTGTTCTACTTTGACTATTCCTCACCTCAGCTTTGATTGCTGTCATGAATCATTGAGTTTGGCCAGAAATTAAAGGAAAGCACATTCAGCGTGTTGGTTAATATTTTGTAGTTGCACAGCGTGGGAATCGTTGTTTAAGAACATATGGATCATGCTCTACTTCTCTCTTCCCATCTTTTCCATTCCCATTCACTTCTCCTTTGTTTTCCTAATATATTTTCCCCCTTCTTTCCTGTGTCTTACTCATTTTTTTCTCCTTTTCTTCTTATCTCTAGCATACCTGGAAAAAGACTAATTTGATTATTTTTTTGATGATCGTTCTGGCAGTTTTAAGTTTTTCTGTCATGTTTTGCCCTGCGGTTCCCTCCTGTGCAGCAGCATCTCATTGCTGTGACAGGACACATTGCTGGTGACAGCACCAATTCTGATGCGCCAATGACTGGTAGCAGCAGACACCAATGCAAAAATAAAGGCAAACACCCCAAACAGAATCTCAAAACCAAGGTTCATTGTATGATGATTTAATTAGTTCTTTATACACAGAAACTGTGACAGAACAAGCTGTACAAAACAGGACTGCTGCTAGGTATTTATAGGCAATGTGTTGCCCATTCCTGATCATACAATTAAGGTAACCGAGTTTCCATAGCCACAGCTGTATGCAGCAGCTTTCTGATCCTACCTTGGTCAGCATGAAATAAGACTGCATTCAGTGCTGGTTTAGAAATTGTGCTCTTTTCTGTTTTGTTGTTTTTTTTTTCTTACATGAAGAAATGAGAAATTGAACACAATGTATTCCATTTTGGAAACACACAGGCTCCTTTTAAATTCCACCCAGGATTGCAAGGACTCAATACATCCATTAAAATACAAACCTTAAAGATGATCAGATTAAATTCTTCAAGCAGTAGCTTTAGATAAAGCATTGAATTTAGCCAGCATGATAAAAATTCTGAGTGTCTTGGGAAGAATCCCAAACAGGGACTGTTGTCAAAACTAGCCTTAATAAAGAATATGCCTAATGTTAGCTATTTCCCACATCAGCTAAGAAAACCTGCTGGGTTTTGAGCACATTTTTTTTGTGATTCTCTAATCAGTTCCTGAAAAATGTTTTCTTCTTCTCTGTGCTCCCCAACACAAGTGGCTTGTGACACTTCAGTATTGTCCCCTTCTTTCACTCCTTGAATGTCATCCTGCTGAAGGAAATCTTGCTCTTTCCTTTTCCTCTGCTCTAACATTGATGATCTTTTTGGCCTTCAATGCTACCAAAGTAGAAGCACTGTCATTCTCAGTGTTCCCTGGATTTCTGCACCATTAAGAATTTCTGCATTCCCCAACAGCTTTACAGTATATTGAGTATTTTCATGTCTCTATAAATGCCACTGGACTATAGAGCTCGCCTTGCCAAGATACGCAATAGAAACTTTACTGCATTGCTTTCTATACAGTAGCTGATTTTATTACAAGCTTTGGAGGAACAGCACCTTTGAGCCCCTTTCTAACTTCCTCTCTTTACAATTCTGCTTTATGGTATTCACTTACGAGAACTGTGTAACCTTTTATGAAGGACAGCATATAAAGACAAAGTAACATGGACAAGTTGTCAGTAACACCAATATTGCCAGAGTATCCTGGAAAATCACACCTAAAATCTTTGTTCTTTTCTGGTGTTTTTACTTGAGGATCCTGGGCCAGATTGGCCAATACTAAATAGTCCTGTTTTGTAACTCTCCCCCAGCTGGTTAAATTAGATACTCTTGGTTTAGATGAGGACAAAACTGAGCTTCAGGCAGGCATTCTCAAGGTAGCAAAATATCAAGAAGTCATTTCTGTGTTTTCTGACCCTCTGCTCTGAATTGCCCATGTTTACGGATCCCATTCAGAGCTTTAACCTCTGTTGTGTTCCTCTTTCAAAAAGTAGACCATAATTTTAATGCAGTGCTTTCCTGTTTCAATGACTGACTTTACATCTGATCATATTTTGCTTTAACAGGAAGGAAATAACAATTTGCTCATCAAGGAGAGAGCTTGGGAGTCAGATTTTTTGGTCTGTGCAGATAAACTTGCATGTAGCTTTAGCCTTGAAATATCTTGATCTGCCTTTTTTTCTCTAACCATGAAATGGAGCTGTGCTTGGTGATCCCAGAGTGCTACTAAGTTACTGGAATGCATGGAAAATACTTTGAGATCTTAAGACAAGTTCAAATGATTAATTCATTATTAAACCCATCATCCACCAAATCCTTTTTGTGGAAGAGCTTAATCCAATGTTTTATTAACATAAAAGCAATTATATTACTGTCTTATCAGTCACGTGAATGGAACCTTTGTTTTTCCTGCTTGCTTCCAGTGCGGACGATCCTTCCTCTGAAATCATGCAGATTGATTTTGAAATTGAAGACCTAACTGACCTACCTGAGACCCAGCTCATCACATGGCAGGTAGAATATCCTGGAGATACATCATCTGATCTCGGAGTCTCCAAGATTTACGTCAGCCAAAAGGACCTGGTGGGAGTTCTCCCTTTGGCTATGGTAAGAGATTGTCTGGCATTCTACAAGTTTTGAATAGTGGTTTACAATTCTTGAGTCTGATGGGTGCAAGTGATCTGCTGAAAGCCTAGGGGATGGTTTCAGTTCCTTGAGAAACAAATTCTATCATGCGAAATTTGCTTCATATAGCAGTGCAGAGTTTGAGGGCAAAACTCAGCTTCTTGTGGAAAGCAGTGCTATGCTCTCTTTGATGTATGCACTGACTTCTTGGAGGCAGGAGCTGAATTTGTGAAATTCCCAGTGCTCAGACTTCACACTTGTTTCATGGAATGGAATCCATGAACAAACAGTTCAATGTGATGTGTGTGTTTCTTGAGTCACAGATAGTCTTACCTTTGTTCTAGGGTTAAGGGCTTCCCAAGTCACGTTTTTTTCTGCCTTTCAATTCTGATTCCAGAATTATTTTAGAATAAGAAAAGTGAAAGTCATGGTATGACTTCTGAGTGATTTTTAATTGTCTGGAGAACCCAAAGTATAGTACACAGACATCTGTCTATTCTACATAAATCTGTAGATGGGCTGTTTCACCATCACAGTGCAAACTATAAGGTTTCAAAAATGTGTGATTCTTTAGGCTTTAGCTTATCTGAAAAATAACACTGTTAGCCAAATTCCAAGTACAGTGTTTTTTGAGCTTCCTCTTCCATCTGTGTTTCTTCATTGTCAGGGTTGAAGTATAGCAGTCCAATGTGTGACTTGCTCTACCACTAAGTGGTATAATTTTGGTTTTTAGACAGTCTAGTAAAAATATTGACACAATATTATTTAACAGTGAAAAGAAAAGCAAAAATCAATCTCGGAGCCTTAAAAAAAATGTAACCTGGATGGTTGCCTAGTGATAACCTGTTAATTATGCCATTACTGAAGGCTATGAAGTTGTTCTATGCACTTTCAGATTCAGAGAGGTGATAATGGCTATTATTATAATTTACCAACTTTATAACTACTCACGTGTTGTGATGCTTTATTTCACTAGAAATATTTCTTCCCATTTGTAATGGCTCATGCTTTCATTACCAAGCTGTATGTCACAGCTGAAACAGCTCTTTCCATCTTGAATCGTGGCCATCTAACAAAGCAGAGCTGTGTATCTAATCCCTTTGTTTCACACGACTGTTCTTATGGACTAGTTCCTGCTATTGAACAGTAGGTAATCTTTGTTGTTTTGTTGATAAAAGAAGAGGATTTCAGGTCTTCAGGTTGGACCCTGATGTGCAGTCACACGAGCTCTGGAGTACTGAGGACTAAGGCTGCAGAGCTGATCTGATTTACATAACCCAAATTGTGTGGGGGTTGGTTATCTTAGTCTCCTAATAAAAAGATGAAATAACTTATTCTTTTCTTTTGGTCCTAATGGTTGCAGAAAATACTGGATCTTCTCACATATGTCTATGATCCGTAACTTCTTCAGTATAAAGCAATACAGTAGCCAAAAATAGCTCTTAAGAACAAGACAGATTCTCCTGCAAGTTGCTACAAATCAGCTCACTCTCTTCATTTCCATTAAAAGAAGAAAAAAGCCAGCCCAATTTCAAGACCCACAAAATTCAAAGGTCATATAAAGTCTATAAAGTTATCAGTAGCTGACATTTTACAAGGCGACAGGTGTTGGAATAATGGGTAACAGAGAAAGCAAAGATAAATGGCAAAGATCCCCTAATTACTGACAGACTCAGAATAGTTTTAACCTTATTTGCATTAACTGGAGTGTCAGGGAAGAAACTCTGGGGTATCACAAATCTCCAAATATTTGTGACACCACACTTTTTATTCAGGAAATGATGATTCAGGTACAGACCTTTCAAGATGTGTAACTTAGCTTAGTTTGGTACTTTGGATTTCCCTGTGAACTTAGCAGAGCTGGTTTGTAATTTAAAATTTTAAATAATTGTAATAAAAAAGAATAATTTATCCTGTTTAGGAGGAACCATTATGAAGGCTAAGTGCTATATTCTCTCCTTCAGTAGACTGGGGTTAAGTTGGGTTAGTGTTTCTGGGCTTCTTAGCAGAACACGTAATTTCATGTTTAAAAGCACCAAAAAGAAATACTCTTGAATATTTCAATTGCAGATTAATTTTTCAAAAGAACCATTTTATTGCTTTAACATTAGACAGAGCTTTGTTTGTTTGTTTGTTTTTTAATAGACTAACACATACCACCTCTGCACCATCTTTGTTTTCTGTAGTCTTTTCTGACAGCTATTACGGATTTGTAAATTGCAAAGCAGAAGAATGGCCAATTTAGAGCTTCCTGTTTTCTTTTTTTTTTTTTTTCAAAATCTTGTAAAATGTTGCAACAGAAAGAGTTAAATATCCATATCAGGAGTTACCAGCAATGCCTACATTTTAACCTATGTAAAAAGGGGGACTGACTTTTTATTCAGGTAGATAGCAATAGGACAAGGGGGAATGGATTTAAACTGAAAGAAGGGTTATTTAGGTTAGATGTTAGGAAGAAATTCTTCACTCAGAGGGTGTTGAGGTTCTGGAGCAGGCTGCACAGAGAGGTATGGATGCTCCATTCCTGGAGGCATTCAAGGACAGGCTTGATGGGTTCCTGGGCAGTCTGATCTAGTAGTTAGCAACCATGCCCATGGCTTGGTTCCAGATTTTGAGACCCCTGCAGGGTCCTACCCCTATACCAGCAGCACAAGATGCAGCAGAACACTCTAAGATGTTGATAAAAGTTGTAGGGTGCATTTTAAGGATGTGTGAGTACCATAAATGCTGGTATTCCTGACACTTCAATAACACTTTTTCTAATTATGAATTGTAACACACAGAACTTTGGTACATCTTGGAACAATCTTGGTATGCTGTGCAAGAGACCTCAGACAGCTCTTGTTAGCAGAATAGGGATAGCATGGGAAAAGATTTTTAATTTGGGAACATCTAAAGAGCCTATGAGCACCTATCTGGATATTTGCAGTGCATGATCCCTTTTTCCCTCAAGCCCAATGAAATACAGGCAATGATGTTTATCCAAGGTTATAAAAAAAATATTGGCCTTTCACCATGATTGCTTTGTGGTGCTGTGTACAGCCACCCACTAAACCACTGGGAGTATTTAAGTGGTGTAATTGTCTCCACAAGCCCATTTTGTGCTGTCATTCATGCATTCCTTGCATGGCCACTGTCCACTCCCTTCCCACTTCCCTGCTGGCTATCTCACTGCAGGGTCTGTGTCTACGGGTAAAATGTGTTTAGAGAATTGAAGAAGAGGGTCTTAGGTACATGCTGATCAATACAGGAATGATAGAGTTCTGGACTTGGGATGCCAGTAGATTATTCCATGGTAATTACTGCAAATTTGACACTTTGGGGAAAGAAATCTAATAATGGCATATTGAAGAATGGAAAAAAGGTATGATATACATTGAGACACAAACCCTAGCTCCTCTTAAGAACTTTGAAATATGGCAGTAAAAAGGCATATGGTCCATTTGTTCATTAACTATCTTGAACATGCTGAACTACTGAGATTTTCTGAGTTGAGGATGGGCAATATAATGTGAGAATGTATGCTTGAACCTTCTAGAAAATGGTGTATTATACCTTATTGATATACAAAAGAGTCAGCTTCCAATTCCTATTTGACTTCTTTCTGGTGTTTCTTTCCTGTTCTATTTCTTTCCTTTTTTGCTAGGTGATGAGTGGCACGGGTTTAATCACTCAAATTGCACATTTGCTGCTATTGATTCTTATTGTTTTTTAAATATTCAGTGAGCTTTTTCATAATTGTCGTGTTCACCTTTTGTTGAACCTTAATGATTAGGTGAGGATGAGAGGCACATGAGCTCTGTAGCCATCTGTGTACATACAAGATAATCCCTAATGAGAAAAGCAGAGGGCAGATATGACATGCTGGTAAATGGATAAGTTGAAATCCGTTCTGTAAATAATAACAACAAAAATGATGAATAAAAATATACCTTGTCTGGTTCTTAACTGAACCTGATCTGGACCTGTAAATCACTTGCTTTCACTGTGCGTATGTCCCAAACCTATTCTATTGGTGCCCTCACTTTATTTAATATATAAATTTAGTATATGCTCTCACTGAAAAGGAATCAGGGCAAAATCTCTGCTTCATAAATCTCAAAGGGGGATGTGTTAGCACTAGAGTTGATAAATCCCTTATTAGAAGACTCCTTTAACTGGAAAATGTGTTAACTTCATTTTCTCTTAGAATACGGAAAAATACTTTTTGGTAAAACAAACAAACAAAAAGAAAAACCTTCAACTTATATATATTCCAGCAGAGTTATCAGAGAAACTTTGAGTACAAACCCTATCTCCCATTGCAGATGAACATCTTCTTTTCCTTGGACCCATTAGGCCCATTTTGGCTTGTGAGAAGCTATATTTATGGCAGTCATATTAAATAAATTTTACGCAAAACTTGAACACAAATTTAACATTATACCTGTTGGATAATTTATTGATTCAACTTGCTTGTGGTGTTCTTTATAAACATTTAATGAAAATGTTGACAGGAAATAAACTGTTCTACCGTCAGCATAAAGAGCTGGAAGAATAGACCAAATAAATAAATAAAATAAATTGCTGCAACAAAGAGGTTATCTATTATATAGGAAGTGTCCCCATATAAAAATGATTTCTAATAATTACAGGAATCAGATGTAATGGCAGTAGCAGCCACTGCAGGATTAAAAATACTTATGGTATTAATGCCCATATAAATATATCTATATTAAAGATTTCATTTTTAGCTAGTGCCATTTATTTTCTGGTAGAGCCTTGATATCATGCTCAGACTTTAGCCACCAATGTGCTCAGCAATGCACAAATGCAGATTTGATTACAGCCTCACCCTGAATAACTCAGAAGACAGAGGAAGCCAATCCATCAGGATAGCAGAGAGCCCATGCTGGGGGACCAAAGTAGGATCCTTATTATCTACCATCTTAAGCTCGCTATGAGGATGCTTCTAGGTGAACTGAATGCTTTCCTCTGGAAGAGCTGAAACCTCAGTTCCCATCCACATGGATGATACAGTTGCGATCACATCAGCCAAAACCAGCTACTTTCTTGAGGGCAACTTTCATTAACAACTTGTGCTGACACTCAGCTTTGTGTATGAGATGTCTACATACCACTTAAAAACTTTTACCTTCTTAATCCGTGGATTTAAAATTAGAGTTACAGTGTTAGTCAAGTTTTTAAAAATGTAGTTAAACGGCATGCATTTCTCAAGAAGAACCTTTTAAATTGAGACGATATTAGTAAATCTGAGACAAAGTCTACTAATGGAAAAGGGAGAAACTGCAAGTGATCATTTCCTTTTCATAAACATATCCTATTGCCTCCATAACTAGGTAGGTCAAGGCCAGGTTGGCTCAAAAAGCAGATTTTTCAGTTCAGGTTGGCACTGTAACTGTTGATGCCATGGATTTACCCGGCTCTGAAAGCCCACTCTATGGATTGGTCTTCTGTGGTTCAGGCAACTTTGACGGGAAATATTGAAAAGCCAATTAATTAGTCTCTGTGATGCATGAGTCCGTTTAGTTTCCATTTCACATTCTAATAACTGTAATGAACCTGTACAGCTAATAGGAAAAATGTTTTATCCAGTAAACACATAATAATCTGCTATGCTTCAGAAACTAATTGAATCGTAGATGTGTGAAACTATAAGAAGTTTTTGCTTTGTGTAGATGTAAATTTTTTATGTCTTGTTGGAGCATGTGATACTGGCACTGATCTGTATCCAAACAACAAAGCAGGGAGCTGAGCAGTGCAATCTGGAGTGACAGTCCTGGTATTCCAGCATGACTGTTTAAGAAGAAAATATATTCAATTGCAAAGGGAGTAATGTATAGAGTTTATTTTCTCATTACAATTGACTGTTAAGAATTTCGGTCCTCTACTTATTATTACTATTATGTTAAACATTGGCCTTGCTCTGGCAGGCTTCTTCTGCCTAACTACCAACACAGCAACAGATGCATGTGTTGTGTCACAAGAGCATAGAATTTTGGTTTGCATACAGAGTAGAATGAGAAAACAATGCAAGCACTTGATAAAGTGGTTGTTTCTGCCTTACCTCCAGAATCTGATGATTGCTATATTCTTTTTGGTTGGTTTTTTTTTTTCCTTCTAGAAGTGTCATCAGTAGATGACACTGGGTCTCTTAATATTCAAAATAACAAGCATTATCAATTTTCCTTTACAATTAAATATTCCATTGACCTCTTGAGCATGCAACGAAATAGTAACTTTTGTTCATTGCAAATGTTTTTGCTACATAAATTACCAAGCAAGGAATGCCATTAAACAAGTTTTCCAGCATCAAACATTTTTCTTTTGCCAAAGGTTTCTATGGGTTCATGGAGAAAGATCTTAAGGATGATGACATTGTTTAAGACAAGAAATTAGAAATCTTGTTTTTGTACCTGGAGCTGCAGTTGCTAGCTGACTAATACTGTAATCACCTGTAATAATAGCAGGCAACTGCCACCCTGGTTTTGTCTGAGTGGGGGAATGAGTAATGAGGATTCAGACTGGCTGCTGGCAAAGCTGCTGACAGCCACACAATTTGATGCGGAACATCGAAAATTAGGTTCCCTAGAGTAACAGAAACAAACACAGGATATTTTTCTTAAGAATTAAAGGCTAAGAAAAACGGCTTTGCATAACAGCTGCTGTTTTTTCTTAAGTGCAAGTTACATATGTTTTTTTTTAATTAGAAGTGTGCAGTTGTTTTGGGGTGAAATAAGCTCAATCCTTCAGCCCTTGACAGTCATACTATGTTGCTCTGAGGCTGAGTGATGCTGTGAAATGTAGAAGGTACAGGAAAACAGCAGATACTGCAAGTTCCATCCAGAACTTGTCTCTGCTTCAGTGGACACAGACTTAGAAGATGTGGTCTGTCCATCACAGACCCAGTCTTGTCACACTGCTGGAAAGCCATTGGCATTAAAGTGTTGTGCATTTAAAACAGATGCAGCTTTCAGAAGGAAGTTTTTGGAAGTATGTGAAGGCTTCTGAGCAGTCTGCTTTCAACCAGCTGAGAGGGGTCTCATTTTCAGTAGGCAGGTGATTTTAAAGTCAGGATGTTCTAAAGTGCCCCACACTGAGCAGTCAGGATGATAAACAGTGGTAAGCACTGAAAGCCTCGCAGCATCTAATCTGGATTACTTTTAAATACCCTTATATCTGTAAATTAATCTGACTCAATACTAAAGAAATTATGAAAGTTGTAGGCTTTAAATTGTATTTAATTTTTAAATGAGGAATGTGTTTGCTTACTGCCACTGAAATACAGTCAGATTTGGTTTATAAAAGACAGATTACTGCCTTCTGTTCCTCTTTTGTTTCATGTCAGGTTTCACTCACAGGATTTTTAGCAGTGCTGCCATACAAGGCAGCGGTAAATATTCAAAACAGTCTTTAATTCTGACTGCTAAATTGCTTTCACTGAAATAAAATCGCAACTTTTTCTTCCGTGCTCAGATTCAGTGAATTTGGTCACATCAGGATCCAGAGTTACAGTGCTTTAAGAAATTTTCTTCAAATGCATATGACCCCTCCTTCCCCTCCCTTTGGAGCAAGCCTTTCCAAAGAGCAGTGAGATTTGCAGTGTAGCTGAGGCTGAAGGAGCCCCAGATGTTATCTGCACAGCTGGATAGCTTCATCTTCTCTGTATGCTCTGATCAGGTGGCTACAGAAAGCAACACGTCTCCCCTTTGCCTTCTCCTCTTTAGGCTGAACAGGCTCAGCTCTCTCTTCCTCTCCTTTATGCCATGTACTCCCACAGCTAGCTTGGTGGCCCCGTGCTGGCCTTGCTCCAGCCCATCAATATCCCTGACTTGAACTGCAGCCTCTGTTGGTTTCCCACCTCTTAATTTATGTGGTTATGAGAAGATTTTTCCCTTTTGGCATAGTGAAAGGGATGTTGCCTTAATTGGTTCCCTTCAGATTAGTGGTTTGAATAAAACATTGCTGAAAAAGGAGCAGCAAATTTCATGCTGCTGAAATACACCCATCACCACTGCTAGAGCAAAGCAGGCGGATATCACCACACTTTTCAGCCTCTTGACATCGTATTCATCTGTTTTGTGATTTTAAGGGGCTAGGGCTTCCCCTTTTCCCCTCTCCTTTGAGGATTAAAGCTTTTGAAATTATTTATTTACAAGCCATGGAAATCTCCCCAAAATGGATTTTAACAAGTGTGTAATTGGATAATTTGACAACTGGTAAGCTGAAGCCCCAGAGATCAGGAATTACACTTCACTACAGAATAGTCGTACTTCATGCAGAATTAATTAGATTTCCTCTAGATTACAAGTAGCAAGAAGAGTAGTCAATTAAGAGAATTATTCCCTGACTCTTCCATCCTCCTTTTAATTGTCAGCCAGTGGCTTTAAGAATTCTTTACTCTCTGTGGGATATCCTCAGACGCAGCAGTCCAGCCAAAGAGGGTGAGGGACAGTAGATTAAACACTGGGCCAGGATATGGAAGCAGTGGGCACTGTGTGTAGCTGGCTCTTCTTCTGAGTTGCTGACTGTTTGCTGGGTCTGAGAGGTGCTGGCTCCGTGGGAGGCACACAGTAAGGTGAATACTGGCTCCTGACCAGGTGAGGATAATGTATTTCGGCAGCATTGCTGGACTGAGTAATGCTTACTCCTGGTCTCAGTTGGGTTACTACAAACACTCATGCAGCTGCTGCAGGGCTGGGCTGGGGAGCTGAACTTAGCTGAAAATCTCTTCCTTTTCCACTGGACCTTTCTGAATGCTTGGTCCCTGACCTTGATTCATCACCCATGCATACAAGACCAGCAGCTTGACCTGTGGAGGGGCAGATGCCGCTTCAGCCGGTACCACTTTGGAAACGACAGGTTCAGGAACAAACTTTGGGCAAAACTTGTAAGATCAGAGGAACTTCAACCTCTGTTATATAGAATTGTAGAAACATCAAGGTTGGAAAAGACCACTGGGATCACCAATTCTAACCATCAACTCTCTCCCACCACACCTGCTCACCATGCCCCTCAGTGCTGCGCTTCCACGGTTCCTGAACACCTCCAGGAACAGTGACCCCATCACCTTCCAGGGCAGCCCCTGCTGGTGCTGACTGCTCTTTCTGAAGATGGGTATTTAGATATGGACAGGGCACGTGCTGCTGGACCACGTGGAAAGCAATCTATTCTGGACGTTCCTCTCCGAGAGCAGGATCTGTGGCACCCAGCCAGCAGAGGTGTTGCCTTTGTGGTGATTTTCGTTGTTTTGCTTTGTGTAATGAACTTGAAAAACTGAGTTTATATGCAGTGTGTGTCTGAACCTCCTCTTCCTAATTAAGAATGTATGTTCAGGGAGCTCTCTGGTCCTGTACTGCCTTTCTCCTTTCTTTCATGCTGGCTTTCTGTGGGGGACAGCAGAGTCTCAGAGGGGGAAATACATTTGTTTAGGCAGGGATAAAGGAAAGCAGAAGACTGTGATCCAGCTGGATGCTTGAGTCATGCACTGTACTGCCTAGGGAGAAATTCACTTACTGGACTGTGCAGAAGGATCTGTTCAGGTGCTGCTGAGCAGCATTAGAAGGAGCAATATAAACTCATGGCATCCAGGAGTGGTTCTGCTCGTCTTGAACTAGGACCATGGGGACTTGGCTAAAGGTAGATGGCATGGACCCAAACCATGCAGAACCAAGATCTCAGTGCTTCGTGTTTACTGAATGCAAAGAAAAGGAACATGTAAGGGGTTGTTTGCTTCATTTTTATTGTGACCTTCAAAAAAGGATGAGGAAAAACAAAGTAAAATGTTAAACCTCTCTAGCTGAGATTTCAGAGTGCCTAACATGTTGTTTTGTAATTGCTGATGTCGTTGGTAATTGTGAATAGAATACAGAAACTGAAAACCTTAAAATGTGAAAAATGTTCTTTTAAAAAACCCTGACATTTAAAGAGTCTAAATTGCAGGCATATAAGAAATGTAAATGCAAAATTAAAAAAAAAAATCATATTCTTTTTCATACCACTTACTTGCAGCTCTATCATAACATAACAGAATCACTACCCTGGAGTAGGATTCTGCAAAATTACTACCCTGGAGATACAGTAGTCACAGTTCAAAGTGACTTTTTTCTGCAGTGCTAAACTTCTGTTTCTTAAACCCGTCAGCCCCAGACAGTGTGAAAGTAAGTATTTAAACCACTATATTTTGTATGAAAAATTGATCCTGACAAATTGAAAATAGGTTACAGGACTTTCAGATGTTCAAAATCAATAGTACTTAAAATAAAATAAAATTTTACATGTATATAGAAAAGAAGTTTACTTTCATACAGTACACTATAGTACTTTCATGGTAAATCCTTCTAAAAATCCCAGTTTCTGCTTATGAATTTGTAAGGCAAATTATCTTTGAATTTGATAACTATTCTTTTTGTTATGATGGAAGAAAGGTGTGTTGTTTCAATATAAGGGCTTACTCTCTTTTCTTAAAAACAGGAAGATGAAGCTAAGTTTAATAGTCATAATTGGGTGCAATGTAATACATAGTTCTGCTGAATTGGTAATAACAGAAACCATTAAAAAAATAACAAAAACAGTTAGACTTGAGTGGAAAATCAAGCATTCCAACTTTTAAAATGGGGAAAAGAAAAAATATATGTAAAAAAAAAATAATTAAAGTATACATCTAATTTGGTCATAAATTAAACCAGAATAGAATAGATGAGTACTGCAGGTGGTATGGCAAGAAAACCAGAGCTCTCCTACATTGGGAACTTGGTTGAGCAGATCTAGTAAAAGTTGCTGTCACATTCTGTAGTTTAGTGGCATGTTTTATTCCATGGTCTGTTAAATGATTCATTAAGTTCTTATTGTAAAAAAAATAATAATTTTAATTTAAACTTCTGAAGTAATTCTCACCTTTATTTCTGTAACTCCCAACTTTGTTCTCCTTGTGACCACAGATTGTGTGGAAGGTCTTTAGGTGAAAGGAAAAGTACAGTTCCGGTGCTCCTTGCTTCTAGTTTGTCTTTTCCTTATTAAGATGGGAAGAGATGCACAAAGAATGAGCATTTTTGTTGGCATTTTGTGGGAGTACAGCTGGGCTGTTCTGTGAGACTGATTATCTTTCCATTCCTTGCTTCCACTTTCATCTAGATGCATCTCTGCTGTCTTAGCAAGCAGTGTGTTTTCTGAGACAGCTTTATATATTTATATATTTATATATTTATATATTTATATATTTATATATTTAGACATCTATATATTTATACATGTATATATTTATATATTTAGACATCTATATATTTATATACTGTGCATGTAACAGTATGGCTCTGATTTTGGTTGGATATCATATCAGCTTGGGTTAGAAAGGACGTCAAGGACCATCAGATTCCAACTCCCTGCCACAGGCAGTGTTCCCAACCACTCAGTCAAGTACTAGATCAGATTGACCAGGGCCCCATGCAACCTGGATGTCAATACACATAGGTCACTCTGAAAGTAATTCATCCTATTTGTTTCCTATACATGTGAGCAAGCTCAGGTAATGGAGACTGTCTGATTTTTTTGCAGAAGGGCTTGAAAAAGTAATTTGGGACCCTGAGATTATGAGACCCAGTGAACAGAAATTTTTACTAGGATTCCGAGCAATAAACTCATCTGGATGAAAAAATAAGAAAGAAAGAAAAAAGCCCCAAACCTTCATTACTTCTCAGTAGCATCAGCTTTTTCCTGTTGTCTGACATGCAAATGTGACAATATTCAGGCTGACAATTATGTTTGTTTGTTTTCCTTTTGAAAAATTCATGTACTCAGATCACTCTGGTTGCCCTTATCCTGGCCCAGCACAAGGCTGTTCTGTATTGTCTGCTGGCATCTGTGCTATGAGAGGAAAATATAACGTGATTAGTCCTCAGGCAGAAATTTTACCTTTTTCTTTTCAGGAGGAAAATCTGCCAAGTTAGCCTGTTTTTATGACATTTTTGTTTAGAAGAGCAGTAAGATACAAAAAACTGAAAGGGTTTTCAGCTGAAAGATGATATTCTTCTTTCAGGATGAATTCAGCCAAATTACTGGAGACGGAGGAAAGCAGTGGTTCTGCAGTGCAGGCTGAGATGGCAATTTCTGGCATCCCAGCAGCTGAAGATGAGGTTGAATCTCACAGAAACTAAGATTTTGTGAGTTTGTGACATTAGACATCAAGAGATGGGCTAATAACTGGAAAAGATTGGGAAGCACTGCAGAAAATATTTTTCTCTGACTTTCATACATCCCAATAATCCAGATTAACAAAAATAGGAGGAAGCACCACCAGAGATTGCTTTAGGAAATTGAGGAGGCAGATTTCACTGTTTTACATATCTCATATGGATACTTGTAGCCCAAAAGACTTCAAAGATTAAGGTCAGAAGGTATGCTCTTCTCTTTATTTTGGTGAAATTGCAAATTGCACAGGGATGTCAGTGAAGAATGTACCCTGCTTAGAAGCTGAGAAAAAAATCTCAGAGTAAAGAACGAACTGAAATCATTTTTCTTGCAAATCCCATTTATCAGTGGTACTGAGGTTTCTATGTGGAACGCTGTCACCTTTCCCTGCCCTGCTACAAGCAGAATCTGAATAAAACAGAAGCCAACACTCTTCCAGAGACCTTGAGAGTTGACCTGATTTCATCACTGTAGTAAATTCCCTCTGGGCAGCATGCAACCTGATAGCCAGGGTTGTTGTTTTGTTGGGTTTTTTTTATGCTTTTGTATTCCAGCAAAGCACCCCTTTCTGTGGTTGTGACACTGAATGGTTTAGCATGCCCAAATAAACAGCTGGGCAGTTATCACCTCTGCAACATCTGGCAGGCCAAGAAATGCTTTTGCTCCCTTGTGAGCTGAGTTCGATCCAGCACTGTCAAGAACAAGATCACCTGCTTTGTTATCTCCTGCATGCAGCATGAGGTGGTGCTCTGATCATCTGCTGGTTTTCTATTTATATTCTCTTTGGTTTCACAGATCTTATTTGTTACTTTCTGAAGTGTCCAGCCTGGATGCGTATTAAATGTCAATGAGTTTGTAATAGTATTTTTGCTCTCTTTCTGGTAGGGAGCAGATTTTAATTATAAGACTTCTTGCTGATGATGTCTGACAGCAGTTAGTAAATGTGAATCTTCTAAAAAAAGATTTGATAACTAGCCAAACTATTAGTAATGCTGTAGCATGTCATGGTACAGTGTCTGCAGATACATGGGCTACTTGTTTATGCCCACAGATGCTCGTAGCTTAACAAAGTAAAGGCCCCTTTTACTTCACTGTGTCATTAAAAAGCAGTTTGGCTGCTCAAACAGAGCTGTGGTTTCTGCTGGCAGCATTGCATTTGGGTCTTCTTGGTGTTTTCAGACTCTCAACCAGTGTATCTGGTAGAAGGCTGTTGTGTAGGTTTGTGTTTCACAATCCTAATGTTGGACAGGAACAAATATATCCTTAACGTAATGAGGATATTTATATGCAGTCAAAGCTATGCCATAGCATATAAAATCTGAATTACAAGGGACAAGGATTTAATAGCATAAAAAAAAAAAAGCAGTATGTAATCTCCTAAAAACTATCTGAAACTTTGATTGTCATTTTTTAGACAAGATCAATTAGATAATATTAAGTGCTGATACGGAAGCAGATCTTGATAACTTCAGTTGCAGAATTGAAAGAAGGTATTTCAGTTCCTCCTCCAAAACCAGGTTCTCTAGTGCATTTAAGCAATTCTATCATTTCTAAACACAGCTGGCCCATCTATGTATCCACTTCTTCACCTGTCTAACAAGGATACCATGGGGTTTTGTTCTATTCCTCTCTTTTGAAGAAGTACTAGTTGTAGTTATACAATATTTCCTAACCTATCTGAATTCCTCCAGTAGAAACTTCTATAAATGCTGACAGTGGAGGGGAAGAATTTGGATACTCTCATAAACAGGATACACTAATTGTTTTAACTTCATACCTATCTTCCCACTGCCCTCTGCTGGATGTCTTATCTCACCTTCCCAGGGATGTGACTGCATCACATGTGCAGTTCACATGTGAATATCTTCCTATTCGCTTTTCCTTACTTCTCTGATTTGCACTGTTCCTGACCTGACCGACAGAAAGGTCACCCAAGTAACAAGAACAGAGAATATCTGTTTCCCTTCAAAAGACACTACATGTACTCAAAATCGTACATCTGCTTAATTCTTTTAGTAGTGTTAATTAATGCACAGAGAGGACTGAGGGGCGATAGTAATTAAAGGAAGGGTGGGAAGTAGCCAGAAAAAGGAAGGATGGGAATATTACTGTAGCTGAGACGTGTTCCATTAACAAACCGGCATTTAGAAATAGCTGCCAGTCGGCTCTCATTGCCTCTTCTTTTTGTTTTTCTTAATTGGATTAATCAAGAATTGCTTTATGCACAAATGGTTCAAAGAAAGCGTTTAACTAATTTCCCATTTTTAAGAATCTTAATACCAAGAAATATTGAAGAGTCCTTCAGTAAGTGCCTACAGAACCTAATGGATGCTCGTGTTGCATTTACTAAATAACTCTCTAAATGCAGCACTTCTATGATCTTTATAGACCTGCCCACTTTCTGTAAGGATTGCACTAGCAGTATTTCAGTGGTATCACAAGATGGAGCACTTAATGTGAGAGATTCTTTCTCATGCTGAATGGGGCTCCTTTGCACAGTAAACACTGACTCTTTCTTTCTTTTCACCTGAATATTGGCAGAGCTCTGTAAAGCATGAGTATACACAACTGAGGTGTCAGGAGAGTGCCTGTCAGGGTGAGAGAGGTGATGAGAGAGCACCAGAGTGGCACCTTGAGAAGGAGCTGGTGGCACTGGTGTCCCCACAGCCCCCTGTAGGATGGGATGGTCCTCAAAAAGAAATCACATTCCTTTTTTCTGTTCGACACCAAAAAGTCCCTCAGAAACCTCTCCCCATTTGCTGGATCTTGGAAGAAAAGAAATTGGTGTGAGCAGTGGTTAAATTACAGGCTGATGCTGCTCTAAAACATGGAAAATTTAGGGTCTGCGGCTTTGATTTAGGCTGTAGTTTGAGATTCACTTGGGGCATTTGACAAATAACTCTAAACATCAACCCAAGAAAAACTGCTGTGGAAAACAAGCTTTAGTCCAGCTGCAGCAAACGTGAGCACTTTACCTTGTCACTGTATCCTTGAGGGTTGTGGAGGAAGGAAAAAACTATCTGTTAATGGGCTCCAATTGGTTTTATTTAAAGCAAGATAGATCTCTGTGGTCAGGAAGCTGTTTTTGTTTTGTTGCTCCTTTTTGTGTCTGTGTGATTCTCTTTCCACATAAATTTTCTGCCTTTTGGTTGAAACTTAGGAGAGAAAGCCAAAGCGAGCATTTCGCACCTTGCTTGTATAAATGGTTCATATTGCTGGAAAATCCCCAACACTGAGCAAATGCAATTATTTATGTAAGAAGAGATCCACAGGAGCTGTACTACTATGTGACCACAATTCTTTATGGCTGCACAAATCACTTGCAGCTGCCCTCCTCTAAACTACTCATAGGTACTGGGGAAAAGGATTGATTTTCAGAATTTTCTGGGAAGAGATGAAAATGACTTTGTTAATAAAGATATCGTTATTAGAGCTGTGAGCCATGGGCCTCTTGATACTTCTGAACACACCTATAGGCAGACTGTCAGCTTACTCAGGTAAGCTGAGTGTTTAAATGATGAAAATGATGCCCTGCCTTTGTGCTGGGTATCGGTGCAGAAAGGAATTGAGAGATCATCACAAGTTCATCGAGGAATATTAAAAATACTCTTCCAACTGTCAATTGTCTGCACCAGAAAGCATGCTAAGAAATTAAAGGATTTACCATGGAATTTAGAATTCATAAAACATCTGACTTTTGTCTATTTATAAGTGGGTGGTTTTTTTTGTTGTTGTTTTTTTTTTTTTCTTTTCAGCACTCAAGAGAGTATTGTATTGCTTAATTTTTATAACCATGGCTAACTTCTCTGCAGTGAGCATTACTGAACTTAGCGAAAAGTGCTGCCAAGGACATCTGAGTGCAACGTAATGACCACAGCTTTTCCATTGCTTTTATCTTTATAACTTAGTAAATGGGTAAAAAAAAGTCATTGCTAGTGTGCAAGAAAATTGTATCTATATAATTAGCAGGTGGATGTTTTAGATGGAAGAAGAACACTATTCCAAAAGATTGAAATATTTTTTTTCTCCTGACAGTATCATTTATTTTGCTGCTTCTCAGTTGCTCTCCATATGAAAGCATTACCTGAGCTTCCAAAGTGTGTGTGCATTTTCTATGTAGGGGGGTTATTGCTATTTCTAAGACGAAACCACAGTTTGGACAAGCAATAATACTTAATATTTCTCTGAACGTGTCTGCAAAGCACAGAAACTCTACTCCAACCTTGAAGAAAGTTTGTTGCTAATGTCTTCAGACTCATATAAAAGCTAAAGGTGAGGTGAGGAGTTGGGGGGAATGGCCAAGAAAAAACCAAACCATTGACCTGTAGTGAGCCCCAGAGTCCTGGAGGGTACAGGGCACTGAGAAGGCATGTAGTCCCCTATTAGCTTCATCCAGACATACCCAGACTGTGCTAGAGAGTCAAAAGCAGAGTAAAGTCATATATATGAGTTATATCTCAGTAGCAACTAGCTTTAATTGCCCAACAGAGACAAAGCTGTTGCTGGTGTGTTGTCCATTAAAATGCTTATTCACCATCATACGCTAGCAAGATGTTTAATGCAGTCTTCCTCTCACAGGTCTTAGAATTTTACTGCTCCTGTTCTTGTCTGCTACACACGTCAACTAGTAGATACAGGTTATTTGTAGAGCATACTTCTCATTTCCTTCATCATTTTCATCATTATATCTGGTTTTAGTTAAAAAACAAATCCTACTTTATGCATTACTTCTATAAACGGCTTTAGTTATGTTTCTAAGTACTAGTGTTCAGCACTGGCAGCAGATCTTCTGGGATCAGCATTTCTGTAGGTGAGGCTTCTGTAACAGTACTTGTGGGATGTTGTTTAAGGGGTTACAGATAGGTTTTGGCTGCAAGGAATTTGATTAGTGAAGTAATGCAGTATTTAGTTCAGCTGGTCAATGCTGTTAGGCATATACAAAAGTGAGTGCTCTTCTTTGAAGACTTTTGGAGAGCATGAGCTGTGAACTGGATGTAGGATGTTTCTCTTGGGCTTTATTGAAGAATAGATTGGAGGAAGAGCATATTAAATCCATTTCCTGACTATATCAATAAATACACTATCCTTTCTCTGTATTCTTAAATGGACCACATTGAAAAATTGCACCAAAAAGAATCCTACATTTATGCCAGCAAAATGAGTAATTGCACTCTGAAATACCTCTTTAAGGGCACAGGTACCCATTTTGCAAATGTTAATGAGCCTATGCAAATGCTGGGTGTGAGGGAAAAAAAAATCGGCATCCTTTGAAAATTCATCCCTTCAGACCAAATTCTGCCCTTGAATATGCACGCAGAATTCTCATTGACTTTGATAGGCTGTGCATGAATACATATGTCAGAAGGATTTCAGCCTTAGAATTCCTTCTCTGCAGCTTTCTGCTTGGCTCTAACATTAAGTTTTTATTTTCTTTACTATGTCTGGAATATTCCTGCTACATGAGATAGAAACTTTCTTGAGTTGATTTAATGCTTTCTTTAAAATTACTATTCTTGAAAATCATTTAAGTGAGATGCCTGCCACAATACAATAAATCTTTTCTATTTTATTCTCTGTATCTGGTGGATAGCTGATACAATAGCTTTAGAAATTGCATCTCTGTATAGTTACAATTAAAAGCACATTGTGCTTTTCCATACATAGAAATGTAGCACAGATAATCTGCCTAACATCTCTAATTTTAAGGAGGAGCTCCATGTATTAATTTGGGCATCAACCTTATACCTTGGTAGATCACTGGACCTGTATATTAGATTCTACTCAGCTAATAAGAGCTAGCTGAATTCACAAGTGAAGCAAATCAGCTGGAGCCAGCTGGTAGACTAAAAGAGATTGATTTTTTTTAAAGCATTGAGTCCCATTGGTGTGACTTGATGTTACCCACTGCTTCCAGCAAGGCGTGAGATCTTGTTAGGCTTGCTCTGTTTGATGAACGTTTCGATCAACAGCCACTGCCCTGCTACTGCCAGTTTAGTGCCTTGCTCAAGCCATCTTTTTATCTTCATAAGGTGGACTGATAAGGGAGACAGCCAGAACTCCCTTCTACTAAGGTTATAATGGGGTAACTGGAGATGCTCCCTCTGCCAGACTGAGTATATTGGCATGGCTTGTAAACAGTTTGCTTTGGTGTAAGCCCGTTTCTGGTTGTAGTATTAAGAAAGTAGATTCTTAAAATGCATCCATTCTAATAAGTCAGCCAAAAAAAATTTTTTTTAATCCATATTATACAGAAAATATGGAAATGCCTCATTTGTTTGCTCATGTCAGATTGTAGGGGATACCAACGGTTGTTACAAAGCCTCAACTGGGAATAATCAGAGTCTCACTCTCTATGGCAATTTTTGGAAATTAGTTTGTGATTGACTATTTAATGAAGTAGAAAGCAGAGTTAGGTTTGTATTATAGGATAATACTGAAATGAAATGAAATCTCCTCCTCAAAAGGAAAAAAAAAAAACAAAACTACCCTAACTTTCTAGCTAGTCCTCTCCTTCAGATGTCTTCATTTAAATGCAAATAGCAGCTTCATCCACAATAAAATAGAAAAAAAAAAAACCTTTTTTTCCCTCAGAAACAATAATGAGGATAAATTTAAGTCATTTCATTTTTGTAATAAGATAATCCTTTTCAATGCTCATGGTAATATTGTGATAAAGGTTGATTTCAAAATTATTATTTTTGGATAGAGCACATTTTTTTGGCTTTTAATTCATAAAATGGAAGCAAGAATTCTGAACTCACTGTAACTCTGCCTAGATGCTGCCCTTGGTGTCAGTAAGTTCAAGAATCTAATTTGGATTCTATTGAGCACAGTGAGCAGGTACCGCATAATGCTATCTGCAACTAAATCTTGGCCCAGACATTTCCCTACACTTTTTCCGGCTGATGTAAATGACTCCATGGTATTTATAGGATTTTTTTCTTGTAGTATTTGCTCACAAGCAGATTTCATCACTTCAGGACTGGTTGCACTTGTCTAATTTATTGACATTAGCAACGGCAGAAGGAGGGACATAATGTCAAGATGGCAGAGAGATTCTTGAACAAATATTCTGTCTAACCTTTTACTTTCACTTACCATCTCAGTCATTCTGGCCTAGGCTGTACAAAATATGTCCATCTGTGGTGAGGGTAACCTGACACTGGATTTCTGCATTCCGTAATACAGTTGTTTTTTTTTTTTTAAAAAAAAACAAACTGATAGGGAATATGCATTTCTGTTTATATATATATTTTATACCTGATAAAACATTGTAATTAGCTGTTAGCATGGACATTTGATAACGTTATCTGTCAGTTCTCCTTAAAACACGTTACCCAACCTTATTATCTTTCCAGACTCTGAACAGTTTCAAAATATGTTTTTTGCTTTAAAATATCCAAGGAAAATAAATACAAAATTCTTCTGCCAGTAACTTCTCACTGGAGTGAGTCCAGCACAAATAAAGTGCAATGTTGGAAAGAAAACAGAGATTGATAATAGAGCTACATGAATCTTCCTAATCATCTCTGGGCATTCCCTGGGCAGAGCACATGTGCACAGCAGGAGCAGCGCAGCAAACATATCTTTATTAATGTATCCTTTGTTTATCAATAATCAAATTATCAATGTAACTATTCACAGATATCAAAATAACATTTGATGTAGTGACTGAAAAAATGGGTTCCCGACTTATCACCAGTGATTGGCCAGTCTTTACTTGTTTCTTCTTGGCTGTTTATTTACTTATTTTTAGCTATTCCAATTTACATCCAGAGTATGTTTCACTTTGAATACATATCTCTAAGGGTATTTCATGTTCATGTTATTAAGTCTTGATTACTTCTTCAGACACCGTTGTTTGAGTTTTCTGTCGTGCATTTTGAAGTCCCTGTAAGCACATGAGGGCAATGAAACTTATGTCCAGGATGGTCATTACACTACATAGTGAATATAGATTACCTGCATTTTGCTTTTCTTTCTTTTGCATATTTTTACATTGTTGGACTTTAATTAGCACATTAAATACAATAGTTTCCTTTATGAAGCCAGAAGGGTTTTCTTTACAGTGAAAATGAGTGGTTCAATTACCCTCCTACTAATGGATAAAACGTAATTAACATTGTCTTGAGGCTAATTTTCATTTATGCTGACATTCTCCATAAGCTGAACATCATTCTCTGAAAAAGCCAATGTGTCACTTTTATTAGCCCAGTTTGCACTTTAACACCAGGAGAATTAATTCAAGATACATTAACGTACTTAACTTCAAATACGATGAAATGATCTGATGGCAGAAGATAACTCTAACGTGTCCTTTATGAAGTCATGTAGATTGGTTGTGTGAGTGCTTGATAAATGCGAGCGTATTTAGATGTGTGCACCTTGTGAAAAGAAATATGGTATAAAAAGTATTTCTAAGCCAGCTGCTGTTCATAAACTGGCCAAGGTTTGCATCCTTGACATGCATCCACATGTCAGCAGTAGCCAGAAAACCATTTTTAGGTGAATGTTTCTCCATCAGCTATGTTTTCTTCAAAGGCCACAGCTTGCAATCATCTCTAAGTTTTTATGCCTGAGAAATATTGATGATATTTCTTATGTTCTCATAGCAGAACTGCAGAATCATTTCCAGGAAGTTTTAGGGCATATTTTACTGCTCAAGAAGCAAAAATGCTTCAGAAATATATGCTGTTCAAAATCTTAAATGGTTGTTATATCCCTAACTGTTCATAAATATCTCCATAATGTTCATAAATATCTAGTCTACTCTAATGTGTATGAGACAACTGGGACTTCACTGCTTTTGCACTGGGATTTTACAGTCAGGTGTTTGTTAAGAAGTGTTCCCCAACATTTAGTGTATATTTTCATTATCCATTTGAATCCTAAAACTCCTAGCTCTAGCACTATCCACAGCCCTTAACATCTCTTTTCCTTCCCTTTACTTGGATTAGAGCTTAGAAACTGGTTCCCTTCTATGGAAAATCCCAAGATGTAGATACAAAGAACAGGTCTGTTGTGTTTCTGTCACAGACTCTTTTAGCAACTCTACTCATTGCTGCCACTACTGGCAGTGGTTTACCCACATCCTGAGTTACTTGTTGAACATGTTTCACTGTAAATAGTAGTACAGTATAATGAACCACTCTTTGCCTTCAGTCATTCAATTCCCAAGAACACAGTGCTAAAACAGGGTGACATAGCAGACCTCTGAAATCTTGATCATTTCCTGAAACAATAACAACCATGTGATGAAGAGAGAGACTGCAAGGTTGTTGCAGTTTTGCTTTGCCTTCTATTGGGAGCACCATTTTTAGCAGTAACCTCTCCATGTATGACTGTGAAAGCAAGTGGGGATGGGAGGATGGAATACCAGGTGTTCGGAGGGAGATAAATTCAGATTGTGCTACATCATGACAGCAAAATATACTGCTTCGTGTAGAAGAGTGCACCTTGAAGAAAAACCCAGACGTTTCCGCAGTGAAAAGCTCAGCAACTTCAACTTCTGCCAGTGCTGCAGAAGCAAGAATGAGGAGTGTAAGGCAGGTTCCCCAGCAGTCCCCTTTCCAGCCCTCTGCTTTTTCAGGGCTGAGTGTCCCTTCTGCAGGACTGATTCTAGCCCTGTGGAAAATTAGTCATCTTGAGCCTTGCCATTCTTTGAGGTACCCAAGAACAGGATTTGGCATTAGCTTCCACAGAACATGGGTGAAAGTAGGTCAGTATTTCAGCGTGTAATCTTATAATGTACATTTGGTCTTGGCATTTAGGAATAGTTCTCCATCCATCACCTGCTTCTAGGGTGAGAAAGCCAAATTAATCAATCAAGAATGCAAATGTATGCATTCCTGATAAATTTTTCCTTCTCAACATACTTTCAAGTCTGTTTTGCCTTGGATAGTTACCCAGTAAAAACATTTTGTAGCTCCAGTAGGAGTTAACTTTAATATGGGGCAAGTGATCATTCTTGAACCAGCTGCCAGCCTGCTGTAATCAACCAAGGGTCTGATTTCAGGTTGCTTTTACTGCACGTGGGTCATCATGGGTGAATCGGTGCAGCAGCGATTAACAGTTGAACTAAATGTGGGAAGGTGAGAAAGACAATGACTCATGCAGTGCTTTTCTTCAGCAGACTACTCAGGTTGTGTAGGGGTGTGAATGCTTGAGTGGTTCTGCCCTTTCTGTGTGGTCCCTGCTATAGTTAAGGACAGCTCTTTCAGTGGCTTGGCACTGGTAGGCAGAGCCAAATTCATCCTGTCATTTCAGTGATGTGCATATTGGTTTGAAAATACGCTTGCTCAGTGTTGAATGGATCATGGAAGTTTTGGCAGAGTACAATAGGCACCAGGACTGTATCATAGACACAACACAGCTACTTTATTTCAGCATATTTTGAGTAGTTCTAGCTGTGTACTGTGAATGTGTTTTACTGAATTTGGCCCAAATGCATGAGATCTGTTAAGGAAAAAAAAAAAACCAAAAAGGAAAAGCACATACATAACTCCAGAGATAAGACACAAAGCAAGAGATTTTTTGCCTTTTTTTTCTGCATTTGAATGTAGTTAGAGAAAGAAACGTGTTAAAAAAAAATCCAATCATTATGGCATTGACTGTATATATATGTTAGTCACAAGGCTGTTAGAAGCCTGGCTGATAAAGTTAAAATGAAAAGACGCTTTTCTTCCCGTAGTGCAAAACCTGGCCCTGTGTACAGCTTGTGTTAAAAAACATTTTCAAAAGACCCATTGGCCGCTCAGGATCTAATCTCAGCAGGAATTCTCAACCCACCTGCCCCTTATTGCTCTCATTAAATCAGTGTGCCCAGCCTCAGCATGTTTAAAGGTCTGTCAGCATTTCCATTTAATAACCATCAGATGTAACACGTTGGCCTCTTTCTTTCTATTGCACAGAGGTTATCAGTATGCTGTGGACACTGTCGCATTTTACAAAGTATTAGGGAACAACATGATTTAAATTTGATTCAACAGTTTTGTCTGAGATGCTGGATTAGCATTTCAAATATTTTTTGTGCTAACTGCTTGAGTAAGCCTTAATTATTTAAAAGTGAAACGCTTCAGGAATAGGTGACATCACTAACTGAAACAGTCAGAAATAAAAAAACCCAGCAATATAAATGCTGCAAGTTAATCACGATTTGCTGTCTGTAGGGACCATTATAGCAATCAGAGGTAGCTTAGCTATGGGGCAGAGCAGGAGGGATCAAGGAGTCTGTGGGAACGTAGCCTAATATCTAAAATGTATTTGTTAGAAAATGAGTGGATACTACTCAGTCTTTCTTTTATTTGATGCTGTGTAATGTTACTGAATTTTATAGGCAGGCTAGGTAATTTCATAATTTCCTAGACAATTACATTTTATTTTCCATTAAAAAAAAATAAAATATAATAAGCAACAACAACAAAAACACAATAAAATTCATAAACAAATCAGTATCTTGGAAACGTAAATTCTGCTTGTCTTTGTTTGATACTTTTAAGAATGAGAGTTATTCTGAATATTCCCTTCAAAAACTGGACTGTGAAATTTACCTTCTAAATAATGAATTAGTGCTACAGACTGTTTTTATGTCACCTTCTGAACTTCTCTGATCATCCCAGTTTGCAGTGGGGTGCAACACTAGTTAGATATGGATCACCATGAACACTGAGGCACTAATAAAAATGATCTGAAAATTTCAGTTTCAGTTTCTTCTTTCTTTCTCTTTTAGCTAACATAGAGGGTACTGGTTTTAGGCATCTCATTTATACTGAAGCTTGAATACAAGAAGTAGTTCAGAATGTCTAGATTACATGGGAACCAAAACTATAAGGTATCCATTTGACTATAACTCGAATGCAATAAAATGGTCTTGGCAGTGTGAACAGCAAAGGGGGGATGAAATCTTAGATCTAAGAATCATTCTAGTCAAAATCAAATTTTATTTATCGCTTTCCCTCTATATATCTAGCTCTTGTCTTCAGTGCCTTTTCTCTTGCTTAATCTGTGTTTCTGCTTTGGCTTTGTAAATGCAGTTTCAAGCATGAGCCAAAGGCCGTGGGAATAAAATTAAAGCCAGGAGCTTTAGTGCCATGTTGCCTCCAGTCCTAATCACCTTTCTGCCAAGCAGCAGGCCAGCATTGGCATCTCCGTATTTCAAACCTGAAGTTGTACTTTTCACAGTATTTTGGCTATTATGAATTGTTCAGTGAGAAGGGAAAAAGATGTCATGGGCTGTACTGTTGAACTCTATTCATCCTAATGCAGTTTCTGAGCAAATCCCTCCGTGCCATGTAAGTAGAGCATTAAGGGAAGCAGCACTCAAGATGATGCCGTCAAATGTGCTTTAATACCACAATCATTTATTATGTTCATGTTGTATCTTTCATAATAATCATGAATTTGAAAGCAAACATTTATGTAACATAAACCTAGCTTAAGACAGACTTTAGAGTTTAGAAAGCTTCAAATGATGTCCAAAATCTCTCACAGGTGCTTAAAAAGCTTAAATTCTCAGTAGAGGGTTTTTTCAATGAAATCTCTTCCTTTTCTTCCATTTCATCTGCCTGGGTGACTGTATTTCCCTGAGGTGGCTGAGAGAGGGATATTTTTATGACATTGCTCTTTGACCTCTCTCAAAACCTGGAGAAAAACCCCAGGAGCCCAGCAGCCTTCAGGCTCATATCTAGTAGAATGTCTGAGTGGTGGCAGCTTTGCTTTAATAGGTTGTGTCTGCTGAAGGCTTTAATAGCGCTCTATCTGCTTGGCATTGCCTTCATTGCTACTAGATGGACTTTCCCAGTGCCTCAGATGGCTGGAGCCTTTTATAATACAGATTAAATTTGCCCAGAAGGAGAAAAATATGAAAGGAGTTGTTTTATATCACTACAGGGATGTGCCTTTCTCATTTTGGTTTCCCATTTCCGTGCACATTGGAGCCATTATTGTTTCTTCATTTCTGTGACTTCTAATTGACCCCTGAAGTTGGTACATTTTTCACTATCCAAAGCCATGATCTGTTGCCTCACTAAGGTGTCTTCACTGCTGAGGGCAGATGATGGGAGAGCAGCTGGGTATCATTGGAAGACACAGCACTGGGCATTAAGGGAGCTTGGGCCAAGTGATCGAGCTCCTGTTGAAATTAGAGAAGTTTGATACCGGAGGTTCAGGACAGAAAACCTTATTTATCCCTTGTCAGTATTAGGTGGTAAGCCAGGTCTTCTTCCCAGATGTGTAATCTACTGGTAGATGTGTAGCAGATGACTCCTGAGCCTGAGCTATACGTGACGTAAATCTGTTGATGCTTATAGTAGAGAACATGGCTGTAGGTTTTAGTTTGGAAGATTTCCTGTTTGGCATCAATTTTGTTGATTATTTTAGCAATCTTTGCACACATTTCTTTGCCAGTTTAGGAAATAACTGGAAGCAAATTTTATCTTAGAATACACTGTAATTGCAGAGTATGAAAAACACTAAGCCCAATTTATTGGCTATATTCATAATTCATATTCTTATTTTGGCAAGGGCAGCCTACCTGGCAAGACACAGCTCATAGGAGTTTCTCTGAAAGTGCCCTATGGGATCAGGATTATAGTCCATAGTGTGTTTTGGATTAAAAAAAGAGAGGGGTAAAGTTAAAAATCAATGTTCTTCCAACTCCCATTTGACTTCCTGGAGCTTCAGCAACATTCTTCTGATGTTAGAAAGAAGTGAAGGCAGACAGTCTTACCATGTCAAATGCTTGAACTCTGATGCTGAAAGAATATGTCACCATGAAGCTATTTTGACAATTAGCACTCCCCTGCTTCTCCCATATCAACTCTTTCAGTTGAATGGCAATGGATTATATTTTGTATAATGAGGCATGATCTATCCCAAGTATTTAGCATAATGAAAGAACAATAAATCATTCTGGAGGTGTCAGCAAAGAGTTGGATGCTTTACATTAGCTAAATAAGCGGTGCCTTATTATATTCAGGAGTTTGTGTGAAATCAGGAGGCAGGAATTGTATTATTGTGTCTCCAGACAATAAGCGGTTGATAATTATTTTAAAGCATTGGTGTGAATAAGTTGTAATTCATTTGTACCTCCCTTTTGTCTGCTATTGAAGAAGACTTGAGAAATATCCATGCTTGTAAGCACTGCTGTGTGCCTGGAACTGACAAATGTATCAAACAGTAGCATGACTTTATCTAGGAAGCAGATTTTGATAGCTTGGTAAGATTTAGGTCATTGGATAATTCAGTGCAAACTGCAAATATTAATACTACTGACAAAAGATGGAGCACAAATAGGCAACACTTTTTATAAATCCCAGGCCTTTAAGTGGCTTTCTTTTCATAGGCTTGTAGTAAATGTCCTTGAAAGCTATCTAGATGGGCAGGCTAGGGGGAGAACCCCCTGGTTCTAGATTGACAGGTTGCCTTCTGAGATTTCTTGCAGCCATGTTTGCCTTGAAATCATGTTGTAGAAGACCTACTCTATAATGGAATGTAAGCCTGTGCATTTCTAGGAGTCAGATTCTCTTCCAGTCTAACAGATGAACCTCTCTGGAATGACTAGGGTCACTTGCTTTCAAGCAACCATGCAAGTTTTTTTTCTTTAAAACGTGTTAAAAAAAGTAGCGTATATTAAAAAAAAAAAAAAAAAGCCAAAAAACCAGTGCATTTAAAGTCATTGTCAAAGAGAGTAATAGTTTCTGTTGTCAAATAGTGAATCTCTGCACAGGAGTGCTCTCTGAAGTTTCCAAGTTACTTTTAGCAGTGTTCAATCCCAGCAGTCACACACCTGCGGCATTATAGGAACTGAACTGCTATTTTGGCAGATGTGAAAATCTGGGGATATAAATACTGGTATTAATCATTCTGTCAGATTTAAAATTGATTCTTGTACATTTTCTGCTTACTCTGTGATAGTAGAAAAGTTTTCTTTAGATGCGTGTTTCAGAACTGTTCATTTAACCAGAACAAAATCAGAATAAAGCTAGTCAGAGTGTAATGTGTACATCATCTGCAATAGCTGTGATCAAAGGCAGAACTTCTCCATATGCCATTGAGAAGCATCATGGCATTGATCAAGAGCTGGCTATGAGATTTGAATAGGCAGGGTGATAAGTGTATTGAAATTGATAGTTTGGCCTCGTATTTTTAAGTTTCTACCATGGGTGTTCTTGCCTTTTTCTTCTTCAAATGCTGTCATTTTGTTGTTAGAGATTCTTTAATTCTTCATCAGTCATCATTTACTTAGAGTTTCCAGGTGGGGTTCAAGTGTCACCTCTTACTCATGTGTAACTGTGGTAACAAAGCAAGAATTAAAATTTGTCATCTTCCAGTACACATTTTGCCTAGGGTTAATAATGACCCCAGAGTTGGCAGCACTTAATATCCCCAAGCAATTACAGAAGGACTGAAAGGAAAATGAAGGAAGATGAATGATAGCTCTGGCAATCAGAAACCATCTAGAAAAGAAAGTGAGTCCTCCTGTGATGCATGGTCAGCAATCTCCCTGCCATAACTTCCTGTCCGGTGGTTCAGCCTTCATCAGACCCAGAGCTGAGCCATTCCAGCTAAGACAATGGAAAACTAATGCAAAAAAGTCCACTTCACTCTCTGCTAGTACAGCATGGACAAATGATCCACACAGGGGCTGAGAACTAGGATAGAGACAGGGCTGTGGTTGTCTTTTGCTTTCCTTGGGGAAGATTTATATTTTTATTTCACTGTAACATGAAATTCAGATTCTGCCAGCTGCTGCAGGAGAAAGTGCTCAGAGGCCTCAGTTCTGCCTGCTTGCTGTCCTTCATCCTTGGTCTGTGCTTTTCCCATTCCCAGGAAGGATTTCAGATTCACCACTCCTTGTCACAAAAACAAGAGGATTTAATCTCTTCTCCTCTTCCAAACTGCTGTGGGCCCAGTTAAATATTGTTCTCAGGGTGTTGGGGCTGAAGTCACAAACCACCCCACCTGACCTCCTGCATGGCACTGCTGTCACTTTGGCACAGTGCAGCGCATGGAAATGTTTTGTGAGCTTCATTACGTTTGCAGGGAGGCAAAGCTCAGCTCCAGCATTCGTCGTGGGCAGCTTTCAGAGATGTCCATTTCCGATAAGGACATCTCCTTCTTTTTGAACAACACTGTAAGAGGACAGTAAAGATACTGCAGTCAGGTTGTCACCCAAATGTGATACGGAGTTCTGGTAGAATGCCACTAGTATTAGGAGACTGTAAATGCTTTGACCTTCTGACTTAATTAGAAGTAGATTATATGGGTTCATTGTAAAAGAGCTCCTGACACCATTCTTTGCTTTCAGCGTGGTCTGGGTGGGTAGATTTTGTCTGCTTGTAGCCTTTGCAACCATAAAGACAACTGAACCTACATGAAGTCTCTCCACACTGCCCACACATGGCCTGAAAAGGACCAGGTGATAATGTGAATACAGATTAAATTTCGTTTTGAGTATTACTTTTCTGATTGCAATTTTGCATCCTCCCGATGAAGTGGTCTGTGTTTTGTTTGCATTATCAATGGGAATGCTTTGAAAATTGCTCTGGTGCTCAGGAGAGCAGGAGGAAAACATTGCTTTATGGTAAGCATTGTGAAAGAATGTTTACACCCAGAGCATCAAATTAATTTCCCTAAAGTACAGACTAAGCTGAGCTGATCAAAACCAAAAATGATCATTGGTTTTGCACATATTTGAATACAAATAATTTAGTTCCAGATAGTCTGAAGCAGCTCATGATTATTTCCATGTTTCCTCAAGCACAAAATAATTATTTTTTAGGCTCCGTTTTCTTGGTTTCATTAACCACGGTATGGGCTGTGGCATCCCTTTCTCTGGGATTCAGCAGTGTTCAGAGGCAGCTCAGTGACCAGGCAGAATCAGGGCACAACCGAGACCTCACGCTTCTAAACACAGCTGAGCTTCCAACAGTGGTAGTAGAGCTGCAGCACATCATTTGTGTCTTTTCTTCTTTTTCTTCTTCTGTTTTGTTGTTGTTGTTTGTTTGTTTATTTTTAAAGTTTCACTGCAAAGATTTTGATTCTTAGTTGAACTCATTGGGGAATCCTGATGGAGAAGTAGTTGAGAGCTTCAGAATCTCCAGAAATTCTACCAAATTCTCATACGTCCTGAGGAAGTCTTCAAAACTTTATAAGAATTGACACCCACATTCTCAATTATCCATATAAATACATGAGAATATATATATATTTTTATATATATTTTTACTGAAATGAACGACCAAATTAGTAGCAAGAGAACCACATGAGTCCAGTGCGGTGATATGAGAATTGGCAGACATCAGTATTCAGGCTACTGAAGACAGCATTTTTGGTAGGTGATGATGTAGAATAAATAAGCCTCATATGGAATCTGTTCACATAGTTATAAAAAAGCAGAATTTAAGGTCTGGGCATTACGGTTTAATGTGAGAAGAATATCTAAACAGAGAGTTGACAGTGTTAACAAAGGTAATATTAGATTTGAATGAGAAACTTTGTATGGTTAATTAAAAATCAAAGACAGTTATAATAGAAGTAATTATCCAAGAGTATTAAATCAGTGGCAAGTCTGAGCCCATAAAAGAATTAATCAGCAATAATTTAATATTTTATATTGAGGGCTTATATTTTCCAGTAGTACCAAAATCCATTCGGCTAGTAGGGTTCTTTATCTGTGAAAGTCTGAAAGCTGGACAATAGATGGACAACTCTGTGGGAAGAAGTTTTAATTTTGCTTTTAAACTACAATTACAGCAAACAAAGTACTGTTCCTATCAGGAGAATTGCACGGGCTAAGGCTAAAAATATTTCTGATCCAGTTCCTCAGGTCTGACAGTGACTGATAGCAAATTCCATTGTGGTAAGGTTAGAGCAAGGAAAGCTGCTTTCAAGGCCATATACCTCGGCATGTTTGTGATCCAGAAGTGTGATCTGTTCTATTACTGCGTGATTTCATCTAATTGCTCTTTAAATTGCAGTTGAAGTCAATCTATGCAAACGTTCCTGTTCTCTGCAGCTATTAACTCCATGATTTAGCTGTTATGTGGAAAATCATCTTCTGTTTCTTTGGAGGCCTGCCACCTGATAACTTTCCTCTTCTCTTTTGGGATGTGGTGGAGACTGTCTGCTCCCCATCTTCAGATCAGTGACCATCCCATGGATTTCTCTCAGCCTCTCTCAGTCACCTTTATTTAGTACCTGGCTCTTTTATGGCCCTTCTCAATTGTTCTACATGTGAATACCAAAAAACTTAAAGCATGTTCAAAAGGAAAAGCAAAAAAAGGTAATTCGCTTTTCACGGAGAGGAAATCCTAATATAGAAAGCAGAAAGGCATAAGAGAAGCACTGATTGATGGGGAGATTGTGGTTACCATTTACCCCCTGATAAATTACCAGCTCAACCTAGTAAATTCTGCTCTAACCAGATCTTACTGAAGTCAGCACAAGCCATCGCAATAACTTTGATTCTTGAAAACAACCTTTTGTTGAGCAAAACTGTTATTTTATTGGCATAGGTTAGAAGTTGTGTGCAGTTATAGCTGCAGGGCCTCATACTCCTCATAGATTTTGAACCAACAGGAGAACCTAAGCAAATAAAAGCCAAAGTCAGATTGTATCAGTCCCATGTGTCTGGCAGCACCTTGAAGAAGAACCAAGCTTTTATTGCTGTCATCTAAAGATTTTCTTCTTTTTTTTTTAACCCAATAAATAATCTTGTCACAAACCAGAGCTGAGCCTACTGCAGCCGTTTATCAACTTGCCTCCTGCAGGAGTGAATGTCTACAGGCAGTCTGTATGGCTGGTAACAGGGTGATAAACGGGCACACCAGGCACAGTGTTGGCATCTGGCATGGTTATTTATCAGATCAAGTGCTTTATAAACTCTCCATGAAAGGCTTTGTGGGTTCCCTTTCCTTCCTAAATGTAAGCTTTCTTCTGAACACGTTGGAAGGAAACAAGATTTCCTGAAGAGTTTTTTACTTAATTTGCAAAATTTGCAAAAATGGCGAATACCTTGAGGTACTTTTAGCTGCATTTGATTGAAGTTACACTTTATCATATTTTGCAGCAATATCATCTCAGTTATCAGGTTAACACTGATTTTTGCTTTGAACTCATCAGATACAGTGTGGGTCCCACTCCTTTCCATATGTATGACCTTGGAAACAGCCCCCTATGCAGTCACTGAATACTGCAGATAATAGTGTTAATTATTATTGTGTTACAGACTGGAACTATTCCAGTTCACAACTTCATAATCATTGCAGAATGACTAGTGGTTAATATGTGATTGTTTCTCAAAGTTTAAATAAGAGGAAGCTGAAGGAAACTGCTACTCTTGCACGACATCAGGAGAATTATTGGACAGAGATCTCTGTATCCATCAGATTAGGAAAATACTTCAGATGTCCTGGTTACAGAATATGCAATTTAATGTCAAGTCCAGAATGTATTTCCTTGAGGACACCGGACTGACATTAACATAAGTTCCTTACCAATCATTCTGGGCAGATTAGACTTTAAACAATTGTTGCAGAACGTATAATATTGTCTTAAAATCATTGAATCTGAAGCAAGCATGTTCCCCAGGATATTATTACAAGACTGTTCATGTCTTTTTTCTAATGGCTTTTTGGATCCTCTGCTTTCAGCCTGCCAGAACCAGCATTACAAGTGTCCAACTGCTCTCTTTTTCTCTGTTATTAATTTTTTTTTGCTATTGTAAAACATTTCTGATCATTCTTCTGTCTGTCTAATTGCTTCTTAAGTTTATTGCTTTGCTGTGGTGCTTTTGGGGATTTTATTTCCCAACTGGTATTACTTTTTAACCACTCATGTAAATCTGTATCAGTTCAGACTCATGCAGAAAAAACAATTTGTCACAAATCTGCATAGGCTAAACCTTCAAAGCAGAGCTTGTGGGCTCACTCCTTTTTTTCTCTTCTTTCTTTGCCAGATCTAAAAATATTCTGTCTTCATTCAACTCTTACAGTGCCCTGTGCTACAGTCTCCACATATTGCTGGGAAAATGTATGGGTCAGTTTCTTGGCACATCAGCAGGATCTGCAAAGCTGTACCCAGTTATACCTACAGAGGACCTGTCAGTAGTCATTGTCTCAAGCTGAGCACTCTCAAAAGGTTCTGAAGCAGAAGTGCCACTAAAATCCAGGCATCAAAACATCTTCATGGGCGTGGGGATTTTTGGGGTGATAAGATTTTGGTTTCTGTGCCGTATCAAATATATGTATGTATGTCTCCAAATTTCCTGACCAAAACCAAATGTGCAAAGATGGAATTTTGAGCCCCAGGTCAGGACCTGTAGCCTGAAAGGTGTCATCCGTGGTGTTCTCTATGCTGGAAGTTCCTGAGGGCAGATGAACGGCACTATAACTGGTGACAGTGACACTAGAATTTGCAGTCCAGTGGATTAACATCCACCAGTATCACCAGTGTTGCTCGTCTGAGGATAGCAGTGGCTGTGTGCAGTGGTGGGAGGTACAGTGCTCCTCAACTGTGGGATGGTGGTGTTACTCCAGAGGTAAATGGCACTCAACTTCTTCTGTTCCTAGAGATGTCAGGGGCCTTCTCAACGTATGGCACAAGGAATACATGAGTTCACTCACAGTTGCATGAGGGTCTGTCCTCTGTCTTGCCCAAGCAGTGACCAGTGTCCTTATTTGGTCCCTGCCATGAATTTTTTCTAAGGACATACTGCAACCCAAATTCTGCCCCTGGGCACCATGGTGTCCTGATGAAGGTCATGGTCACATGTCCCAGAGCAGACTTTGGCCCCATTTGCCATATGGGAGCTGGAACATTATATGTATTTTTTTTTTTTTCTTCTGAATGTCCCTATTGTTTATTTTTGTGTTTTTGTTAAAAGTTCAAATGAAGAGCTAATTACTGACCCAGCAGAGCTGGCTGGCTGCAGGCATCCCTGCTGTGAGTCTGCTCATGAATGAATTTTTGGTTTTGAGGCAGGTTTCCAAGGCCCCTGTGGTGGTCCCAGTTTAGCTCTGTTTGTTTATTACTTGACATTCCTAAAAATGAATGTACTATTAAAACTACAATGCCAATCTGTAAGGAAGCATCACAATAGGTAACTTAGTCACTTCTCCTCTTCAGGGTGACTGGGACAGCATGAATTTTCTTGCTCCTCACAAACTTTTTCCTCTCTGAGAAGTGATCTGTAGACAAAGAGGGAACTGAATCTATATATGCATTTAAAAAATACTACATGCGCACTTTGATTTAATTGTTTTGCTGGTAGATCTTGCTTGGCTTCACAGAGTTAAACCAAAATGGTCAGAGATGAGAGGAGAGGAACAAATGTGTTTGAGAGATTTGAAATTTCCTATAGTTGCTATGGCAGAGATGAGTTTTGAAGAGCACTGTTATGTAAGTAGCTCTGAAGGTGTCCTGGGTAAAAACATGGATGTGCAGGTGAAAGAGCTGACTGGTAGGCATTAAAAGCAGGGAAAATTGCAGATGATAGAGCAGCTAGGTGGGATGGGGCAAAAGTGTCACCTCTGAGCTAAAAATGAGGCACCTGCCTTGTGTGCCTAGGTTATGAAGCTCCTCAAAACACCAACTACATCAGTGATGCATGTTGGGTGTGTGAGCTTTGGGTAGAGCTGGGCAAAGCTGCACAGAGAAGGGGAGTCTTGTGTGGATATCCATCATCATGACAGCTGCATCAGTGTGTCTGCTGATACCTCTGCCCATGTGAATGCAGATTCAGAAGGGTCACTGTAAACATGCAGCTAACAGAGGACGTGTGAGTCACTGACACAAAAACTCAAGGCAGTAGCCTGGTATGTGAAAATAATTAGATGTCTCCCAGCAGGGCTTGAGAATACAAAGAAAACTGCATAAAGCACTGACAGACGGACCTCAGCAGATGTATCATCCCACATTACAAGATGATATTGAAGTTGTTTTCAGGTGTGAATTCGTTTGTTGATAAAACAGCAGAAAAATCTAAGCACACTCAGAAAATAAAACATCAAATCTCCTTTTGTTCCATCTGTTTTGCCTATCTCAGAGGGCTCTGATGGGCATGATTCCCACAAGGCCTGTGTCTAGGGAGGCTTCCTGCAGAAACCTTGCTTTGCTGTACATGATATACCCATTGCTTACAGCTCTGTGATAAGCACTTAGAAATAGTTTTTTTTCTGAGAAAAATATTTTGACTTAAGTGGTGGGATCGTTGACTCACCTGTGCCTTCCTAATCTGTAGTATCAGTATTTCCAGTTGGTGCAGAAGCTGATGAATGTGGTTATGTGGGAGAAAGAAAGCAGCAGTGTAGTGGAAATCCTAAGTCATGACCTGAAGCAGTGATGGAGAACCTGGTGGGAAGGCAAGGCCAACTCAGGGGAGCTTAGGTGCAAGCAGTGCACCTGAGTGTTCAGATGGGGTGGAGCCAGGATCCAGCCCTTCCCACACCTCATTTAAGGGTTGGCAGCGGAGGTGAAGTTATCTTGTTGGATGTCCCTGCTTACCTGCCTTCCCATCTCCTGCTAGTGCCAGCTTCAGCTCTCTTTCACTTGTCTTTTCCTGACTGCAGCAGTGTAGAAACATGTTCGTGGCCAGAACAGAGAGCTGAGGCAGCAGGGAGTCCTCAGTGTCCCAGGGCCCTGCCCCTGCTCTGGGGACAGCCACAGTGAAGGGGCCAAGGGAAGGACACAGATGTCATCACTGCATGGTTCTGGAAAGAAGAGAGTGACAAAAAAAGGAGCTGTCAGGCTTGTCTGCTGGATATGTCCACATCACAATGGTTGCTGTAGTCTGTTTCTTGCTGGCCAGCCCCCAAGGAGCTGTATGGCAGATGGAAGCAGGATTCCCTGGCTGTGCCCTTTAACCCACCAAGTGCATGGGGGTTAGTGCTGCGTGGAAGAGAGAAAGGGTTGATGTGCAGCTCTGAATCCAGTCCAGGAATGACAACAACAAGTGAGGGAAGAAAGAAAAGATATATTAGACAAGGGCTGTGACTTGTTTGGGGATTTTTAATACTTCCCTCCATGAAGGCAACGCTCTCTCAGTCAGTTTGACTCCAGTTATTCTGGCTCTGCTACACATTGCACCAAATATTTACTCTGCTAAATTGCATTGCTAGAATCTTATTGACATCTTTTCTTTGAAGTGATCTCCTAGAGCTTTCATTTTGTTGCTGGAAATCCTGACATCATATCCCATCGTCCGCCCCTGACAGAGCTGCAGACCCCTGCAGGCACAAACCTCCACGTTTGGCTCCTTCACCACAGGCCTGAGAATCAAAAGAGCCTTCATGCTGGCACGTCAATCTGGGAGATGAGATGCTGACCATACGTGTGAAATTTTGATTGGGTTTAGCTAATTTTGCATGACGTGTCCCTACCAGTCTCCCAAATCTCAGCAATTCAATAGCATCACACACAGTGTATTGCATACCTTCAGCTCAGCTTTCCCAGCCCTGCTCCTCTGAAAGACCCTCTTTTGGCAATAGGACATCCCTGTCCCCCCTGCAAAGATGTCTGCTCAGGGAAAGCAAGGAATCCTTACCCAATTTTGTTGGTTTGCCTTTTGAGAAAACCTTGATAATCAGCTAAAGCGGTCTGCTGAGAGACCAAAATCAAGTATGCACACACAGTTTCATGGAGTTACAGTTTGGAGCCTGTGAATTAATTAGCAATTTCTCTGAAGAACTGCAGCCTGACAATTCATAGCCTTCGTAGCTGCTTGACTTTGATAAACAGACAACATACATGGCAGCTTCCTGCGATGATAGTAGAACTGCAAACCACCAAAAAACAAAGCAGGACTTGCCAAAAGCAAGCTAACACAGTTCCTAAATGCTAGACATTAAAGCAAAAATGTCATTTCAAGTAAGCTAAAATTTGCATTTACTCTATGCAGGAAATAGATAGGAGATAAGGAAAGCAGATAGGAAAAAAAAGTGAATTCCCATGTGAAGAATTTGACCCCTCATCTACTTGAGAGCAAAGGGAATCCAGTATGACTTGGTCAGCTTCCTGCTATTTTTACAAACTGTCCCATTCCTGAATATTAGCAAGGCTATAAGTAAGAGCACCAAAGGCAGCATGTCCTATCACCCCTTTTTTGTTCTTGCAGTGTAGTCTGTGCTTGCCATGTCTCACCCCCACGACAGCAGTTACTTTTTTTGGTTGGCTCAGCAGCTAGAGCTCAGGGCAGGAGTGTGCACTGGACACTGCATAAATGCAAAAACCAATCAGTGTGATAATTGGAAGGACTGACAGCCTGTGTGATTATCCCATGTTAGTTATTTCTCTCCAGCACAACCCAGCCGCTGGCTGTTTTCTCTCTTTAACTGGAACATTGTGATTGCTGCGCTTTGTATTTATATGCAGCTTCCTTTCACTGCTTATCCTCACCAAATTGTTTGTTTCCGGAGCAGAACCTCCTCTGTCTCCATCATAACCCCATTCCAATGCAGTAATGTTCTTAGCTTCCAAAAAGACCGCATTTTGAGGACTTCAAAATCAGTTTGAAGAGTAAATATGGCAGTAGAGCTCTTAGTTTATGTTTTCATTTTTGTCTTGCAAAGAGGCTACCTGCTGTTGCAGGAAAGAGCTGGCCATCAGTTTATTTTTCTAGGACTGCTACAAATTCCGTTTGGAAATACTTGTATGTCAGATATGGCATGAAATGAAGTTGTTCATGTTAATTCAGGAAGTGAGATATAGCCTATAATACTCAGCTTTGGAAACAACTGCTGCCCATGTTGTATGCCTGCTGTGCTCTTTGTGAAATCCCACTGCGGAACTGCAGCCTCTGAGCCTAATTCATTCTGAGAAAAGCAAATATTGATAAGTTGGCTTCAGTGAAGATGCACCTGCCTGCAAGATTAATAAATTGGCCCTATGCCTTTGCTGAGCCACCATCATATCTTGGTCAAGCTGCAGGTGCTCTGCTGAATTTTTGTGGTGACTCTTGGAAACCCACCAGCTTGGTTTTGTGTGCGACCTTTCTGACCCATTGATATTTGACTGAACTTCAAAGACAAATATGCACTCCTGGACCTTCTGGACTGCTATGATAATTTCCCTCTAATTCCTTTATTTGTGATGTTTCCTAGACTGCAATACCCCAGCAGTCACAATTTCTCAGAAGCAGGAACTAAATAGACAACATTTAGCCTGTAGTATAATTGTCTTGGCACCTGTAAATCACTGAAAAGGTGGTGATTGATCCTCAGAAGAAAATGATTATCTGTCAGGCCTACTGGAGAGGCAGCTATATTTCATCATTAACTTTTAGCAGCCTTTGCAGAACCTGGATAGGTGACTTATGATTTTAATGTCACTGATTTCTCTAGTGTTTAAAGGAAGTATTTGTTTCAAACTACAGAAAATACGTGGTTCTGTGAAAATTGAAATATAATTAACCTTGTGGTTTGTATTGGATTTAGTCCGTAATAGTTCGTTGCTAATATTGTTTAGTAAGAATTTATTAGTTAAACTCATTATTTTTGTTTACACCTTCAGCTGAAAAGGCAATTTGAAAGAATATTTTTAGCTGACAAGTCTGGGGAGGATTGCGTTATAAAACAGGGTTGCAGGGCTGGAAATTATTTTCATGTTTGGAACAAGTTTGTGCGTGATTTGTGCACGGCTGGCTGGAGGGTGTGTGTGCATGCATTGCTCTTACAATTCAGCACTTTCCTCTTTCTGTATATCCTTTGGCTTACTAAAGGAGAAATTCACTTCGGAATAAGATGTATCAATAAGAGAGGTCATTTTTATGCAACGTATGTCATGTAGCCAGCAGCCTCCCCTTGCCTTTGCAGGGGACTGTGTCTCTGGTTATTCTCTTCCTAAAACTTCCTTGATTCATGACTCTCAGATTCTGCCCTGAAATCTGAAATGGTGTGAATGTCACCTTTCAGAACAACACTATGAGATGGTCCTTGTCGTGCCCCAGGAGCTGGGTCTCATGCTGCATCTTCTGCAGACAGCAAAACACAACATCTCACCTATGTGACAAAGATCTTACCTGAGTCCCTAAATCGTGTCAGAGATCAAGGATTACAAACCAAGGGGATGGGAGAGGATTAGTCAGTAATAAGAGGTAAAACGCGTGTAATGTTTGGAAGAAAGTGACTCTTGTGTTACTTCCTCTCTATGCCAACAATTTTAGGCTTATTATCATATGTAAACGAGGTAGGAAAAATAATTCAGCTAATCAAACATGGATTTTGTTTGGCTTTGAAACAACTGCCAACAACCTGAAATTTGTTTGTTTGCTCGAGCTGAAGTTTCATAATGTTCCCAGGCAATGTAAACACAGCCTGGAATTTGGTCCCCCACCTCTCACCCCAACTGTGCCTCCCCAGTCCTTCCCTGTGTCCAGACTCCCATCTGAGGAAAGGTGCTGTGAAGTGGAACAGGGAATGGATCTGGCAGAACCCCCCAAAGCAACAGAAGAGATTGATTTTTGGCCACATGGGTTGTTTAATCTTGCTGGCTCTGTATAAGCATTGATTCTGCCCCAGTGGAGGAGGTGTGAGACAGTGGCTGGAGGAGACACCCCCTGTTGCATGGCATTATGAACTTTTCAAGGGATCACAGCCTGAAAAAAGAAGGAAAAATATATTCAGACTAATTCTGCCACCCATTTCTTTATCAGCCAAGGTTTTGCAATCGCATCTTGCCTTTAAAAAAAAAATCCATTTTTCCCTGCCTAGCAGCTGCGTGGAAGATTCAGAGTCAGCAGGTAAATGTATCCAGAGGAGCACACACCTGGGTTTCATTTTCTGTTCCTTTTTACGCTGTGTCCTGAAGCTGAGCACATTTGAGCTGTCTTGCTGGTACTGAGTAAAAGCAAAAACCATTGAAGTAGCAATTTCTTAAATAAAGCATAATTAATGTGCTCCTCTACTCCCCTCCGATCTTCCATTCCCACGTCAGATTTCACTCTTCACAATGAGAACTGCACGCATTAAAACAAACAGTTGGTTTTGATGTTCGTGTCAGCATTCTCACATTTCTGCGTTCGGGTTTCATCATTCTCATACCGGTAACACCGTCAGCTCTTTCATTTATATTGCAGAGTTCAGAAATTATTTTGTGTGTGTTTTATTTTCCATCCGTAGTTTTTTTGGGCACAGGAGAACTGCATCTAATTTTTCAATTTCTCCTATTTATTTATTTATTTATTTATTTTTGCATAGGAACCACAAGGCAAGTAAGGAATTCAGAGTTCTTTCATTTACTCCAAGCTTTTAGACCAAGCACAATGACATTTTAGGCCTGAGCTCAAGCTGTTTGCAAGCTCAGATCTGACAATAATGTAATACAACCAAGGAAATTTGCTTTGGAGCATTTCGGCTCCTCTTTACCACTGTGTATCTAGCCTCCCCAGCTGCTTCTAAAACTTGTACTTCAGCTGCCATAATCTTATCATTAAAGGTGGATTTAAGTTTTAAGAACCTATGAACAAACCTTTGTATTTGCAACCAGAAGCTGGGAGATGACTCTGCATTTAAGGTGCAAGCTCAGCTTTACTCCCATGTCAGCTACTAATCCGGTACAGCCAAGTGTTGGGTGCTGTGACCTCCCAGCAGCTCCTTCAGAGGTGCATCCTTATTGCTCAGCTGCTGCTTTCTGACTTCTCAAATCCCTCCTATGTTGTTGTTCTTGTTTTCTACCCTTGCAGTGGTAGCATAAGGAAAAAAAGCTGAGTTTGACCACATCCGTGAGGATGTCAAGCATTTATACTTTATTGGTTTAGAAGCTTACTAAATTTAAACAGAAGCATTAACATGGCCTTAGGCTCTCTTGACAGTTATAAACTCTTCCTTGGGGGGATTTCAGTAATGCTTTCTAATCAGCTTAAGGAGTTAATTAAACAGCTGTCACTTAGCTTCTTAATTCTGAGACTTGATGCTAAATAAGATTTGAAATTAGTTATGCATGACTGAGGCGTGGATCCTCTGATACAAATAGGATGGCTGCTAGCTGAAGAGGAGGAAAATCTGGGCCTTTAGACATAAATAATGGATATATTCATGGTGGTACCCTGGATTAATGCTCTAATGTCTGATTAATGAAAACAACAGCAACAGCAACAACACTGTGAGAAAATGGAAGGTGTTAGTGTCCAAGCAGGGCAGATTTCCAGGCAGCCATTCATTCCCAATTGCTGGCATGCCCTGTGCTTCAGGAGATTTCCATGATCATTTTGATCTCCTCCCTCTTGCGGTCTGTCGATGGCAAACCCAAAAGCCACGATAGCTACTGAAAACAAAAAGAACCAAGCATCGTTTTAGAAGCTAGACATTTAGCCTGGAAATAATATATTCTACTGCTGTAATCAGAAATGTAACTGGAGATCTGCTGTGCTTATGAAACAAGATTTGTAGAGCTGCAGTGGCTTTGTAATACTTTCTCCCTGTTTACTGTGGTAGGACAAGTGTTCCTCCTCCTGAAGGGTACGAGCTGCAGATCAGCCCGAGTTGCTCTGAAAAAATATGTCTGGAGGTCTTTTTAGAAAGCAAGCTGGTGTCTTACTGCTGCTTGTGAGCCTTGTGAGGGCTAACGGGGATTCAGCATTACGGCCTCCTGAATGCTCCTGGAAAAGAATGCTGTCAATCACTACCAGCTTTTTATTTGCATTTTACTCTCTACAAAATGTTGTTTATTTATTTATTTTAGAAGTCATTATTAATACAGACATTGGGAAACAACGTTTATGGGGAGAGGACAAAGGGAAGAAGATAAATGCCTTATGATTTATAAAGATATTGTTAAAGTCCTTTCTTTCACCCCAGGAATTATAAGGTAAGAGATATCCAAAGGGAAATTAAATTGCAGAGAAGCTACCAATTAAAACTGAAAAACTAATAGGTGTTCCCTTCTGCATATCTACTTTAAATAGGTACTTACTGCGTGCATCTTCTGAATATCTTCTGCTGGAGGGCTTAATAAGCTCAGTTATTTAATATGAATCTCTTCAGTAGGCAAAGAATGCTCACTCCAGAATCTTCTTGGAAAGTATTACCATTTTTGAATGCAGTAGTAATTTCAAAATAAAGATTACCTAGTCTTCCATTTCTGTTGTGAGAGAAAAATGTTTTTCTCTGATTGCTCTTCCTATTTCCTTTGGTTATTTTAGGGGATCCATGTACGTGAGCTATGCTAAGTAATGGTTAGAGGAAGATCAGCAACTTTTTAATAGCTGCTCAGGGAAGCAACCTTATGTGGTCTGAGCACTTACCTATAGCTTTGCAAAACCTGTAAGTATTCCCATCTTGCAATGCCCTAACATGATATCTCTCATAATCTGTGTTAGTTATGGATAAAGAAAGTAATATTTCTTCGAAATATTCCGTTATCACTTAAGCAGCAAAAAGTAACACTTTTAAATTAGAAACTATTTAGATTTATAGCTTTTACATGCTGAGACTCTGATCCATAAATCTCTTTGCAGCTAAATAAGCATCATGTTTGTTTCCTCAAATGAAATAATTTTCATACGCTTTCACCATGGGAACATTAAGCCCTTTCTACCATTAAACAAATGACTGAAAAAACATTTTACTCTGCCCCCGCTGCATAAATTGGTGTAAATTGTTATTATGCCTTGACGTTGAAGGGAGAGATGCAAACCAGGTGCCTGAAGAAATCATCCTCCAAACCCCTATGTGTGGAGATACTGAAGACTTTGCAAACAGAACGTACAGCTCAGTTAGTCCAGCACAGCTGCAGACATTGCCTGCTTGCTTTGTGTTTGTTTTGCTTTAGAGAAGTACTGGGTGATTTGTTTTCCTGGGACTGGGCACGCACTTACTGATAGAAAATCACTGTAGTTATTTCCATGAACTCCAGACAATAATTTTTTTCACCCCTTTTCTTTTGGAGAAGTAAGGGATGGACATGATTACGACTGCCTAAAAATTAGCAGCACTGTCATATGCTGAACACTGTGCTGATGGGGCTGTGCACGGTTCTATAAACACTTTGGTTGCGAACATATATCTAGAATGTGAATACAGACAAAAGCTATAAAACCTTGAATCCGGAACCTTTGGTTTTAGAGATAAAACATGAATTTACTTCTCCGGAACCTTTGGTTTTAGAGATAAAACATGAATTTACTTCCTTCTCTTAGAATCAGCTATGCATAAACTTATCTCCTGGTATTTAAGCATTCCCATTAATGTCTTCAGGATTACTGGTTGAAGTTCAGCTCTGTTGGACTGTGGCTCTGGGGGCAAGATGTCAGTTATGGAGCTTTGAAGCCAGCTGAGACTTTGGGCATGCAGCAATTCCCTGTGCGTTAGATGTGCTTTTCAAAAGCGACTGAGAAGGAACAGAAGCTGGTGACAGTGACATAGCTGATGTACTGAGTAAGGTGGGTTTGCATGCATTTCCAGGGAGCAGCAGGTGTCATGAATATTAGGATGTAGTCCATATTCAGAACGTCCAAAGCCAGGACTTAGAATTTGGAAACACAAATTCATGAAGCTTTTGAGGAACGTTATCAGTTACTAGTTCTTACCATGGGAAATTACATTTGCCTTTGGTGAGCAGACCTCATTAATCATACTGTTTCAGAGGCTTGGTTATTAAACCTCTCTTTACTTTATAAAATAATTACAAGGTTCATTTTGTAACGTACTGACTGGGGGAAGAAGGGCATTCCTGCTTGGGGGAGCAGGTATTTTCAGCTTGGCACTAGTTGCAAGCGGCTAGGCATGTGCTGTGGCCCCAAACAGTCCCAATGAATTGCAATTCATGCAAAATGTTTGTGAGATAGAAACCTAATGCTTGGATTCTGTAACTATTATGGATGCTTAATAGCACTCATTCTGTCAAACTGCCCCATTTCTAGCTCAGTGGAGCATACAGGAGAGTGGCAATTGGATCTAAATAACCTGCATGTGGTAGCTTTTTTGTGAAGCTCAGATCTGAAATAAATAAGAGAATCTGGAAACTTAATTGCAAATCTTCCCAAGATCTCAGTTGCCTGAGTAATATATCCTCTTCTGAGCACGAATGTGCACTCATGGCACATGGGCCTTACAGTACAGTTCTCATATTGATATAAATTATAATTTCAAAATATCTGAAGGGCTTTTGTGTTGAGGGAGGGAGAGGATTTTCATAAAATCTCTTTTTGTGAAATCCTATTTCACCCTCCCCTAAAGATCATGGGGAAGATGGGAAAACTGTAGCGAAGCAGCTATCAAAAGAACATGAGTTTTCTTTCTTTACATATTGCTTTGAGTTGGAATAAAGTATCTCTGTTTCTTTAAGTGATAAGAAAAGGTCTCTTTGATCCATACCCTTTAGATGAGAAAAGTCTCAGCTTCTCCTCCTTAGCCCAAGAGGCAGTAGGGGGAGTCATCATCTCCCAGTAACTTAATTTCAGTCTCTTACTTTATTGTCTTCCATGAGTGAAATCAGGTCAATCTCAGAGCTCATAGCGTGAGCTATTTAGGTAATGAGCAGTTAGCACTTGGGGGGCTTTGGAAGCATTTATTTCACAAGAGATAGCTGAAATCAGGAGCCTCTTGTTCTATGGGATAGTCTGTGATTCGCAGGCGTGATTCTGAAAAGCTCGGAGACCTTTCCAGGAGTGAGCAATATTCTACAATAAGGAGATGAAGAATTCAGGGACCGATTTGGGCTTCCTGTGTATCTTGGCACAAGTCAGTGGTACCTGCTGTGCATGACTGACATAACATCCAGGTAACTGAGGGTGCTGCTTAGCCCTGTGCTCTTCACATAATCAGAACTTGGTGCTTTTAAGTTAGAAGTGATAAATCAAATGGAAGGTACACATTTTGCAGTAATCCTCACAGTGATGATCTACCCATAACACGTCACTGCAGAGTTTGCTTAAGGAGCCTAAACCTTCCCAGCATCCTTCCTTTTTCAGAGAGGATGGGTTTGCATGAGCCTCATTAATAGATACATCATAGATTTATATAATGAATTGAGTTGGAAGGGACCTCAAAGTTCATCTAGTTCCAACTCCCTTACCATGGAAAAGAAACAACTGCAAACAGTTCTTGCTCATAACTATCCAACATGAGCAAGGATAAATCCTAAAAAGCCTGGCTAGAGCCTGATTCCCTACTGCTCTGTGTTGCATGAAGTCCTTTGGATGAGGCAAGAAGGATAGCACACTAATTCCCTAGGTAGTAGAGCAAGAGAACCCAGATCATTCCTGTCACAAGAGGCACTGCCACTGGCCATTTTCACTAGTTGTAAATTGGGGGAAATGAGCTGGATCTACCAACACTGCATCTTCAAGGCCAGCCTAAAGCCTGCGTTTAAGACTAGAATTTCTTTTGTATGTATGTTTTTTGGATAAAACAGCCAAACTTAAGGTATGTTATTTTTATGTGATCAGCATGGTCACTAGTGAGCTCAGGATGGAGTCTTCACTGTTGCTAGAAGCAAGAAACATCTTGTTAGTATGGTACAGCATCGTGCCAGGTTGCTCTGACACCTGATGAGTATTCGTGAAAGAGTAACTAGGGTATGATGAATGTCTTAACAGTCCTAAATCAGAACTGGAAATTTGGTTCCAGGATTGAAGGGATAAAATTTTTTCTTTCTGCCTACCGTGTTTGGAATAGTTCTTAGAATTGTCTTTAGAAATTAACGTAATAATTCTAATTCTAGGTGGTATTAATGAAGTATTAGTGAAATATGCTAATCAAAAGGGCTTTTTTGTCTCTTAGGAAGCAGAGATCCTGAACACAGCTATTCTCACTGGGAAAACAGTGGCTGTCCCTGTCAAAGTGATCTCTGTAGAAGATGATGGGACTGTGACTGATCTTCTGGAATCTGTGGAGTGCAGATCATCAGATGAAGATGTCATTAAGGTGGGCTCATACTGCTTCATTGCACCAAGGGAGAGGCCCAACAAAACAGTCATGTTCTCTAATGTGACAAGTTCTTTCTTTTTCTAACTGCTATACTGCTGAGAAACTGAGGTTTATTATCACAGTTATGTGTAGATTGGTTCGGTGGAGCAATGAAACAAACAGGAAATTGCATATATTCCAATCTACGTGTCAAATACTTGGAACTGCCTGTCACTTCCCACCTTTGAAAAGTATTCTCAGAGTTCCTTCTACCTCTGCTTTTTACTCTTCAGTTATATGGGTTGTGTGGGGTCAGGAAAGTTGGCAGCTGATCTTCTAGAAAAGGAAATAGTTCTTCTGAAGTTAGTTTGCCACACTGGTATAGGAATTGTGAGTCTGAAAGCTCATGTCTTTTCTTGGTACTAAGCCAGTCACGTACTGCAAACATTAGCTTTGAAATTGTGATTCTCTCAGCTAATAGAGTGGCCCACAGAAAGCACGTTGCCAACCAGTCACGGTCTGGAAACTACTTGATAAGACACTTGACCAATGGATTTACTCTGTACAGCAGGTAAGTAGGCTGATCGTCTTTGAAAGATAAGCAGCAGCAGACAATATAGTGGCACTTGTGCCTTTTACTCTCGGAGTATGCTTCTTCAGTAAATGGTGAAGAGACATCTTGCAGGAAGATTTCTAAGCCACCATTTTTGTTGCAATCTTAGGATCAGGATGGACCCTCAAGAGGTGTACTGATTCATGAAGACATTCATCTTGTACCAGTAAACACTGAAAGTTTATAAGAAGTTTCTGCTCAGGTTGGCTAATGGTTTGTGTTTGTTAATTGTAGTGGAAGCCACAGTTGACCATGATGATAGTTGGAGATACAGTGGAAGGCACTCCAGCATGGCTCATGTACAGCAGCTTATATGCTTTTGCAAACTTATGCATGACTGTCACATGGGAAGACAAAATGAGAGACGTGGCTACAAATAAATGTTCTTTCTTTTTTTAACATAACCAGCATGTCACAAAATGATTAAAAATACTCCATGCCACCCCTCCAGCTGCTGGAAACCACTGTTTTCCCATTAACTTTTGTGAACTGCACCATATTGAGGACTTGGCCTTTGTGAAATTTGCCTTAGACTAAAACTGACTGGAATGCTAAGCATTCTTCATCTTACCTTCCTTCATTTTACTTTAGATTGAAATGGCTGAAGGTATTGTTTATCTCCAAGCAGGCCTCTCTGGGCCCCATTAGCTGAAAAAGACTCTTCCTGGTGGAGGTAGTTGTCTTTAAAGGAAAAAAAGAGTGCAGGCGATTATTTGTTGCTGTCATATGGGGGAACTGTTGGAAGTTTGATATGTAACTTTATGTCACAGAGGGAATGACAACCTGGAGCAGGGTAATTGAAGAATAGAGCTGGGTATGGATTTAAATGATCTCCCTTGAACTTTTTGTAAGCAGATTTAACTTTTTGTCAAAATGTTGTAAGGTTGATACTTATTGGACTTGTTTTAAGCAATTTCTTCATGATAATTTCTTTTACACAAGATGAACCCATGCAATTTAGAAGTCCATCTTCTCTTATGTTTTCATTTTAGAATCTACTCAGGTCTTCTATTTATCTGAATAGCCACCATGCTGGCATTTTCTGATTAAATGTCTTTCTGACTGTCTTAATCCAGACAACCTTTTTGCTTCTATGGAGCCCTTTAGAATCTGATAAATCTGCCAAATACAGCAAATTGATGAAGTGAATCTAAGTTTTAAAATATAAAGAAATAATTTGTTTTTCTTGCCTTGTGTTGTGGAAGTTAATGAGCTAAGTCTTCACTCACATAAATTAATTAACTTTTCAGTTTATTCAGAGAACTGGAAAAATAATTTGAAAGCAAATATATCATTAGGAATATATTTTAAACATTAATTTTATTTTCCGCAGTTCTTGTTTATCAAATTGTTTTGTTTTGGCCTATATAAATCTCCAACTGTTTTGGTATATAATGTGTTCATCTCTTACCATGGCAAAGAACTTAAAATGGTAGTACTTCCTATATATATATCTGTCATCAGTAAATTCATTAATGTACCTATAAAAGTTTGTGTGCTTCTTATATATATACCCCTTCACATTGATGCTAATGACAAGTCCTACATCAAATAGAAAATCTAGTCAGAGATAAGATGTTCCAGGCTTCTTCAAACATCCCACTAGAGTTCACTCTGCTGCAATGGAATGGCAGATTTCAGGAGCATTAAAATAAGTCACCGGTTTAAAGTGAGCTTTTAATTGAAAATGTCTGAGTTTTCAGTTTACCTGCTCTGTTTCAGACCGAGCCTTATTCACAGACATCTTATGTAATGAAGATAAAGTTATACAATTAGTGGTCAGCCTTCAGCATGCAACAGTAATTAGAGTTTCTATTCTCTGGGCATTAGAGAAAGGAAATAAGAAATGGGCTTTAAATGGCCATTGAAATATAATGTCTTAGGTTTCTGTGTCTTCACTGTTACTGTTTTTCAACACATCTGTCACGTAACATCTTTTATTCTTCCTTTTTTTTTTGCATTGTTTGATGAAGAATTTAAGCTCATTTTCTCTGCTGGATGTTAGTATCCCCACTTAACTTCTAGTTACAGGAGCCACATTTATTATTCACTTCTTTCACTACGGATTTCAAAGCACTTCTACCAAATTGCATCTACCTGAACTTGGTTGAATAAATCAGAACTGAATTTAGTCCACTTAAACAATATCACTAATGGCAAAAGATGGTGTGAAATGATTTAGCCTGCACTGATGGAGTAACCATTCCAAAATAAGGGAGGCAAATTACAGACTGTTTCACAAATGAGAATGACCCCCTTTTTTAGCCTTAACAAAGCAGAGAAATGTCCAAAGCATCACTTTTCAATGCTCTGCATTTTCAGTCTTTTCAGATAGAGGTGCAAAGCTGTTCCAACCACATCCATGTGGTAGGCAGCTACTCCCAGTCAGGTGAAGGCTTAATAGCTTGCTTTATTCTGATTGCTTTGGAATGTGTGAAGGAGGTAACAAAACATATGGCAATTTCTAAGATATTACTGCAGACAAACAGAACTTCCAGTAACACTTAGCCTGGTTCTATCTGTGTGTTATAGCCTGATTGAGTTTAATAGCTCACCTGGTCCAAAGAAGCTTGTATTCATCCTGGCCTGTGTCTGTCCAGTGGGTCACTGGGAGGAGAGGACAGAGGGAGAAATGCAACCTGCAGTGGGGGTAGAGCAGAGCAGAAGATGAAGAGCAGCAAAGAAGGGCAAGCCCCTGTTTCAGAAGTCTATTTCACTAACCACAATGTGAAATACTCAGGAGAGGTTGTCACAGAGGTTTTATAGCTCAGGGTTCAGAGCATCCAAGTGGAAGGGAAAAGTGGTTGTGGTCAATGTAGTTTGTTGTATGATATCAAAGAAGATACTTTCCCATCAGCAAATGGGATTTTGTTTATACTGAGCACTTGCACAGAATATGGTTGTTTAGGACTGAATTTATGGGAAAATAAATCTTTGCCTTGGGATTTGGGTGAAGATCAAGTTCAATCTGCCATGGTTTTCCACAATATAATGTGGTTTTTCTCACCAGCTGAACTGCCTTATTTCATTCCAAATAACTTTGATCTGTCTTGAAACAAACATTTGATTTAAGTCAGCAAATGGATGTTTTTATTTTCTGCAATGTCTAAACATTTCATTTTTATAGAAAATGATGAAATCATGTCCTGTCATTTCAGCTCAAAGTATTCCTGACATCAAAATCTTTCTGAACTTTTTACCTTAGGATGAAGCAACTGTGAGAAAGAAAATACTTTTCCTGGTCTGATCTAGTAAACAGGATACAGGACAAACTCAGAAACACACAGTACTCAAAATAAAAGTTGAGTGCTGGTGATGTTGGTTTTCAAGGTAGAAGGAACAATGCTAGTATCTCTCCAGTATGAAGAGCAGGCATGACAAAGATGAGTTCTGAATGTAGAAGTGATGTAACAGTCCCACATCTTTCGAGAATCATCCAAAACTCACCCAAAGCTTCATCGATGGAGTTGTTTGCCTTTTTCTCATCACCTATATTGAAAATCCCACTATCAGTGGGACAGTTGAGTGCATAATGCTTGAAAAGGAACTTTTTCCAAATTCTGCAGATGATGCCAACAAATCTGTTTAATGGGGAAGGATGTGCATTCTTTTTGAGCCATGATGATAATCTTTCTTTCTGTGGTATTTTTGTTACATTGTGGGGACAAATGTGCTTATATACGTAAGAACAAGACAAAATTAAAGAATATCAAAAGAGATGTCAAAGAGGATCTGAGTGAGGAATTCTGTTGAATACGGAGTCAGGGATCATGGCTTCATGGCTTCACATTTTAGTCACTGATATGAACTGTTCATGATGAGAAGACAGCTTGTAGTCAGCAGTGATTGTGAGAGATTTGAAAGAAACTATAATGACCATGCTTGTAGAGCTGTTGTTTTTGCAGAAAGGTAATTTCAAATTTCTTCTTCTTCTATTTTTTTCTTGGTGTTGGAGAAGAGGTAGCTTTTGAGTACAAAGATTTGAAATTCTGGAAAATGTTCGATTTCATAGCTTGAGCATTGGAATGAGCTGGCATTGAATAGGCATTTCCCTGCTGTCACATCGTTAGTCTGATGCCATCCATGTGGAAGGCTTATCCTAGTCCTGTGCCTATGAATCCCTCTAGTGAAGATACTTGGGAACTGTGGTGAATATGTTCTTCCAAGTGTTTTGCCTATTTCTGAGAGTCAGATTTGTACAGCAAAAAAAAAAAAGAAACAACCCATGTAGAAATGTCAAAATCAATTCCCCTTTCAAAGGGGATTATGTGTCTTACTTTTTTCAGCTGCTTTCAAAACTCAATTCATTGTGTGCTGTATCCCAGCGCTGAGAAGTGCTCCATCATCTCAATAAAAAGAGATTGGATGACCTCTAGAAGGACTGATGTGAAGACAAAGTAGGGAGTAGACAAGCTGAATACAAAAAGAAATTTATTTTCTTCTCTATTCCACTGGGCTAAGCCAGCAGTGCCTTACTGAAGCGCATGGTGTTGCACTGATACAAATGAAAGCTAAATTGGGCTTAGAGCATCCAGCAGCACCTGTCTCCAAAACTGAAACTGACGTTAATCATTATAACCTGTGATTCTTTAAAAAGTTCCCTTTAGCTTTAATACTCATTGTGTTGTTCAGTTGCCGTGCCTGTCTGACACTTTCTTTTAGAAGATGTGTTTTTTATAGCTCTTGCTGCCTGCTCTTAGCCATCCTCCAGATCATGTGCTGCTGTATTGCTGTCTAGTAAATAGTCACAAGATGCCATATTGTCCTGATTTCATCTGGGATAGTGTTAATTTTCTTCCTAGAAGCTGCTATGTAGCTGTGTTTTGGATTGAGGATGAGAAAAATGTTGATAGCATGCTGATAGCTGCTGCTGAACAATGCTGCACAAAGCCAGGGATGCTTCAGCGCCTCGTGCTGCCCTGGCAGTCAGGAGCTGGGGGTGCACACATGGTTCAGAGGGGACACAGCCATTGCCTGTAAGTGTTGGGTAGGCTGAGATCAAAAGGACATCAAGAACTCAGGACTTATAATGATGTCTGGTGCTCTCTTCATAGGTAATGAATAAAGAGCCTGCACAAGTGGTTAATCTTGGGTTGGGATTTAAAGCATTACAGATCCTAATAAGGGCTCAGTCTGCATACATTGTGTGACTTCTGATTTTCGTTTCATTTGCCTGTGCCTTAATAAGATTAGATAACAATTGGTGAACCCATTGGATGGGTTTTCAGATGCTATATTGAAATGTGCTGGTTGTAGTGCAGGCTCTGGCATATGCTTTTAGATGTGACATCGGTGTGCTATTGTGGTCTTTGGCATGCCATTTATTTGATCTATCTTAGCTTAGACACATACAAAAGATATATAATGGTTTTGAATTACCTTGACAGATAAAGAGCATTAATATTAAATCCTTGAAAAGTGCTTTGAGATCTCTGAATAAAACCTACCCTCTAAGCATCATCATTATGTTTGTTAACAATATACATACCCCTAACTAGGACAGAGCACAGGCTATTTAGGAAGCACTCCTGTTAAACTTAACTTAATCACAGCACATAAAAATAAGTGTCATGATATAGTATTACTGTCTGGGTAAGGATTTAGAAACATTTTCAGACTTCTTTTATAACAGAGGACATGCAGATCTGCTGACTGAAAATTTCTTCCATTTTATCCAGTATGTGGACCATTTTGCATTAATTTCCAGGGGTAATCTTGTAACTCTTTTCCTGGAGTGGAACAGATAAGGACATCAGGCCACAAGCTAAACAACTTTGTCTTAGGCGAGATGGGATGGACTTTCTCCAGTCTCCGTTGATGCTGCCATGACTAACACCCAGCTAGCAGTGTGCAGCCCTTAACTCAGCCCCATCTTTCACTCCTCCCGTGGTTCTGCAGTAGCTATCCAGTTGTTCAGTACTGTCTATTGCTGCTACTTATTTGGTCCTTGCCATTTCTTAAATATATTTCTGTTTCCCTGTCCTTACCCACCCTTTGAGTTGTCAGCTTTTAGCCTTCTTGTATCAGTGCCCTTGGTAACCTTTTCTGAAAACTTCCAAACAGTGGAATATTCCGAGGTATCCTAATGTCTCCTAAGGCCCATATATAGCTCATGCAGTTTCTTATTCAAAAAGGACTCAACTTTTGCTTAGAGAGCAAGGTAAGCTTGGGCAGAGTCCAAATGCATCCTGTGAAGGGCCGATTCATCCTTTCTATGAGATGTTTTTGCTGTACAATAATCAAATTAAAAACAAAAAACAACAAATGCTGTCCTTAAGTACTTCAGCAGCCGCGTGTTTCAGAGGCAGATGCTGTGGAGTGGTTTCCTTCTGTCGAGTGCAGTGCAGTCCTGGCCTGTGTGCTCAGCTCTTTCTGTTTTCCCATTCTGACATTCGGCTACCCGCTTACTTGTTCTCTTTGCAGTTATTTATAACATTGATGTAGTGCTTCTGAAAGACTTCCAGGAGCATGAGAAGGTAAACAAGTAAAGCACATCTGAAAAATGCTTTTGGATGTCAGAATACAAGGGGTTATCTGAGTCCAGTTTATTTTAATAAATAATTATCTGTAAGAGTCTCATTCTTTACACGTGAGTGAATCTGTTCTCCTGCATACTCTGAGGTTGTGGCATGGGTGTAGTATTTGTTTGCAAGAGACAATGATGCTATCATTTGTCCCATATCATCTACCTATAGAAATGCTGAACAACTTTCCAATTTCAGCCATATTTTGCATTATTACTTTAACTTATTGTTGGATTGGAGCTCTTTAAACACCAAATCCAATTAATTTTACCAGAAATTACAAACCTAAAGGCTAACCGTAACTGTTCTTAATGATTATTCAAGTATATTTAAAGTATAAACATGTATTGTGAACAGATGGGGTTTCAGAGAAAGTTTATATTTTCTCCAAACTTATATAATCTCTTATTTCTAATTAATCTTAATTTAATTGCAATTGACTATCACTCAAAGAAAGAAGTCAGGGCCAGTCTCACACACACATGCAATTTCTGCTGATGATTAGATCTCTTTTCTGCCACTGAAAATCCGAAGTGAATGCAGTTTAGTTAATGAGATTGCTTTGGACTTTATTTGATGATCAGAAGAGTCTGCTCCTTGCAGAGAATATTTTTTGTGTCTATGTACAGCTCTCACCATCACTAGAGGGTTTGGCATCAGCTTAATGCTGAAAGCAAAGATCAGCCCGAGCCAATTTTAGCTGTTTCAGTGCCATAGCCATAAGTCAGCACATGTTTCCTTGAAAGTTCTTCACACGTTTTGATGACGCCGAGCTGAGTTTCAAGCTTGTAACAAATCTTGAAAGCAGCTGTTTCCCTAGGGCTGAGAATTTCATCACAAGGATTTCACACAGTTCTGTAGACAGGATAGGAAGCAGTCCCTCTGGCAATCCTGCTGTACATACTATGCTAATTTTTGAAGACACCTTGACAACTAGTTTTCCAAATTGTGCCCTTTGTTGCCAGGTTAAACAATGTATGTGTCGAATCCCATCTCCCACACTCACTCTCCTAAGTAGATTCAGCTGGGCTACATTCATTGATACTTATTTCTTTGGATCTCAGGCTGTGGCAATGCTGTGCACAGGTATGAGTAACCTCTTCCTGCATTTTTAGCATCCAGATCTGACAGTTATCATTTGATCTCACGGTTTCCTCCACTGGCTGGATTGGATTGCTTGTTGTTGAGACTGAGAAAACTGTGACATAAAATGAGATGTTGAAATTAAATGTGTGCCCACCACAGAAAAAATGTAGAAAAGAGAACGTGGAAATTACCAGGGGGCATGAATCCAGATGATTCCAGGATAAGACAAACTGGGAGAGGACGTCCTTTGCTTAGCAGCACGGGAAGCAAATCACAAAGTAATGTGTTATAGTGCTGGGAGGAGAGGGGTTATCTGCAGTGGGAGAGTCTCTTTCCCACTCTGTCATCAGCAAAATATGAGTCATATGCTTTACATACAGTCAAGGGTGAAATGCTCAGCTGTTTGCAAACTTCTAGTTTAAAAAATTGTGTGTAGTCAGATACTTTTGCCAGAGGTTGCTATAATATGTCAAGACTATGATAATCCTCTAAGGCCATAAACTACCCCCATGGATATCTCTGGATTTGGTAGTAATTGACTTTGTCTGTTCTGTCACTTACTCTGTTTTTTTAGTGAAATGATCCAAGGAAGAATTAGAAAAACAACTGGGATTATAATATTGAGGTTTTGTCTGTGATGTAAGGTCACTGAGCTTGCATCGTCTAATGGGAGTTGAGCACCGGGCTTCAGGTTTTATGGAAAACATAATTCAAGAGATCATTTTAGGTGCAAGATCAAGATGAAATCCGTACTTCTCCCTGGCAAAGTCTGACAGCAAGCATGCCATGTCCTACCAGCTCTCAGGAAAGCTCTCATTCCCCAGCCAGCTGCAGTAAGTTGAGGATGTTCTGCTGAATCCTCAGATTTATCAGAATAATATAATAATAATATGTAATAATTGCACTTTTCTTTTTCAAAATAATTCAGATGCAAAACCCTCTGTTCAGCCTCACCTGTTATTTGTAGCACACAGGATGGAATTAGTAAGAACACTTTTATGTTTTCTGGAGCCTGGTGTCTGTATAGATCAGTATTCTGCTATCAGATTTTATGGGTGCTTCAAGGCTGCCCTACGGTTTTAATGAGTTTTAATGAGCTAAATGTTAACGAGACTATCACTCAGGCAGGCCTCACTGGTCCTGGCATTTTTCTCTTCCTGGGAATGCCTCCGAAGCTCTTCTGTCAGAAGCTGATGCTGCAGTGACCACTCCAGTTATTTACAAGTGGAAACGCCTTTTATATTTTCTGTACTCTTTATAGCATGACAGGAGTGCAGGTGAGCCAGAGCTATGGGACCAAGAGCAACTGAGTACATCTCCTAGGTCTGAGATGCTCCCTGCTTATCTGGAACGGGAAATAAGGGAAGAAAGTGTTGAACATAATGGGATTCTGCCCGCATTGGTATAATCATAAAACAGAGCCAGATTACTGAAAGTGGTTCTGTTATGAGGGTGGAAATGGGAATAGAATGAATGCCAGTTTCATAGGGAATGGGGCACCACCATGATCTCCCACTGTCTGATTGTCTGTTCCACTAAACACTTATCTAACTAGCCTGGGGCTTTTGTGGGGTTGCATCAAGTCTTTCATTTGTTAGAGTCATATTATTCCCTTTCACGTGAAATGTAGCTCAAAATAGAGAAAAGAGCAGTTTCTAATTAAGCTCCTGCCTAGATCCATTATAGCTTTTGAAGTGATTGGAGCAGGGAGATAAAGAACTATAATGAGCCCAGTATGTAAATATAGATGTAAAGTTTGTTTGGAAGGATGGAGGTTAGAGGCCAGATATCGTGAAACCAGACATAAAGCCTCTGGGTAGAAATTCAATCAGTGCATTAGTTATCATGGATTTTCATAAAAATAAAGTAGTAATGCACATTCATGTTTCAGTTCATAAATGTGAAGTGACAGGCTATGACTTAGCCACTGAAATGATATTATAGACCCAAAAAAAGAATAATAGAGGAAATTGAGAAAGCAGAAGAGAGGGTTGTAATAGAATTGAGCATTGGTATAAATAAAAATCATGAAAGGGAGATTGATTTAATGCGAGATATGAGTGTCAGAAACTCAAGGTGTTAAAGAGATCATTGGCTCATCTGGTAAAGAATCCCTAAGGCTGCAAAACTTCTAGCTGAAAGAGCCAGATCTGCTTGAAGTAGATGAACGTGCTTTAAAATTGTATGAGGAATAATGTACTGGGGGGAACATGTTTCTACTCCACACACAGTTCATTAATAAGTTGTGCAGAAGAGGAAGAAGCACGTATTGATCCACTGAAAAATTATCTTTTTGTGTCTGTATTGATAGAAGACTTAAACGTAGATATGGGAGTGAGAAATTGTTTTAATCCAAAAAGCCTAAATAACAAACATTTCCCTGCTAGCTACTTACAAAGATTTGGAAGAAAACAATTATTGTGAAATGAGTTAGCCAGGCTACATCTGTGATTGGTGTTTTGTACATAAAAACAGGTAGGACAGGCACAGATGTCATGTGAGTGATGTCTCCATTTAAGTGTCTGCTAATGTGGAAAGATTTATTTTAACTTGTGAAAGTCTTTTAGGCTTCACACATACCCATCTATCACTGCAAAAAGCTAAAATCTGCCTTGTTTGCACATGTCTGAGGGAAGAAGGCTCAAAGTTCCAGATGTAACTGTGCTAAGTTCTCCTCACAGTAGCTGAGAGTGACAGAACAACTCTTTTTTTGGTACTGGTTTGTGTAAAAAAAAAAATGTAACAGCCAGTAAGTTGGAGTGTGGCTTGGATCTCATCAGTTCTCCAGGCATGAGTAACTACGCATTGAGATTTTGGAGCTGTCATAGTTCTGTTGATAGTTTTGCATCTTTCATTTTCCCTTCATTATATGGTGTTCTGCTTTTCAAACAAACAGAAACAATAGTCTTGGGAAGGCTGTTAACAGCTGGGTGCCAGTGGGAAAAGTCCACATACCTGCACAGAGTCTGGGTGCAGCACAGCCAGAAGAACCCAGGGAGGAACTGCACATATCCTGAAATTTTCTCTTTCTGTAGTATGATTTTTCATGGTGAGGATCATCTCTGCTTCTGAAAAAAAAAATAAATAAATCTGAATAACCTTAGTGAGTCCCTCATATCATCTTCCTGGGGCAGACAGCCCTCATTGACCTGAGGGTGAAATAGAAAGTGAAATGACTCACCTACAAATTTCACAGCAGATAATGAATTCCCAGGGCCATCCAGAAGGATGCTGTAAGGAGGTGATCCCTCCTGCTGTAAGGAGGTGATCCCTCTTTGTCAGTCTTGCCCTCCCTATGTACTGATGAGCAGCGATCATCAAATGCATGCAACTTTTTTTCATAGCAGATCTTGAGGCTTAGTGTAAATGAGCAGTGGCACAAGAGGATGGTGGCAGGGCACCAACAAAGCTTCTACTCTGCTGCCAGTGACAAATGTATGCTTAGCCAACACGGTGATACCAAATCAGCCCAGCTTCTGCTCTGCTTTGAGTGGAAAAGGTAAGGTTGTGATCGATTGGAATTGCAGTAGCAGTTTGGGCTCTGTACAGTTGCAGTAATATTTAGCCCTGTCATCTGTGGTCTGCTCAGCCCACTGATGAGTGTGAAGGATAAATCCAGGGCGGTCTCCTGCCAGCTCACTGTGCCCAGAGCTTAGCATTAATATGTGCATTTTTCCAGGGAACTTTACATATAGTTGGGCTGTCCGGTTTGTTCACATTGTTTGGAAACCAAGAGAAAGCACAGCTGCCCAGCTGCTCCAGGTGCCTGCCATTCAGGCCAGGGTATGCTTCTGCAGGGTGCTTGTGGATTAGCATAAGTGAAGCAGTAAAGTCTGATGAAGCTGAGCGCGTCTGGCACGACATCAACGCTAAATACGTGTGTGTTGCTGGGTTTTGGCCATGAGGTCTTTGTAAAAGAGCAAGTGTATCTGAAATGTCAGAGATATGACAGGCTGCTGTCATTGGGCTCAGGAGCCCTGTAAAGGAATGAAAGCATCACGTGTCCATCAGAATCTTGAATCTGAAATTCCTGAAGGTCCTTGTTGTGAAAGCAGCTCCTCTCACCCTTACCTTCCCAGGAATGTCTTCATGAATGTTTTCATAAACTGTTCTTTGGAGGTGGATATAACTGTCTTTGAAAGGAGGTGAAGGTCTGTCGAGGGCACTGCAGAACTTGATCGGGTTTTTCAATTTAACTATTACTGTAATTCATTTCTAAACACTTAGACCATGCAAGATATGTCAGGGCAGCAGGGCAGTATGCTTTCAGATGGAGTATCCTGCCTACAATCTGGCTGTTTTTCCTTTTGGTTGTTTGAAGATAGTTCAGATAACAAAATTCAGGACTCACCTTGATTTAACAGTGAACAGATACAATGTGTGAGTGCTTGTCAGGTTGGAAAGCGTGTGAAAGCATCTGGAAGATCAAAGCAGCATGACTCCTATCAGAGTCAGTGGGGAACTAGCAACTGAAATCTTACAAAATGCTTACAAATTGTCCTTTACCTTCCATTCCCTGTCCTCGTGGAGGCCAGCTCTCGGTACGTTTTATTGAATGTGTCCCCATTGTCCTTTCATTGAAAGTGAAAGGAAGCTCAAAGCAGCTGTAGGTTCAGGTTAGCAGCAAGATCAACTGTTTTGAACTTGAAGGCCAAATGGCACCTTGATTGCAGTGCCATGTAACCCCATTAGTTACGTTAGGGCTGACAGGGAGAGAGCTAGAGCACAGTTTGGTTTCCTCTTTGGTTATAGTGACAAAAGCCAAAGTTTTTCTCATCTCGTATCCACCTCTAGTGTGTTTTAAAAACTATTGTTGCTTTGCTGACTGTTAGCCCCAAACACATCACAACCTATGTCCCATATATCTGTCAGTGTTTTTGTGTCATAAATTTTTCTAGGATATGTGTGAGAGAAATCAGTTTCTGTCTTGGCTTTCCTATTTATGTTATGAAGAGCTTTTTCCATGTTTTGCTTGATCATTCTCAAATTTCTGACAAACAAGGCCTCAATTCCAGCCCCAGAGAGCATTTGCATGTAGCACTTTGTGACCAAGGGGAAGCCACTTAAACACTGCATTCCTTCAGTTGCACGTTGAGGATAATAATATCTATGCCATATAAACATATATTTGTATGAAAAAACACAGATACACACACTTATGTCATAAGGCTTGAGATTTCACTGGAATGTGATTTGCAAAGCATTGGAGATTTTTTTCCTGCAAAATGCTGAGACGCTTAGATAATAGGAATAGTTCAAATGTGGAATGTTCATCATCATCACCATTGTTATTATTATTTTATTCAAGTGCGCAAAGAAAGAGATGCGGAAATGAAATAATATTGATCTGTGGTAATTTAACTGATCCTAAATCAGGTCTTTGTTTAGCTGCATGAGGAAAATAAGATGCCTTTGCTCCCATCTTTTTAATATGTTTTTTGCTTGTATTTTCTTGATTTAATGAAATGCAATCAATTTTCAGGCAATGTCTTGTCTTGCACATCAGAACAAAAAGCAGTGTATGTTATTGTCACTTTTGCTATAAATACAGGTTAGTGTAATATGCTTAGTGTTTTTTCACATCTTATTAGGAAAGAAGAGATTATGAAATAGCATTTGCTTTGTCTATGTGCTGCAAACTTATTTAATTGCATTTGAGAGCATTATTATTATTATTATTATTATTATTATTATTATTATTAATTATGTTGCCTCAAAGATTTCATTGTAAGTCATCAGGAAGGGTTCTGAGCCCTGGAGTCTGCATTTGTCTCCTGCTCAGAAGAGCTCAAAGGGGTGGCTTTCACATCATCTTTTAGTGTCCAGAATACACTACAGACAGAGAAATTGTACATTACGTGGTTCATACCTGAATATATAGCTTAAAAATTGCTAAAGGTTTTGAGGCACAGGTGTGGAAACCATTCCTTTTTTCCCCACTGCTGTCACAAGACTGATCTTTCCTCTTCTTCTACTCCATTATTTTTACCCAACTTTGTTCTTTGTTGTTATCTTTCTTGAATTGCGTGTATTTATTTCAGAAAATGTTCTATACTATCAAATGATTGTGAATGCTAATCCTGTTCACTGAACTACTTAATACCCCTCCCTGCTTGGCATGATCTGCAAGTTTAATGAAATTAATTAAATGGAAATTAAACTAAGGACTCCCATTGACTTCAAGGGGCACTGGAGTGAACCCAAACTGTCTTACATCTTTAAGAAGTGGTTCAAATGAAATACACTTATTGCTTTACAAGCCATTTTTGTAAGGGAAAAGACAGATGCATGCTGAATAATTCAGAGTCATTGTTGCTGACTGAGAGAGATTTAACTAATTTATCAAAATAATGACCTTTGTTCACAAAGGGGAGCAAGTGGCTTTGGATTGTTTCTGTCCCCAGAGGGATGCTGAAGGAGCCTGGATTTTGCTCAGTACCACTGTGAGGGGCTTGTGTGGGGATGTAAAATGAACAGGGAACATTAGCAGCAGCAGTGTTTGCAGGTGGTTGGAGGTATGTTAGAATGATGATGAGATTTTTCTTGAAGATTGGTGGAAGCTCAACTACTGACTGTATGGGAACCCTGGGCATACCAGGATCACTCCCATCCTGTTCCCAGCACGCACACATAGATTCATTGCTTTTGTTTCTCACCCTCTCCGTTAAAACAAAACCATTGGGCATTGAGAACTTGACATCTTCCAGAAATGATTGCAAAGAGAGCACGCACCCAGTAGAAGAGGCAGAGCAGGCAGCCCTGTGTGGAGTTTGCTTGATAACATGCAAGCTGAGGGCAGCTTTTTGGAGAGGAGTTTGCTAAAAGCTGGCGGGTCAGGCAGTGAATCCCCAGCCATGGCCACCAGCTGGCCAACCATCAGCACAGACATCTGTGTGTCACACCTTACTGGTGTGAGGGGCAGCAAGCTCACAGCAATGTGCCATTCTGCAAACCAGTAAGAAAGTTATTTATCTTTAGTTGTTCAGAAATAGGCACCCATAGTAAGAGAAAGTTGTGATAGTAGGTGAGGCAAGGACAAATTGCTCCTCATTGCTCTCACATCCTAACGCACAGCTCTGGTGGGAAAGAACATGTTCTCCCATTCTAATATAAACTTTGCAGTCACTTTTATAGTGAATGTGGTTTGGAAAGCACTCTGGCATTTCAGACTGTCCATGCTGACTGATGCCAGCTTTCCTCTGATACTTGTGTGTTATGGGTATAGTTGTGCTGTTGAAGCACTGTCTTGCTTATATGCTCCTCTGCAAATGATTTTTGGCTTAAAAAACCATAGGTCTCTGTGAGAAATTTTTCATGCTTTACTGCTGCGTTGTTTCTCTCCAGTCACTGCAAGGTGTTGGCCAGCTTTCCAGAGCTGGCTGAGCATGCATGGCATGCATGCATGAGTGTATGTATATAGCAACAGATTTTTCCTTTTTCTACAAAGTGGTAGTGTTGGATATCAGCCTGCTTCCCAGAGCAAGAGAACTAGACTTTGGCTGCGCAAACTCAGTTTCAAAGGAGGGCGAAATCTTTAAGACTGTTTGAAACCATCCTATTACCAAGATGGAAATATCTTTGTCCTTGTAACACTAACCACAAAAGACTGCCATTGCTAAACGCACTTCATCTCCTTTTCCCTGTGTTGAAGTGACTGAAGTGCAGTGCATTTGCTCAGGATGGTGTCTAAGTTACAAAAGTAATTTCAGCAGCATTTGGTCATTATTCTATTAAGCACCAGCTGAGCTGGGGCTTAACTCAAGAAGCTGCCTGCAGATCTATGCTCATGGGACACTGAAGTCTGAGAACACTGAAAAGTTCAAACTCTCTTCTCTGCTTTCATCATGGCCTTCTCTTCTCCCTGCAGGGTCTTTTCATTTGCTTCTCTTGCATGGCTTTCACCACCTTTAAGTCAGTGGAGGTCTGGTTTCATGCTTGGCTTAGGTCAGACCAATTCTTGGTGGTGTACCTCATTAAAATTTATGGATAACCCACTGCTTCTTGGAAAGAAATTTGAACAGGGCTCTTGTTCAAGGGCAGAAGTGCTTGTCCTTTAGGGTAGGATCAAAGCCTACTGGAGTCAGGTAGAAGTCTCAGGTCTGGATGAAATCCTTGGGCAGAAATATTACGTCCCTAAAGCTCCAACCGCTAATGATATTCTCTGAGGTAATAAGTGCTGCTGTCCTCACTTAATGGATGGAAGCTCTACTGAAGTAGAGATTCTTTGAGCATCCTATTCAATCTGTTGCTGGAGGGCCTGGCACGTGACCTGCTCATGGCACCTGTGGCATGCCAAGGTGTAGAGATGCCCAGGATAGTGAGTCTTCCCCTTTCTACATCACTGCCCTCAGCATTCTCCTGTCTTCCCTCCTTTATGGCTATTTTTCGTCAAGAACACGGCCCAAACTTCAGAATCTATTTGCAAAAGTCAAAGTGTCATTTCTGAGTTTTCGGTAACCACCTGTCGCCACAGCACGAGCTGCATAATTAGAGCTGACAATCCCTGTCTAGAGATCTTTTGGAAGCTGAAAAAATGAGAATGTTGTCAAAAAAATAGCAATGCTTCCAGTCTGCAATGCAGTGATGGAGATGAATGATGAGTGATTCCAAGGAGGCAGAGCACATATCAGCCCAGTGCCTTTTGCTAACCAGTTTAGAAGTCTTAACTAGTTTAGAAGGTTTTACATTTCTCTTGTAGCCTTTTAAAAAAGTTATTTTTTAATGGTTTCTCTGTTTCTCACTTTTTACTAAAGCAAACAAATAGCAAGTTCCATAGAAGCCATGCTTAACGCCTCTGTAACAGTGGTAATTCCTTTTGCATCAGTTGATACAAAAAAAAAAAAATCTTTAGATGTTATTCATTTTTTAGTTTTGGAGACTCTTTAAAAGAGAATCTTATTTTTTCCAAGGGAAAAAAGTAAATTTAATTGGAATCAGCAGTGAATCATACTGTGTTCACAGTGCTGAGTAACATGCAAATTTTGGAATACGATATGAAGATTTTGTAGGTGACTTTCATTGCACACATTTCAGGGTGGAAACTGGTCAGCTGGTGAGGAGGGGATTTCTCTACAGGTGTTGCTTAATAGATATGTCTGTAACACTGTCATCTAAGCAGGACTTTGGGAACTGAGCTAGGGACCTCCTGATTTAGAAGTTCCATCTGAAATAGGGAAGCTCAGTCCCATGCCTTGCCTGGCAGTGGGATCCTGCACTGCACAGCTGGGTGTGTGGGGGAGCTGCCATGCATGCTGCTCAGCACAGCAAGCATGCTTTGTTTCCATTTCACCTATGCCATTAAGAGCAGCACAAATGTAATAGTCATTTGAATTTGTTCATGAAGTAGAGTTCTGCTTCACACTTGTACAGTCTATCAAAAATGACTGGATAAGGGTAGATGAGAAATGACTGGAAGTTTGTCTCAGGGTAATGAAGAGAAAAATAGGAGTTCCTTAGGACAGGCTTGTTAACATAATTGTAATATATGTGATGGCAGTGCCAAAAAAGAGAACTCAACATAGCCAATGGAAATATTGTACTACGTAAATATTGCAGAGTTTGAGACAGCCCCATCTTTCCAACTGCCTATGCTGTTATGCTGCAGGGGTATCACCCAAAAAGAAAAAGTTCCCATGGCTGCTGAAGCCTCACGGAGCCACGGAGGTGGCAGCAGCCTGAGCCAATAGCGCCAGCACAGTGCTCCTGCAGTCAGTGGGCAGGGAACACCTGCCCCAAGGACAGAGCTCGCCTTGGCAGAGGGGTGCTCTGGTTCTGAATAACAAGTCATCGTTCTAGAAGAGCCCTGGGATTTTAAAATCCATTTCTTGACTTGCTTACAAATATTATGTGATGCCTTAGGCATGTCGGAGTGCCTTCACCTGCCCTTTCTGCATGTGGTGAGTTTCAGCATATCCTCTGTTCCCTCAGCTACCATGGGAGAATGTAGGAGTAACCTGAAGCACTTTGCCCTCCCTCTGTATTCTGAGATCTCTGCCACATATGGCTTTGCCCATTTTCTTCTCTCCCAATGGGACTGTCATGCATGATGCACAAAGCCCTTACACTGGGCTATTTCAGGCTCTGTGCGCTGCAATTCGCTTCCTCTCCCTTGTGCTGCTTCACTGACCTGAGCTGACCAATGGGAGACTGTCTGTCCCCTGGTTCTGTGTCAGTGTGTGGTCCGTCCTATTTGTCCCTCCATTGATTCTCCTTCACTTGGCAGCCAGTATTTATCATAATTGCAGCCTGAGCATCTCCATTATTTCATGAGTGTGAAGCATGGTTGTTCTACTGCCGTTATTCCTCTTTAAGTTTTCATGGTAGGAGGGGAGAAATGCCATTCTCAGTGTAGTGACAAACCATAGGGTACTTGATGTGTTTATCATTCTTCTCCTGCTTTGCTTGGGCAACCACAGCGAGCGATATGGAGTTCATGTGGTTTTCAGATCAGGAGAGAGGTAGGAAGCAGTAACTTCATTAACACCGGCAAGAAAGTGTTGTCACATTTGTTGCAGCCAACTGTGGCTTTTAAAACCTGAGCACGAGGTGGTGGGTTGAGCCCACAGTGCTGGCAAGCCGTCAGACAGCACTTGCTTAATGGAACATTGGCATTTCTGTGTGCCAGCACTGACATCCCCATGTCCTCATGATGTAGGGCAGCCGGTGCCGAGGCCGCTCCATCCTCCTGCTGACCGCATGCTGGCAGAACTGATTTTTAACAGAGCGTCCTCCTGCTGATCCCTGCTCTCTCAACACCAGGAGCAGCAGGTGGGCAGGAAGGCACCACCTCCCTTTTCCAGCTGGAAAGCAGGGACGGCAGCGCAGCCAACAGCAATAGGGATGGCCGCAGCCACAGAAGGAGCAGAGGACAGCAGGAGTGAATGAAGCTGTTAGATTTCTCTTGGCTTTGCCTGCTTGCCAGGAACCCTGTGGTGCATCCCACCAAGCTGTGCTGTGCTGGTGGAGGGCTCTCGTTGGCTGCTGGTTCCTAGGATGGGTGGAAAAAGGGAAGGACTGTTCTCTAACTATGGAGAAATGTTAAGCAGAGGAAAGATGTACTTGTGTAACCCCAGCACCTTGTTTCTTATAAATTAAGCTTTGCAAAATCCTTGTAAAACAAGGGGAGAGTATTCCTCATTTTGCAAATACATCACAAGCTGATTCAAGCCCAGATTCTTAAAAAGATTTAACCACCAAATTCCCCTGAGTTCAATGGGAGTAAAGACTTCAATATCCTTGAGAGTACGAGTCTCAATAAATTATACACAGCTATCTTGTAAGCGTGGGTTGGGAATTAATCCCAGACTTCCAGAAAGGTTGTCCTGTGCCTTTGCACTCCTTTCTGCAAATGAAAATAGCACTATTCATTTCTCTAAAGATACTCCAGATTGCATGAAGTGATTGGATTTTAATTGAGCAGAGTTTTCTTGTGATGGTTTTGCTTTGAGTTGTGGCCCCAGCTGATTAAGCTTATTGGAGAAAATTTGATAGGATATATTCTCTCAGAATTTGTAGTTCTGTAAAAACAGTTTCAAGAAATTATGCTAACTTCTCTGAAATTTCATCTCTGAAAGAAAGAAAAAAAAAAAACATGATAACAAGTTCTTGTTGTGTCAAAGAAACATCTTGTTTTGACATTTCCAAAGTGAAATGTTTCGATTTTTTTCATTTTAAAATAACTTCTTTCTTGATCTCACGGTATTTTTACATAATTTTAATCATTTGAAATTGAAATGAAACCGAATTTCATGACCCAAAAATGAAACCATATATAGGTGTCTTGAAAGCCTTCCTACAGTGAGGTTTCGTGCTGCAGGCAGCCCTACTGCCAGCTCTGGGGTAAGGAACCATCCCACATCCCCCGGAGACCCACAGCTCAGTGGGGACAAGGAAGAAGCTGCTCTTCTCTCACTGCATCCTTGAAAAACACATGGCTGTACAAATCTCCTGCAGAAAGGTTTATCTGATGGCTCTTAGCACTGAAAGTGAGCGCAAAGCTTGGGCTTTGGAGGGAAAAAAGTCCACCAAAATGATGTACTCCAAATCTCATTCTTTTTTTTTTTTCTTTTTAAAGTTGATTCTTCCAAGACACTTTTAATGAGGGGATTTTCAGTTAGTTACACCAACACGCTGCAAACGTTATGTCAGACCCATAACGTTCACAAAAGAAGTATTAAACTTGCAGCTAGAATTGGATGTTTGCCCAGAATTATAAGTCCTTTTGAAATGCGCTATTTTACATTTTGCTCAGGTATATTTTACTGAGGATAATATATTGATATTTGCCACAGAGCTGTAGAACAAACTAAAAATTCTTTAGAAATAAATAAGCATCAGAGCTCTCTTCGTCAATATCACCTATAACGTGCTTCAGGCGGATTAGTGCAGTAAAAAAAAAAAGGTATCAAAGAGACGTTCTTCAATTGCACGTCTCATTGCTAATGTCTGTTTTTTGCTGAACTTCCTCTGAAGCATTGTCAGGAATGCTTGCAGCATGATGCTATGGAGACGTGGCAGAAAACAAGCTCTTAGGAAGGCATTTGGGTAATAAAAGTGGATGCAGTTGTGGAGAGCAGCATTTTCTGGTGCTGTGCTGCTGCAGGAGAACCGCTGCAAAAAAGTGTGGAAGGTGTGCTTTGAAGGTGTGCCCCTTCATCACAGGAGCTGCTGGGATTATTCCTTAAGTGCAGCAGTTCAGTGGTTCCTACTTCCAGCAACATCCAGAGTGGCTCACAGACCTGCTGCCATTGGATCTCAGTGATTTCGCATCCTCTGGATCCTCACAAAATCCCAGATCAGAACATCTCCCATCTTTAGACACACAATGGGCTTAGGGCAGATCTACACCCCGTGCTGCTGCTTCATTGCAGCCATTTATCTGCATAGCCTAATTTCAGGCGGCAGTGGGTTATCGCAGTAACCGCACTCCTCCAGCACAGGTGATTAAATGTGGCTCCGCCTCCCCTGAGTCATTTCTAAGTGAGTTATGGAGCTAATAACAGCCTCATCCTTTTGTACCTTGGTACACAGCTTGTGTTCTGGAGTCTTTTATAGCTCAAATGAGCTGCTTTTGCTTATTTATTTCCCTCCTCATTCATTTTTAATGGTTATAAGAGACTCCTCCATTCTTCTTCTGACAGTGGTGATTTAGGCAGCACTCATTTACATAACTTACGTTACTAAATATCACCATTTATGCTGGTAGACCAAGGAAAATGTGTGCAGTACTAAATCAGAAGAGATCCCATGAGGTTTCCAAGGTGGCAAGGCTGTGCTTGATGCATGTTTTAGAAATTGAGAGTGCTTGCATGGGGGAAGGAGCACTTGCAGGAGCACAGGTTGGAGGCAGAGTCCCGGAGTGTTTCCAAGATACAGAGACTTGCTTTCCTAATTGGCCACCCTTAAAATGGCTAAACCAGAACTGCTCCAAATGCGTTTTATTTTCAAAGACTTATTAGCTGTGACTTTGTAAGGGGTCCAACAATTACTGCGGCAGAAAAGCAGTTTCCTGTAAGGATTTTACGGTTGTCCCATGGGAATTCAGTAATGATAATGAAGTGAGAGAAGACAGTTACAGTTATTTCTGAGAGCTAATGGTGAAATACTGTGCACCTCTTCTGGGAGTTATGGTATGCATTCCCCTTTCCCTCTTTCTTTTTAGATTTTTGGTTGCCATTCAGCCAAACCTCACATAGAGTGAAGGAATAGCCAGCTACAGAGATACCTATCTACCAGAGATGCCTTCTTCAAAAGGGTAATAGGAAGAGCAGTAAAATGCTTTTAGGAAAGGGATGGGACCAATATACACTGTAGGAGGCAGTGGGAAGGGAGGATGTGTGATTTCTGAGAAACCTTATTGCTTCTTTCCATGTTCCTCCCAGGCTGGCTGCAGCTCTGCTTCAAAGGGCTGAGTGTTTTCTTCCACAGATCGCCTCTCAAACCATGAAATGAGGATAAATTAATAAAATCTCATTTCATTTTCTTGTGATCACACCTGAAGAGTATAGAATGTGGGGTGTTTTGAAGGAGAGAGAGCTGGCATCTTTACACATAACACAAACAGACGTTTTAAGTAAACATAATAAAGAAGAGCCTTGGTGCAGCAGTAACCCTTCCTTTCTGGTCAGTGATTGTTTGCCAGGGAAACAGAGTTTGTGTATTCAAGTGATGCAGCAGCATCACTTTCACAGCTGTAGGGCTGCTAGCTGAGTTTTGGGCACAGTTTCGCATGTACAGAACTGCACTTGGGGCTGAGGAGTGAATACTTGTGGTGAGGATTTTGTGGCAGGAATCGGCAGTGCCCTGATGGCCTGCTCCCATTCAGAGAATAGGGCTGGGAAGCTGAATTCAACGCAGTGTTGTACACAGCTGAAATATCCCCTCTGCACATTTTATAGTGCTGATGATTGAACTTGACATCCAACTCGCCAGAGCCACGTGCTTGGTATGGACATGGCGTACCTACCAATCTAAGTCCTGATCCTGTGCTATGCTGCCAATAAGGGACCTCTGACCTCTGCTGCCCCAGTGCATGGAGATTAAATGTGTGCGTGGAGTTGTTCACTGATGTAAGGAAAAGAGGTGGAGCTGCAGGAGCCCAGCGAAACCCAAAGTGCTTTAATATTATACCAAGTTTGTGCCAAAAAAGCCATTCGGACCTCATCTTCCTTTCGAGATAAAAGTCCCCGTGGTCCCCTTGTGTTGAGAGAATTTGCAGAGCATCTTGTGAGTACAGCTGCTCTTAATTAATAGCAGGCAGCTCAGCGTAGATCTGTGAAAGGCCCCTGTGACACAAAGCCCAGAAAGGCTTTAGCAAAGGAGCACAGCACCAGAAGGATTTAATGGCATTATAATGTCCCTGTATTACAGCAGCCACAGCATGCAGAGATGTATTCCAGCACTACATTAGCAGGAAAAGAAAATCTACTCCTTCCCTCAGGAGCCCTTTTCACCTTTCCTGTGAACCATGAGTGGCCAACCCCGTGAGATGGGAACTGAAAGGCAGGGGAAAGGGAAAAGACTTATGGTGGGAGTCCCCACATTTTGGAACCACAACACGTCGCTTTTCTCTGCACCTTGCTCCATCCCCTTTGTAGCTCCTGTTGCATTTTATAGCGTGTTTAGTAGTTTTCTGTTTGGGGGCAAAGCCTTTGCAGCTCTCTAGTTAATAGCAGGCTGTTGGGGAGCTGTCTGTTGATAGAGTGCAGACTCGCTCAGACGCTCTCGCGCACACATCCGAAGGTATGTGCAGCCACTCCACCCATGCGTTTAATAAACTTGAGCCACAGCCATTGCTGCTGTGTGTGGTGAGGCGTGTAAAGCAAGAGCTGCGGTGCAGGAAGGGTTGGTGGTTAAAGGCTGGTTATGTGAATTAACGCAAAAGAAAGGGAGCTGCTCGACGGAGTGAGGGGTGGAAATCCATTTCAGATTGAAGAGACAAGCATGCTCGGAAAAGGCAGCAGCAGCAGCAGCAGGGTTGCCGTGTGCCCCCATCAGTATGACGTGGGGCAGCCCGGGGCTGCAGGGCACTGGGGATGCTGCTGCAGGGCTGCCTGGGGCTGCCAGCTGCTGGGCTGTGCTCACAGCTCCCTGCTCTGCTCTGCGTGTGAGTGTTTGTCCTGCCGAGCCGCGGCTGAGCCCCGTCCAGCTTGTTCCACAAAATCTGCACTCATTTCTAACAAACAGCTTAGAAAACTCGGTCTCAAAAGAGACAGAGGAGCTCGATGTTTGTTCCTTCTCTACATCTTTTTCCTCTTTCTCTTGTGGTGGAAGATGAATGGTTCGGATGTGTCTGCAGCAACACAGGCACAGCTAATCTGCCTTTCTATTGATGACCTGTTTCTGAATGTCCTGGCCCGATTTATGAAAATGTACTGTATTTTGCACCATGTTTTGATGCTGCTCTGTTAGGACTGCATGCAAACTGCAGCAGAACAGTGATGGTTATTCATTCCAGCAGTGAAGGGCTGGCTGGGAGCTGAATGAGCTCATAGTTGTTGCTGTCTTTACTTACAGAAAGGGAAATGGGAGTGAGTGGGTATCCCAAGCCCAGTCATTTTTTTCTCTGACCATCGGTTTGTTTTGTAAGTCATTATCTTGAAAGCACAAGGTCAGTGTATTAATTTAATCTTTCATATAGTAGGTTTTTAGGCTGGATTCTTTTTTTAACTCACTCCTTTTCTAATAACCTCTGATAAAGTTGAAGTCTCTTTGTCTGTCAAATGTTCTTTCTCTTGCTATTGCTTGAGCATTAATGAATTAAAATCCGAGTTGGATTCCCATCACTTACTGGAGTAATACAGCAGTTCTCTGTATTGCCTGGGAGAGCCTCAGCCTTGCTGCAGCCCCTGTGTGCTGAGCTGCTCTTCACACACAGGCAGCCCAATGAAAGCAACAGCCAAACCCCACCTGCGTGATGCAGGAACGCTTCAAAGGCCGCTGCTCCTACAGGGAAGCATTTCCCAGAGGGAGGACGCCTGGCAGATGGCCTGCCAGAAGCCCTATTGCATGAGGGCCGGGCAACAAGGCTGTGGGTCCTGGGGTTCTACTCTGCAGAGGACTCCTCAGCTGGGATTTCTGTGCTGCAAGGCATCTGAAATCACCAGGAAATGGTTTCAGCCTGAGGCTGATCACCCAGGAGGACATTTAATTGCCAAATGCATTAACTCCTTAAGATTCACAAACACAAGGTGTTGCTGGCTGGAAGCAGAAGTGGTGAGCAAGGCACCGAAACCTATTAGACAGCTCTGTGCTGCTCGGAAGAAAATCCTTGTTTTCAGGCCATTCCCTTATAAATGTGGTCCAACCTACTGCTCACAAAGGCAGGTGAGGAACCTCAAGGCAATCAGCCTCAGGCTCACTGCTTTCCTCAGGGTTAACCAGCTGCCTCACAGTGGAAATCAGTGCATTGTGACTGGCCAGTATTTCTTGCTGGCAGCCCAGGGAAAAGAGGAAAGGCATGGAAAGCAGCAGACGTTGCTTTATAGCACATGGGAGAGTTGTCTGGTCTGAGAGCAGTATTTAAAATAGAAAATGGCAACAGGGATAAGTGCAATGCCAGCAAGGAACTGAAGTTTTTCACTTGCAGAAGCAAGGTAATATGGGGTGAGAAAAGGAGCAGATGTACCAGGCACTGCCTGAAGCTCTGAGCCTGCCTGCCGGACATTCTGGTCCCGTTGCAGGTGGGAAGTATGATGTAGTTCTTGCCCTGAGTGTTGCACTCACATTAGTGTGCATTCTGTAAGGATGCAGGGGCAGTGTCTGTTCTCCTGCTTTTCCCAGAAGGAAAACATGCTCGTGCCTCCAGCCTTTCCCATGGTCGTTTCTGCAGGCTCACTTGAGGCTTCTCCCACAGCTCTGCACTCTCATTCTCAGCTCAGCCAGGTTGGATCAGCATTATTGCTGTTACTCTGTGCTCCAGCCTTCTGTGAGGCCCTTATGGTACATTCACCCATGCCTTGAGGCTTTTGTGGCAGCAACTGGCTTCCCTTGCTGTACAGCACAATGAGATTGGATCCTGATAGGAGCTGTTAAGAGCTCCTGTAAAACATGCTAACGTGAGAATATCCCTAACAACATAATTCTGGATGTAAATAAATTCAATATTCTCCTGCTGAAACCAATAGCAGCCACAAGATTTTGACCTTAAGACAGCTGTTGCTTGCAAGGGAGGCATTGGTTGAGTCATGATAACCTTTTTTGTATACTACCTAAGCTCAGAGAAGCAAGGATGGAAATGGATTTGCTATAGACTGTCTGCAAGGGGGGGGGGTTGTTGTTGTTTAAAGATAATAATATTAGAAATGCAAATTACCCCACAAAAGCTGTTGATATTTAAATACGATCAAAATTTATTTAACATTTAAACAGAAAAGTAGAAAATGACATTAAATTCAGATGAGGATGAGACTGCATTCTGGAGTCAGAAGTATTAAATACATCCACAGAATGGAATAGATGGCCTGGCTGGTAATGGATTGTGAAAAGAGTTCAGGGTTTTAATAGATCATTCCTTCAGATCATCAGCATGGTAAAGTGGTAGTTAATAAATTATTTGACGTGTACATTTACTCGTATATTTTAACTAGCTGTAATGAACAGGTCCTGTCAGCTCACCTAGATGCTTGCAATAGCTGCTAAATTGCTTGAGTGAGATTTAGTAACTCTCAGCAATATTGATGTCCAGAGCTGCAGGCTATAAATAAAGTGACATCAGGACTAGCTTGAGCAGCACAGTGTGTAAGACCTTTGTTGGGCTTGCAGTGGAGATGGAGCTGCTTGGCCCAATGAACATCACTGGGCACATCAGTGTGAGTCCCTTTCCAATGGTTAGTATTGGGCTGATGCAATCACCCCATGCTTGGCACCCATAGCAAAAAACTCTTTGTCCCAGTTCAGAGGTGTCCCCTATTGAGCTGCATAATCAGGCAATTAGCCACCTGTTCCTGCCCCAGGGCACAAGGAATTCCTTGTGAGCAGCCTACAAAGTTAAGGAATCCTCTCTCAGGACAGTCCTAGTATGGAATGGGAAAGATGTTCTTTTATCTCAGGTTATACTAAAAATATTTATAGCAGAGAAAGCCTACCTGCTAAAATGATGCTAAATTACTCAGCCTGTTAAGGGCACACCAGGCACCCTTCTTGTTATTCCTAGTTGTCTTCTGAACTTGGAGCTAGTTTAAACTTATATTCTTTTTCTCCCTTCCACTCACTTTGTGATGTACTTTATAATTTGTGAGGAGACTCATTAATTTTTTTTTTCTTCCTCTTTTTTTTTCCTTCCAGGTTTCTGACAGGTGTGACTATGTCTTTGTCAATGGGAAGGAAATGAAAGGCAAAGTGAATGTCATAGTTAATTTTACTTACCAGCATCTGAGTGCCCCTTTAGAAATGACAGTCTGGGTTCCTCGTCTCCCGCTGCAGATAGAGGTCTCTGACACAGAACTAAATCAGATCAAGGGATGGAGAGTCCCCATCATCTCTAATAAGAGGTAGGTTTCATTAGAGGATGTTCATTCTGGGTTGTGCACTTGCCAAAGACCTGTCAGAGGCAGTGGATCTGAACATGCTCATTTGGCCTTAATGCAATTTCAGTGTAAATTTGAAGGTCATCAGACATTTATTCAATAGGCTACTTTACTGGTCTTATAAGGGAAATGCAAGATGCAGGTTGCAGGATCCTTCAGTGGAAATCAATTTCTGTTTATAGTGCCAGGGAGAGAGACAAAGAGTCAGTTGCAGGGTTGGCTATGGGAGCAGCAGGAGGCACCCACACTGACCAGCTCTGGCCAGGCTCCCACCTGGTCCACAGCTCCAGCCAGGTAATTTGGTCATTTTTAATGGCAAACATTTGGTGTGTACTTGTTTTGCACTCTTGCTGTAGGGTCCAGTGACAGTGATCATGTCCCAGAGTCAGGGTTCTGCTAGAGCAGGGCTTTAAGTTTGCTGTCTGCACCCCACAGATAGGTGAGGACAGGACAGTGAGTGGATACAGGCAGATCTAGGCTGTCAGTGTTGTGAAGAAGCAGAAGAACAAATGGATAAAGTGGGAACTTGCCGTTCTCACCTGCTGATGAAAACATCACTTATTACCAGGTTTATGTTAGTATCAAAGCAGAAAGGTGAGGATATTTGTGGAAAAGTGATTTCAGCCTGAATGCCATACAGAAAAAGATACGTAAGTAGGTGCAGACAGAGGAGATTTCCATGGCAACAGCAAGATGTTTATGGGCAGACCCAGAACAAAAAAAGTGCAGATGTCCTGAAAGTAAAGACTTAAGTTTGGAAAGCATGAGGGAGACTCAAAGAGGACAACATAGCAGTGAAGCTAGAAGGTTGGTGATTGTTGAGGCCATGCTGGAGACCCAAGCAGCATGGAGGCCTCAGCTGTGAGCAAGTGAAATGGGATAAAAGCAGGGCAACCTGGCTGATTTCAGAAATGCAGACAGAAGCAATTTCAGCAGAGACGTGGAAGGGAGGCAGCGGCTTTATATTCCACCACCCATGCTACAGACTAATGTCAGCAACAACTTTCCTTTTCCAAACTTCCCTTGCAATCAATTTTTGTTAATTTTTGGCTCTTGATGTTCTACCAGACCAGCCAGGGACAGCGATGATGAAGAAGAGGATGAACGGAAGGGAAGAGGCTGTGCCCTTCAGTACCAGCACGCGATGGTCCGGGTCCTCACGCAGTTTGTGGCTGAAGCCCCAGACCCTGGTGGCCAGCTGAGCTATTTGCTGGGTTCTGACTGGCAGATCGACATCACCGACCTGGTGAGCGAGTTCATGCAGGTGGAAGAGCCAAGAATTGCTAAGCTACAGGATGGACAGGTTTTGATCGGGCAGGAGCTTGGAATGACAACAATTCAGGTAGGAGAAATCAATTGTTTACTCCCTTTCCTCTGTTAATCCATTGTCTCTGAACCAATGTGCTGATCAGGTGTAATGCAGCTTCTTGCAGCAGACACTGGAGAAAGATTTCTGAACGGAGCACGGTTGCGGCAAGGACTGGAGGACACAAGATTGTTTTCTATGCATGTCTTGGGCCATGAAATATGCAGACTGCAGTCCTAGGAGATTTAGCCCAGCCTGCATAAGTGCAGGTTATGGTTATTTTTGTTTAAGGCCATTTCTGAACATGGAGCCAACATATGGGCTGGCACGAGGCATGCAGCTGGTGGAACATCTGTCTTAGCAAAACCTACTGAGTGACAGAGGAAAGGGTAGAGTCAAAGTTGGAACCAAGGCTGAATCGCATGGCAATGAATCCCCGCCAGCCTTCTGAACCCAAGAAGTGTTACAAAACATAAATATTAGGGTACATTTCCGAATACACATAAAGCAGTAATAATAACAAGCACTTCTAGAGTGATGTTAAAAGATCAGTCAGTGACAACTGAGCTGTATTCTCCAGATGTACAGATTTTGTTTCATCAATTTCAGCCAATATGGCCAGTAAATGCCACTGTGCCTCAGTTTCCCCATCAAAAGCAACTCACCTAAACCTATTCATTGGGTCATTGGGAGCTTTTCAAATACCTTTTCATATGTTCTTCCTGACATGCAGAGAAATACTGGCCTCGTAAATGGGGTCTCAGAGGAAAAAAAAAAAAAAAAGGAAAAATAAAAGGAGGGGGGAAAGAATAGAATTAATTTATTTCTACTACAAAGTAGAAAATATGTTAAGAAGCACTGAAAAAGTTTAAAAAAAAAAAAGAAAAAGAAAAAGAAAAACGCTTCCATCTCCAAATGTATTCATTGTCAAACCAGAAAACAACCATCACAGTAGTTGATAACACATGTATTCAGATTTGGAGAAAAGGGATTTGAGATTATGAATTTCTGCAAAATCTGTAGATTTTCTAAATGACTTTCCAAAGCTCCGGACTTCTAAGGCTTCCACAAATGCACATTAAATTTTAGAAAGAAAAGTCCAATGGCAAACAGCAGAGAGTAAGTTCCATTTAATGAGTACCTTGTATAAGTAAATTCAACTTGCTAATGGATATCTTTGGGTGTCATATGTCAGTTCACTGATCTCCATGCATGCTTTATTAACCAAAATGAGTTTTCTTTGTCAATTCTGTACACGGTACTATGACTGTTTCTTGTAGCAATATTCAACAGAATAGATAATAATGTTGTTTATTCTAAGGATTGTATGTAGATCTATAGATTGCATTATTCACATGCTGTCCAATGACATGATCATTAAAAAAAAATTGCTTTTCACATAAAGATTGCATTTAAAATATTCAGTGTATCCGAAACAGGTGTGGCTATCATATCTGAGATGTGAATAGCATAGCTGATTACAATTACTATAGTAAAAGATGCTATAAGCACCCTATTGTTGCAGAAGACTTATACAATGTGACTAGCTCATTTTTCATCATATTTTAATAGTGTCTGTTAAAAGCTAATAGCATTTGTCTGTGCAACAATAGCTTTGCATCACCATTTTACTTGGTGCTATGCAGAATGGCTGTAGCTAATCTTGACTTTTCTTTTCAGATCTTGTCCCCACTTTCAGATGCTATTTTGGCTGAGAAGACAGTGACAGTTCTGGATGAGAAGGTGACAATAACTGACCTGGGAGTGCAGCTGGTAACTGGATTGTCACTTTCTCTGCAGCTCAGCCCAGGAAGCAATAAGGCCATCTTTGCTACAGCGGTAGCACAAGAGCTGCTCCAGTCTCCAAAACAGGTACTATTGTTCACGTGTACTTTGTTGTGAAAGGATGCTGCTCTGATTCACTACACTTAATCTTAAAGCTGAGGAGATCGAGCAGATTTTTATTAACAATATACTAATAAAACATTTTCTTTATGGGCACTTCTTAACAAGGACCATCAGGTGCCATAGTAGAAAAACATAGATCTCACAAAAATAGCAAAGTCTGACAGCACAAGTCAGCAGACAAGCCTGCTGCATCTGTCTTGGCTGCAGCCCTTGCATAAAACATGCAGCTCAATGATGTGTCGTAAATAAGCAACAGAATTCACCTCACACACACACACCCCTTTCTGTCCCGTCCAGCTCCTGAAACAGCAGAAGAGATGATGCCAGTGGCATTGCTGAGTTCAGCCTCCTGTCGAAGGCAGCTAAATCAGTTCTAAAGTCCATCTTTAAAGAAGAAGGTATTTTGCATAGTGCCAGACTCTTCTTTTTTTTTTTTTTTTCCATGTTAAGTATTTGGGGAACATTCTTTTCATTCTAAGTCATTACTAGAATATGATACATGACTAGACTAAACATAAATATGTACATAAATCTTTTTTTCCCAGTTATTCTTAGTCCCTATATCAGTGATCACTGTTGTATGATATTCCCTTTCTCTTCAGTCAGATCTTCACAGGCTCTCTTGGACATGATAAATTTTGACATGTGACAAAGGGGGAGAGTTTTCTCTCCAGTGTCTATTACTTTTGATCCTACCTTTGCAATGGGGTTATTCTGTGAGTAATACCAGGCTTCCCCTCTTTTGCCTTCTGGTGCTAAGAATGGTTCAACCAAACTGCCTTGTTCAAGCTCTGGCAGATCTGAAATCCTTGTGCTAAGCCATCCATATGCTGGCACAAACACAAAGGGCTTTGGGGCTTTATCACCTCTCCATCAGGTCCTGCTCGATAGTCGTCCTTGTGCTGTTGTCTACATTTTAAATTTAAACTTTTTTTTTGCAACCAAATCCATCACTCTGGGACTAATGTCAAGGATGCACTGGGCTCTTAACTCTTAAACATGATCTGAGCTTTAAAGGTAAATGAGCACGGTGTGCATGTTTGAAATGTGGCCAACTGTTGAGATGCTTTAATTCATCATTGGGTCTTATCCTTGGGGTGTAAGATGAGAAATAATGCAGAACTGCCATCTTTATAGGGTGATAAAAATCAGGCTCCCATAGTCTTCCAGGAGTTAAGAAATCAATGCCAGGCAGCAAGAAATAAGGCCAGTGAGCTAATCCATTGCTGACATGGAGAGTTAAACAAACTACCTTGAAATCAGCCCAAAAGCTGTGTTTGATGGCATTTAGTCCTTGTATGCTGCCCAGCCCCAAGAAATGGAGTCCGGATGAGTCCCTCTCTTGATATAGGACTATAGTCAGAACGGCGCTGGATCAGTATTAAACCAGCAAGGAATCGTGCACCCTCTGCTCTCCAAGGACCGACTCCACTTTGAAAGACATCTGATTCCTTCCATCACTTAGTACCCGATGTCCAGAGAACAATCCCTATAAGCAGAGCAATGCAAAATTATTAAATGATTATGCAGGTTTAAGCAACACAGTGGGAGGATGAGAGCCGATGATATAAATTCTATGCGGCCTTCAAGAAACATCCAAAGATTAATAAACACAAAGCCGGGATTTATGACAGTGTCAGCAAAGTCTTAGGGCTCAGTCCTGAAATAGAGACAGAAGCAAATCTCCCATTGAAGCACAGGGAGCTTTATGGCTGTAAGGATTTCGGAATCAGGCCAGTAGATTATGCACAACACAATCCTCAGGGACTGGAGCCTGTCCTCTGTGATTTGAACAGGTAAACGACTATGTGCTGGAAATGATTTAACAGGAAATGATAAATATTTATTCTCTTTCTGTATGCTGAGTTAAAATGTAAATACGGTCTGTCTGAAAAGCTGTTTATTTAAAGAAACAAGACTCTGGTAGTGCCCTTCCAGCAAGTAGGGTTATCAGCGAGTTAGTGGATTGGTTGGTTGTCTGTCTGTCTGTCCATCTGAGCAGGGAGAGCCCAGCTGCTCCGGACAAGAGCTCCCATCAGTTTGGACACCATAGAATCCACTCATCAAGACAGTTTTTCTGGTGTGGTACCTACAGTGTTTAAGCAGGTGCAAATATCCCAACTGAAACAGAGTGAGTCAAACCATCCAAAGCAGGAGTTGGATTCCAGTGGAGCTATCTGAATTTTACCCACAAGTGATATATATGTGAACACCAAGACTTTCTCAGGTAGTGTGACCAATCAGAATCGAGAGGACCTGAGAGTCCTTAGAGGATCTGACCTTCCAAACTGGGTGAGAACATGTTTTCTGAAATGTAAGAATTCTTTAGAATATCTTAGTTAGAAGATAAAAGTCAAGATTCCCCGAAGACATTACACACGCAAATATAGAATTAGTATCTAGGTCTGACCCAGTTACTATTCCATAAACTTCCGTGTACTGTGAAGTACACAGTTTGTGTTGCTGGGACATAGGATTAAATTTCATTACTGTCTGGCTTTTAATTGCTAGCAAGCGTGAAAATTACTCTGGCCATTTCCTCAAGAAGTAACTGGTTCGTTTCCTCTGCTTCTACAAAACATTTCATTGGAGAGACAGAAATCAAGGACTGGATGTGTGAAGCCATGTATGGGTCTATTTGCTATATTAGATATGTTTTAACATGTGTTGTGTGTAACAAGAGGAGACTTCGTATTTTAAGCAGTTTAGAAATAATGCAATATATTTTTTCATTTAAATATACAACAGTAAATGATCTCAGTAGCTGGTAATGCCTTCTGACATGCAATTTATTATGGTGCTGTAGATTCTGTGCAGCCCAGGGGATACAGCTCCCTTAAGCACCTTTGGGGAAAGAAATCTTATTATCAATGAGTGTTTTAAACTAGTATTTCTCCTAGCATTAATTTTCTTGCTCTGCTTTTTTATTTCTTTTCTGGTTATAAATGGTATATGGATCTTGTGAGGAGGAGGAAATAGACCGGGACAGAACGTATTTCCCTCGATGTTTATTCTGTGTGTATATTTGTTTTATATAAAATAGGAAGCAGCCATCAGCTGCTGGATCCAGTTCAGTGATGGATCTGTCATGCCCCTGGATATTTATGACTCCAAAGACTTCTCCTTATCAGCTACATCTCTGGATGAGAAGGTGGTCTCCATTCACCACGACCCCAAGTTCAAGTGGCCTGTGATTGCAGCTGAGAGGGAAGGCCAGGGGACACTGGTGAAGGTGGAAATGGTGATCAGTGAATCGTGCCAGAAATCCAAAAGGAAGAGCATCCTGGCTGTTGGAAGTGGTAGCATTAAAGTGAAGTTTGGGCAGAGTGATGCCAACCCTAACATCAGCGATAGTAAACACAGGGGTGCTGGTGTCCACCTAGAAAACCATGCCAGCGACCGGCGTCAGAAAACCACTTTGCAGGAAAGAGCTGGGCCAGATGGTCAGTATTACAGCTCCTCCATGGGCCAAGAGCAAGGCAAAGGGACCACCACTCAAAAGTCTATTCTGAGTAAAAAAGAAGACAGAGAGAGCCTCCTGGATGATGACAGTCATCTGCAGAACATCCCAATAGATTTCACGAGCTTCCCTGCACAGGTGGATCTGCCAGGAAACAATGGAGACTTGGAAGAGAATGACCTGGTACAGACCCCCAGGGGGCTTAGTGATCTGGAGATAGGAATGTATGCTCTGCTGGGAGTCTTTTGCCTGGCAATTCTGGTCTTCCTTATCAACTGTGTCACTTTTGCTTTGAAGTACAGAAACAAACAAGTTCCCTTTGAAGAACAAGAAGGCCTGAGCCACTCTCATGACTGGGTTGGGCTGAGCAACAGGACAGAACTTCTGGAGAATCACATAAATTTCTCATCTCAACAAGATGAACGTATTACAGCCATTGATAGAGGAGTGGACTATGAAGAAAGCAAATATCTCCTCAACACAAATGCCCCCCAGAATATTAATGGACAAGCTTTTAGGTCTACTGAGTCCACATTCACTGAAGGGAAAGAACAGAAAAGTGAACCAACTACTTCTCCTACCTCCAAGAGGAAACGGGTTAAATTCACCACATTTACCACCATCTCCTCTGATGATGGATGTCCAACTGTCAACTCAATCTTGATGAGCAGTGAAGATGATATTAAATGGGTTTGCCAGGATATGGACCTGGGGGAGTGCAAAGAACTTAAAAACTATATGGAGAGATTACATGAAAATGTGTAATAAGACACAAAAGACGATTTGGTTTGGTTTGTTTGTTCATTTATTTTTCACTCACCTTCTGCCTTTAATTTTGGGTAGTGGGGCAAAATGCTGTATTGATCACAAGAATCAACTGATGGATAATAACTCCATGGAGCCCCTAAAAGCCACCCAAAAGCAGCTGGGAGAGCAGAGGTCCTGGGCAGCTCTTAAAATGCAAATACAAGTCTTCTCTGTGCTCAGAGATGGGAGTGAGAGATGTGTGAGATTTTTTGATTCATGGTAACATGACAAAAAACTTAGCAAAATAATGCGGTCTCCTTCTCTGAGCTGTCCCAGGAAATCAATAAATATAACAAACTCCAGTGCAGTTTGGATATTACAAAGTTCGTTCAGCTCTACTGTTCAATATTGCAAGCTTTGTTTAAAAGCAAAAAAATTGGACTGAGAGTAAATAGATCAAGGAAGAGAGCATGTCATTCAAGCCACATGCAGGGCATATCCATCTGAGAATGTTAGTTTAAAGCTGAGAAAAATCAACAGTGTGAGCAGAGCAGCTCCCAGAGATGCGAAGTCATGAATTTCCAAAGAATCTGATGGGAAAAATGGAGTAACTGGGCTGTTTACAAACCAGCATGTTTGCCTCCCAAGCACTGAGAATGGATACACATATACAGTTAAAACTGAAACTGTCTTTTTAAGTAGATGCCAAGGTAATAAACTTTGCCATCCAATTTTCAGTATTTCTTAATTTGTAAAAAGAAGATATAATCTATACTCAGAATACCACCCACTTAAAGGAAGGTCCATTTTGGAAAGTTTGAGGGAAGAAGCTATTTTTAAAAGCCCACTTTCTTTGATTGTCCTGTTTCAAATTTATATTCCCTGCCATTTCCCTGGAGCGCTCCCAGCTGGGTACCCTGAGGGCACTTGCTAGCATCAATCATATCTGGAAGTGTGGAGGATTCTCCCTCCCCTTCCATGCACACTGTCTTCTCCACGGTGTGCTCTCTCCAAGCACAGGCAGGTTGGTACCATGCTGGTACTTGCTTTATGTGCTGTCATTTACCAAAGTTGACCACTCTCTCTTGGGTAAGCATGACTTGTGCAGGACTCAGACACAAACAGCAGCTGTCTCTGTGTTCGTCCCCTTCCCTGGGAGAGGTCAGGTTGTTTGGTTCCTTCTGCTCATGCTTCTTTAGTCCCCTGCCCAGCACGTTTCGAGGGCACTGAAAGGCCACAGAGAAGTGCTGCACAGCCAACACTGTTGAAATCTCAACAGCTAAACTTGGTAGATAACGTTTTGTTTCTCCCAGAAGTGATGGTTATCTTTTGTTTTCCTCTGATAAGGATGTACATACGGTAAGATTTCGGTGATTTCCCTTTGAGTCTGGTATACCCTTCAGCCCTAAAACCACAACATTTATTGTGAGGTCCAAAAGCAGTTTCCAGTGACCGGCGGCAAAGTGCCAAAGCATTAACTAAATTCTGGCTTATATTTCAAGTTTTCCTTTCTTTTCCGGAGTGAGCCCTTGCCCCCCTTTTATTATTAAGTCTCCTTCTGTCATTGAATCTAGGTTGCTCTGTTTAATACACACCCACCCTCCCACAAACACTTAGATTGAATCCCTCTATATTTAGAATGTACTGTAGATTGTAAGAATGTAATATATATATTTATAAATATGCCAACTGTGAATAAAATTTGCATTTTAGTGGCTTCATCTTTTTTCCTACTCTGAACGCCTCTCTCCTTTCACTGTCAGAACATTTACCCTGAAAGAGACTGGCAGCAGCAGGGAGACTTGTCCTCCGATGAAATGGTGAATTATGACTCTTGGCACAATCTCATTACAAAGTTTTGCATTCTGCAGTGCTGGTGGGAAAAGGTATAACATCAACAGCATGTTATACAACAAATGTATTTGCACCGAGTCTCTCTTCCAAGGAGAGTAGATGCAAATAAATCCATATGCATATCCCTGGTGTGAGGGTCTAATACGTGAGTTTCTGCTCTGGATGGGTTTGGAAAGATCCACATTTGGCTAAATGCATTTGAAGACAATACTAAGAGAGTAAGTAGGTGTAGAAAGGATGAATGTGGTGAAGACTTCGGAGATCAATAGCTGTCTGTGTTTTGGATACATGTGTTGTGTAATTCCACACAAGATTTGGAGTAAAAAAAGAAAAAAAAAAAGAAAGAAGAAGCCTGGATTACTGAGTCCTATGCAAGCTTAACACTGGCTGCAGCAATGAGGACAGCACGAGGCAGAGCCCAGGCTGGCTCTGGATGAGTGCTCGCATGTCGGAAGCAGCTTCAGGCTCACAGAAAAGCCCTGCAGCTTCCCAGCAGGTTCCCGTTCCTGAGCTATTTTGGGTGCTTTTTACACATCACTAATTGTGACCACAGCAATTCACCCTCAGTAACGTGGAGGTCAGGGTAAAGGTGGCCAAATTTCAGCAAGCCAGCAGTCTGTGCAGATGAAATTCATGCATGCATGCGGGATTGCATTGCAAAAGCGTCATTCTGTGGCCAGTCTTCCTCCTTCAGAAGGAGCAGGTACAAGCCATGCTGTGAGCAGGCTGTCAGACTTGCTTTACCAATGAGCTGCAATGGTAAATCCAGATTTCTGTGTTAGCTGCCTCTGGGGAACGTGGAGAACTAACAGCAAGTTCATCTGGTAGCACAAACCACTGAAATGTTCTCCTTGGATGAAACAGCCACTAGCAATGATGCTAAGGATACTGACATTCAGATTTATGCCTTTCTGCTTGCTCAGACATCCCTAACGTCTCTTAACAGCTGCAGCTTGCTATTATCCATAGGGCAATACTATAAATAATGCCTAGTACTAGAGTGCTCTGTCTGTAGATCTCAAAGAGCTCTGAGCAAGGTGGATTCCTTATTGACATGGAGAAAACTGGGATTAAGTGTTTTACCCGAAATAACATAGGGAATCTGTGGCAAAACCAAACGGAGACACCGCTCCCACACATACTTTTCAATGTATCAGGATTGTGAGCTCAACTCAAGGAGAAATCAGAGTGGATTGTGGCTGTCAGCATGCAAGCAAGCAGGCACAATTAATCTGCTAATAGGTTAATAACTCAACTTCCTGTAGAGATTGTTGTACACATGTAAGTATGTATCTGTCATGCTGTGTGTGTATGTATGTATCTGCTTTTCTCGCAGCACTTTCAGGTGAAAACTTCTGCACCATGAAGCATCTCAAGGATGAAACCTTATGTTTCAGGCAATCAAACAAGAATCCCATTTGGTGAGTGAAGGGGGATAAACTCTGCTCCCTGTCATAAAAGCAGTGGTAGGATGTAGGTGCTTTGTGCACATTTTGCAGCTGTGGCTCCCATTGGCAACCTCTCAAGCCTAAAGAGCCCTGCTGATAGCAAGTGGTCTCCTCTGAGAGATATTAATTAATTTTATTTTTTTTTTTGCTTCCTTATTTATGTATTTGAGCCTCCTTTTATGTGGGTGCCTCTTTATATGTGAGTAGCTAGACTGATAATGCCTGATGCAGGCATTTTAACAAAAGGAAATGTGTCCATTGCAGTGTGGCTTGCTTTCTTTTTGTGGTTTTTTTTTTAGATGCTTTATGCATAAATACAAGGAGTAGAATCTCAGTTGCCCTATAAATCAGGTAAGCTGGTTCTTCACTGTCTTCTTTTTAAGGGCTTCCCCTTCAGCAGTCATATATATATATATAGTGGTTTAGACTAAGCTGCATTAGTACAACAGCAAATTCAAAGTCTGAGAAATGCAGGTAAATAGTTGTTCTGGAACAAGAGTTCTATGGAGGTAAGTGACTTGAAAAACCAGAAGAGCTATTAAATGTGCAGCCTGTGCTAAGTAGCTCTGGAAACTACTTTCACACCTCGTTTCCATAATGAATGAGACATAAATGAAACGAGCACACCAGAGACATTTCAGTTCAGTTCTGGGTATGCTCAGCTTCTCCAAGACTGCCTGCTGGCATTCCCCTGTGTCTGTGGGGACATTTCTTTGTGGAGGAACCTTAGCAAGAGGTGAAGGAGCCACATCTACAACACAGGAGAGTTTCACATCACTTAGGAGATGAACTCAGCTGGACTCATGTGTGTATCGACCAAGCTAAGTCCGATAATCATCACTGAGGAATCAACTCAGGCAAGCAGCAATTGTCACCAAATGTTGTGTTTAGTAAATGCCTCAAGCACTTCCAAAATACTCTCAGAGATTAATTTATTTAGTGCTTGGAAATCCAAGAGCTCTGTCACGTATTTCTGTCTGTGTATTGCTAGCGCTATATTTCCTTCCATGCACAGTTTCAGAGCACTGCAGTGCTGCATTTAGTGTTTCATCTCATTGCCTATAGTACAATGGCTGCCATATAAAACCAGTTGTGTATTACTGCCAGCCCATACTGTGAAGAGTAGAAGAGAGTCCCTATTTGAAGCAAGAGCACAGGGAGTGTGGTTAAGCATCTTTGTGAATGGGTGTTAGGTCTGCATCAGCCATCCTCTTCATCCCGTGCAAGTAAAGTCTCTGTTCCATGAAGTTGGTGAGCATTACTGCTCTGCATGGCTTCTTAGTGAAAGCTATCATGGGTGAAGCTCAAAAGTGGCAGCAATAAAGGCCTAAAAAGAACAGAGAGCCATATACATTGTGCCCATAACCAGGAGCTCCAGTCAGGCCAAGGTCTAACTAACGTGCCTGAACTGAGATCACTTCCCACCTCTTTGCTGATTCGATAGGGAAACCTCTGTCAACAAATCCTCCATTATGCAGGCTTCCTGCTCAGGCTCTGTGAGGAACAGCAAATTAAGCAGCCCGACTATGTAATATTAATAGCTGGAATAGCAGCACTGCTATTCTGTTTTTATGTACTGCCATTGCTCATTAAGAAATTCCCGTTGCATTTTAAAGATGGCTGGTAGATTGCATACGACAAGTTCCTGCATCTGTCTCCTTAAAACCTCCCCGTGAGCCTGGAGGGACTTGTTCAGCACCAACCCACACTGCCTGAACCGTCCACCAGAGCTCATCCCCTCCTGGTTTCGGTAGGTGCAAATGAGGCTCCTTGTTGTATTTTCCCTTCTGCAATCACAGCCACTTCTCCAATGCACACTGAGGTTCCAGAGCTGGATCTCAGCAGTCTGGTGCCTGAGCTTCTGGCAGAACTCAAACCACTGATGCCAGCACCAGAAAGCTGTGCTTTTGAAGTGCAGCGGGGACTTTGTTTATTCATGTTTGCATCTTTGTTTCTAATAATTAAATTTGAGGTTCCTGAAGTCAGATATTAATGACCCAAAAACCAATCCAAAGAGCTCCATTGTTCATTCTTGAGGGTAGAAGCCTGCAAATGTGACAGAAATTCTCATTTTCAACATTTTACAGTGCTCAGGAACCTTAGGTGAACTGAAAGAGTGAAAGAGAAATAAAAATAGTAGTGAAGGGGCTGTGCTTTCCATTAGCAGGGTTCAGCTTAGCAGCTCTGAGGCAGTCTCCAGCCCCCTTCAGCAGAAGCAGAGGTTGAATGATGGCTACAGCTTTCTGCTGGAGCTAATTCCCCCATCTGCTCCTGCACATTTGTGTTTCAGCCTGGTTACGCAGAGACCAGTGTCTGGACCTGGTTCTGGAGGCCCCAGCTGCTGCCCTGCATGGGGATGCTCAGCAGCCAAGCACGGAGCATCTTCTGGTGTGCCACCAAGCCCAGGCATTCTGCTGAGCACATCAGCTCTTCTTGCAACGCTGTGCTGTGCCTGCAGACCCCACTGCAGGGATGGCAAGTATCAGCTGCTCCGGAGATGCGGCCTGATCAGTTTCTTTCACTTCCAAAGCAGGCATTTGATGTTTTCTAAAGGTCAAAATGACAGTGCTTCCCAAAGCCACGTGGGCAGAGGGAGATGTGGTCGCATTCCTTGGACAGTGTTCACTGTGTAAAGTAACAGCAGGAAAGGGAAAAGGGTTCTCCCACATGTACTCATCTCATTTCCCTGCTTTTCCAGCAAAGACTTTGGCCGACTGACAGAGGTCACCCATTATCCATTCTTTCCTCATCAGGCCCTGAATCCAAATCACTGTGCTCATCTCTGCCCTCAGTAACATTTTACAGCTTTCTTTCATCGGTCGCCCTTCTCAATCCTAATCAATAGCTTTGCTCTTAGCATTTGGCATTGCGTTCTCTTCTGCTAGTCAGGATGCCAAGGTCAAGTCTGCCCCTTCGTATTTCTCCCTTAAATAATATCAAGCTGTCATGTATTAGCTCAAGATATTTTACAGTATTGAAAGATCCCAATTATTGATCTAGCCCCGTGCCTAGCTCTCCCCAGGCTTGACTACAGCTTCGGAACAACACTCAGTAGTGTTTCTTTTGCAAGGCCAACTCACACAGCTCAAGAGGCATTTTTGGCAGGCTGTAAATGAAAGCTCCAGAAGATTTTTTTTTGTCGCCCCGCCCAAGCCTCTCACAATCACGCAACCCCCTGAAGAGCAATAGGATTTTAATCATCTCTTCTAATTGTTTTGGTCTAGTACCGAGTCAGCTGCTGCTTGAATCCCGAGCTCCCCATGCGCTGCCAGAGGGGATGGCACTCCAGTGCCTCATGCTGCTGCAAAGCCCATCTCTGAGGGAAATGCCCCACTCATTAGTGACAGCTGCTGTTTTGGCTTTGGGTGGAAGCACAGGGTGGGAGAGCATCACCTCTACTGGGAGCATTAAAATACATGCATGGCTATCTGTGTGTACCTGTGCTTTATGTATGTGCAAAGCAGACTTAAGCTGTCCCCATTTCTAGCCTTAATTCATCTTTTGCTTACTACAAATTCCCCATCCCCCACTTCAATATTTTCACTTACAGTACTTTGAAGAGCTAGGAATAGCTTGTCAGATTGAGACGGCTCTTGAGAAGTTTAATTTTCCTAATGCTTGTTGGAAATCCCCTTTCTGAATCTGCAGGAATATTAAGGTTCTTAGCGTGAGCTGTGCAGAGAGGGAATTTGCAAGAAAAGCTGTCAGTGAAATGCAGTTGGGTTAGGAGAGGCTCTATGGGCAGCACGGAGCAGTGCAGATCCTTCTCTCTAGCAGCAAAGGATGCTTGTGGGCTGCTTGTTTGAACAGGGCTGCAGGTGAGCTGCTCGAGGTGCAGATGGCTCACAAGGGAGTGCAAAGGTGCAGGAGAGCAATCGGCCCATTTGCCTCCATCTTAAGCAGAATCAAAATAGTTAAGTGAGAACAGAAAGGATAATAATTCCTCCTCCTCCTCTTTTATCACCTGCTATTTTCTACCTGAGTATCTGGACTCAAAGAATTACTGAAATTAAATTTAGCAATTCAAGCTGCCCATTGTTCCCTGCTCTGTAATGTTCCGGAGTGGCACCTTTGTATTCATCCATCCATCCCCATCTCCTCAGATGTGCTGCTCATACAATAGTTTTTGTTGTAGAAAGGAGCTGGAATGAGCTCTTGCATTATTCACTTCATTTATTTTGATACAATATTTGGAGCCACTTCATTAAATTCTCTTACAATGTCCTGTCATTTTTTTCTTTTCTCATCCCCTTGCCAATGTCTGGCTCACACAGATAATATAACAACAACAATGTGGGGCGTGGGGAGCTGGGGGGATAGACTTGTTTTCTGTGAAAGGAGATAGCTATGAACTATTTTCCTTGATCTATTGATCTCAGGATCCCCTTTCCCCCTTCTCACCCCCTCAAAAAAGTCCGCTTGTTAGAAACGCCTCATTTGCAAGTAGCAGATATGGGCACTAAATACTCAGGACAATTAAGTGATGAACAAAGGAAGAACACACATATGTACAGACAAGGTGTGGATACGCATAAGTAGACAGGCTATGTAAAGCCCTACTTACTAGCACTGAAAAACACACTACAGCTTCTCTGCTCTTTCAGTCTTTTCACTAATGCAACAGATTGGGCTCATAACATGACTTTTTTTTTTCTTTTTTTTTTTTTTCCTTTTTAATGCTCCAAGTGCTTGTGACCTGAGGCAGGGCTTCCCCATTCACTCAGGGCCCAGCTGATCACATCTTGTGTGGTTTTGGAGCCTCTGCTCAACATTGAGAGGTCCTGCCTGCAGTCTGGGGGTGCTGCTGGAAACCCTGCAGTTGTGAGCAGCTTGTTATGCTGCAAGACAGAAGTCAGGAAATAAAACTGTAACAATTCCAGAAGCAGTAGGAAACCGTGGGACAGGGCTGCCAATTAAGACTCAACTCCTCACTGCTGAGAAGTGTTCAGTTCATGTAAGTGGAGAGGGGAGAGCAGGAGCCTGCATGAGATGCAGCTGTGATGTGCAATACATCACATGTGAACACCCTGCTCCTCCTCCTGTGCCACAGAAAGCATTTTCTGATGATTTAGCACCAAAATGTCGGAATGCTGTGGTTGTGGGGACAGCCACAGCTGATGGGATGCAATGCTGGCTGCTGCATCTAGATTTCTGTGGGTGATTGAATAGAAAGTAATTAAAGAAGCTCAAATATATGTGCTGCATCCATGGGGCTGATGGTGTGCCTTGAGCCAGGACACTTGGGGATGAGCTTCTGTCCAGATTAGGTGCTAGCCCTGCAACCACACGTGCTTTTCATTTCTAGTACGTAATTAAACCTATTGTGTTTACCTAATGCGTGTAAACAGATACTGTGTTTCACCTTCTTGTCCTTATATTTATCTTTGCTGTTCACCATGCAAAGCAAAACACCTGAGGGGAGGTTTGTACATATCTGACCTGGAAAATAAACAGTAATCTGGAGGTAACTTCAGTTCTGAACAAACAAGCTGTAATTTTACTGCTGATATCTATGCTTTCTTAGAACAGTGGAGTGTCTGTCCCTGAAAAGACAGAGCTGCAGCTGATAAGCCAGATTCTGAACTCCTTTAGCAATGAAGGTCTTGAGCAGGGGCTGCGGAAGGGAGGAAACCGTAAGGCAGCAGAAGGACTTAACACCTGTCTGTGAGCAGCTGGGGCAACGAGCATAAATAGGAGACGTGAGACAGAAAGAACCAGTTGTGATGGTGAGCAAGGTAAAGTAAAATCGTACTTTCTTATTGGTGTTTGATAGCTGTGCTGACAGAAGCTTGTCATTTCCATGGGTGTGTTTTTGGCACTGCAGAGAAGCTTCTGGCCGCTGCAGCACCCAAGAGCCATGGGGCTGTGCTCTCCTCCCAGCCTCTTAATGCAGGCTTCTGCAGCAGCATAAATTTCCCTCTGTGACAGATGAGAGCTGCTGAGCCAAAGGCAGCCAAAACTCTTTTTCATCCTAATTGCTCTGCAGACCGTTCCTCCTTCGAAAAGTGCCTTTGCTGAAATATTGCAGCATCCATAAATTTTATATGTATTGAGAGAGTAGCGTGATTATTTGGCTGTTTAGACTGTTTTGTACCTAAATGCAGAGCATGGTTGATATCTGAAAATTGTGTGTTGATTCATTGGTAGGCAAGAGGTTGGGACAACTTTTTGGAAAAAGAATTGTTAACAGCAAATACTTTGTAAAGGTTATTGTTAATTATTTGCCTTCCCGGTGGTGCCAGGCTTTGCTATCTAGCAAGAGAAGCTTGGGACTCTTGCCTGGCAGTGCTGCCATGAAATGGGCACGCACCTGAGGCAGCCGGGCCATGCCAAGCTCTCCGTTCTCACCAAGCTGTTCAGAGTCTTAAACATGGACTTATTCTCCTTCTCACTGGCTTTATTTTGGAGTGAATCAGACCGCCTTGACTGCCTTTATTTTTATATAACACTGTATTTTCTTGCTAGAGGTCTTGTCTTCCAGGGTACTGCATTAACTGTTATCCTGTTGGTGGATTCCGCCTGGTAGTAGGGAGAGAAATTCAGACTGCCATCTCCTACACTTTATCCTATGTTTTATGCAGTGGGGATGAAATTGCTTGTTTTGAATAATGCTGTGTGTATTCTCACTAGAATTCTGAGCCACAGCCTTAACCTTCCCAGTAGTTCACAGTGGTTACAGCTGAGTTATTCGATTAAAATATTATTTTTACCAGCTGCTTGAAAGCACGGCAGCAATCTGATTTATTTCCATTGTTACTGCTTGTTTGTTTAGCCTTTGCAATGAAATGAACTTGCCGTTCATTTAGTACTAATGCCAAGAGAACTATTGTATTCAAAAATAATGGAGCATAATATGTAGCAGAATGCACAATGAAACGTGGGTATTTTGCTCACGCGGTTGCATACGTACACAATGGAAATCATTTGGCAGCTTATAGGGTGATAATCCGCTACTGCTGTGAGTGGGCGCTGGCAGATTTTATCAGCCCAACATCACCTGCCCAGCCCAGAGGAACTCTGTGCCCCCAAGGGCTGCTGCAGCCTGGCACCGCTTGGTGCTCTGTGTTCCCCCAATCCAAACTCACTAGGCATCACCCTCCCTGCAAGATACAAAGCGTCTTTGCAAGGCTGATCCTCTTTAGTAATGTTTTTCTTTGTTTTTATTTTTTAACAACGTGTATTGTTGAAAATATCTTCACTCGTGTACACGGGTACTCCGTTACAGACACAACCCAATGCAATTGTATTTTAACAGTGCCATAGAAAAATCAGACTTCTCATTACAAGCACCTCGCTTATTTCAGACTTGCAAGCAAAGAAGTTGTAGCACATGAAATGAAAACTTGCAATAAACACAGGGAGAGAATCGCTGGGGTACCCTCATTATGGCAGTAGCATCAAGGAACTTATCCACTTTCATCCTGTCCAACAGGTGAAGCAACAAGGTGTCATTTAAAGTAAGTTTATCCTGCTCAATCCTAATAGCTCAAAGTTCAAGCCCAGAAGGATCATGTGACTCATTTTATTTTCTAAAGCAGAGATGCCCCACCAACCTCTCCCTCTGCTACAGCCAGATTCCACAATCTTCCACAGAACGTTGTGTGCAGCAGCTTGATTTTGCACCTCCCCAGCACAGGAGTGTGTTCCTGATTTTCCTGTTAGGAACAAACATCTACTTCAGCTGTAAACTCTTCTGACATCTCTGATGGATATAATTATATGCTCTGGGGGACTTCTGGCCTTGCCAGAAATAGATGAAAACAGGGAGACATGCATTTGTAGGCAAAAGTGGGAAGATGCTGCGGAGAACAGAGCCTGTGTTGTGTGACAGCACCACGAAGGAGCCTGCTTCGTCTCCATGCCTTCATCCTGCTTTGCTTCCCACGATTAAATTTCTGTCTCCCCAGAAATCTTCCAATATTGAAACATATTAATGGATGGGAGTCCTTGGATGCACAATTATTTGTTCGTGTGACAGCTTTGTTGGTGTAGAGGATTAGGAATGGCCCAGTGTGACACCTTAGGAAGGTCCCAGCCAAAAAGTGCTGTGCTGTATGCAGCAGCACTGTGCAGAGCTGAGGGGGGTGGGCACAGGTTTCTGTGGGGTGTGAGGCCAAGCCAGGATGTGGCCTTTGCTTTAGGCAGGGATTGGAATATGTATTTAAATATGGAAAAATGAGCAGCGAGGAAATAGAATACTGTTGAGGGGAAAAATGCAAGCTGGGCTGTGGCTGAAGCCTGGGGAACAGTTCTGCTGCTCACTCACTGGATGGATATCATTGCCTGCTCTTCTGTTTTGCTTTGCTGTATCCCTGGATTACACAGCTGCCAGTCAGCAGCAAGTGATAGCTGCAGCCAGTTTTACATCGCACCGCATCTCTTGATCAACACTGAACCTCTGTTAGATAATTGCTGTATCACCTGTGGGTAGCAGTTAAACCACAGCAATCTTCTTCTGAAATCAAGGATGACTGATATTGTGATGATGTGCACGTGGCAGTGACCCTGCACACACCATATGTGCAGCAGTTTGCTTGTCCTCCTTATCAGAAATTGGTACCTGAATTTAGGGTGAGAATTTATCTCACTCAGCTGTGCATGTCGAAGGGTCTCTGCCTCCTACGGAGACAAACGCCATTCCTCAGTGACTCCTCCTCGCCTGAGGTCAGGTTGATGAACTGTCCTCTTGATGAGGCCCAGACCCCTCTACTGACCATTACGGAAATCTGAACAAACACTTTGCTGTATTTATGAGACACTCACATGGAAGTGAGATTAATCTTGCCAACCGTAAAGCAGTTTAGAGGAAATTGGCTCCTGACTATTTGTCTCCACGCTGAGGATTCATTTCTCTTCCATAGACCCACGATTGCCTCCGTTTATGTCTCTATATGTGCAGACAAGCACTCGGCTCACTCCCTCTAGCTGTGCTGCTGTGTGTGCCCATCGTAGCCTGTTCTTGTTATAGTGGCTCAGGCACACCACTGCTTCCCTTCTTTGCCTGAAAAGGTCATAGACAGGAATTTGGCCTCTTCTGAGATGGGTCGGCATTGCATGAAACCTTCCCATTTTCCCTTGAGCTGCCCATCAACTCTGCAGATGCCAGCAGAGCCTCGGCCCAACTCCGATACACATCGTCTAGTATACTGGTTCAATGAACTGTCTGGGGCTGAGACTTTAAGCAAAACACAGAAATAGGAGCTATCCACAAGAATTAATGACTGCTTAAACACTAGACCTGACAATCAATTTTTCCTCTTTAGAAATGGGCTTTAACTGTTAGCAGCATGAGGTAAGGGTGCAGTGAGAACACAGACTGATTCCCTTAGACTGCTCCTTCCATGTAAATCCTGGTGAAGATGAGATCCTGTACGCTGAATCTTGTTTCAATGGGATGAAAGCAGTTGGTCTCAGCCTGGTCCTTATGAACATGCATTTGCATTCAGCCCCAGCAATCACAGTGCTGCAGCTCACTTAGCTGCAGACTGAGCACAGCCCAGGATCAGAGGATTTATTCAAGTCCAGTGAATGGCTGCTGCATGATCTGTTCCCTTTCACTCAATAGTTCAGCCCCCCAGCCTGCTCTGTTGTCTCCTGATGTGACATTTGGAAGAGCATTGCATTGCACTGGCAAAACTCGAGTGAGTGCTACAATGTCAGCAGGTGGGAGCTCTTGCAGTGACCTGTAGAGGCATGGGCAGACATTGGCCATCAAGAGATCCCAGGCTCACGGAGGAGTCTAAGAGGCACCATTCCTTTAAGGAAAAGAGAAGAGAGAGAAGTGAAAGCCCTTGATTTGCAGTCTCACCTGCCAGAGAAGGGAGTGGCAGAAGAAGACTACAGAAGGAAAGCTCTTTTCCTCACCAACAAAACAAATGCAAGCTTCCTGAAAAGGCATAATTGATAAGCCCTCTAACCTTGCCCTGCTTAGCAGAAAAAAAAGGTTGAGGTCTTGGCTGAGCTTCCCATTTCATTGATGGTTTTTTTTCTGTACATCCATGGGAAATGTCTGCAGCTGCCACCTCCCAGCAGCACCCTTGGCTCCCATGGCAGTGCATCCTGCAGCAGAGCTGGGTGAGGTGGCTGCTCCTGCCAAGCATCTGCCTGTCGGCAAAATCTGAGCTTGGCAAGCTCTGAAATGAAAAGGAAGAAGTCGTGTCAGTGTGGAACAATGTTACCTTAACAATGATGTCTGGGAGACTTCCCCCTGTGCAAGCTTAAACACTTTCTGATGTTTTATTCAAACAAATGATGTGCAGAGACACCACATGTTTTAAGAGTGGAAGGGATAGAAAAATGATCTCATTAAGTTGCAGAAAAGTAACTAAAAAGGATGGGAGATGCACCAGGTAACTAGATGCATAATGCCTCAGGGACAGCCAGGAGCATCTCCCCAGGCTACAACAATAAAAGGTGCAATCAGTGAGAAAAAGCAGCTACAAAAACCACAATGAGCCACAGCCTTTGTGGAAGACATTAAAACTGTTCAGAATAGAATCATTACTAAGGTCACGCGGAGGTCAAAAAGAGAGTGAAATGGCATTAAAACATGATGAGTATTCAGAACATGTAATACTAATATTTTCCCATTTCAGAAAGCGGTTATTAAAGTCCCCTTTGCCTCTTGCTTTGCTATGTTACCATATAGAAAGGGAGGCAACTCTTGCTTGACCTTTAGAGTAGTTTGTAAATAGCTTTACTGTCACTAATATTTAGCCAAAACAAACTTATTTATAACCACACTACAAAGTGTCTGACAGCCTTTTATGCCTTTGTTCATGTCAGATCACACCTTATAACCCCGCAGCTGCTGCTGTTTGAGGAGGGAGAGGTCTGAGCCACGGCGGTGTCACACAGCCTGACTGCTGGAACTTCTAAATAGGGACCCCAGTGCTAATATTGTGTTCCAATACCTGAGAGCATTACTGCTTCATTAACGTGTTCCTTTCAAATCCTTACCTTCCTCTTGAAGATACTGCTGGATATTGCCAGGTGGGCAGATAGGCATCGTAGAGCCAACAATTATTGCTGCTGGTACCCATCAGCTGTGCTGCAGCCCAGCACAGCCCACAGCCCTCCCTCCTCCAGAGCAGCAGCCATCTCTGTGGCTCAGGAGTGCACTGCAGTGGATGTGATTCCAGGTTATTTCTTACTTGAATATATTTTTGAAAGAAAAACAACTGCAGAGTAAGAAGCTAGGAGCCTGTAATGGATGGCAAAGGCCGTGCTCTGAGCCTATAAGCTTTTGATATATTACTCAAGTTAAATTAAAGATTCCGTAACTCATTTCACTTCATTAAAGCTACTAAAATAACAGAGCAACTTTTCCACGGCAGGGATTAATTTCTGAAGCAGCACAGGGACATTTCGTTTCAGTGCCTTCAGTGCTTGATGCAAGATGATTGAATCAGACAAATGAAAGAAGAGATCTCTGTCTAGCAAGGTTATAGTTATAACTGAGCTTATGTCTAAGATTTGTGCTGAAGTACACAAGAATGGAAATTGCAAGGTAAGAAGTGTGCTAAAATACCGTGGAAGGTGTGACAGGGCTGAGGGGGCTGTCAGAGTGTTACAAATGCTGATTCGGGTCAGATGTTCACTACTGCGATTTCTCAGCAGCCAGATGTTCTCTGCTGTTCTTACTGGAACGTACTGCTTGATTTTAAACAAATGTTTTAAATTAGCTTAATGGGAGTGCTTTAGGGGACATGAATTTCCTGGACTGGACAAAACAAATGCTGTCCTACATTTTTATAAAGGATGAGAGATCTCAAGTGTCCTCAAGTGTTTAATACCTAAAATTAGATGTCATTCCTGTGTCCTATGGAGTGACATCTAAATGGATGGAATCATTCCTTGGTGGAAATAGGGTTCATTTAAAACAACTCCAATTGCACATACAAATTACTCACCTTTATAGAAACATTTTAGATTGTTCAAATATATCTATATATCTTGTTTTTGTCTTACAGTTTGTTCTTACGTTGGTGGGTATAAGTTGCTGGGTTGTGTACCACCACTAGAACCTTTGCTCTCAAATTCTGAATGCATTTCTTTCTGTTGGTGTATGGCAGGCAGCATTCAGTACGGCACAGGGAAACACTGGGCTGTGTGGATGGAAATTCCAAGTGCTCGCTGACTGGGCTGCAGGAGCTGCTGCTCCGTAGGATTCTGGTTTCAAACATTAAAGCAACTGGGCTTGGACCAAGCACACAGAGGAGGGCTGAAAGGAAATACATTCTGGAGTGATGAAATTACTTTGGACAACTTAATGAAAAAAAAATGCTCAGATCCCACTGAGCCATTACATGATTGATTTCCACATGGAAGCACCCATCTCCACTGACAGGCCTTTGACAAAGGCTTTAATTTCATGTGGAATAGTTTTTGACCAACAGATTAAAAAGACCGAGGGGAGAAAGGGACTGAGCAGGTTATGAGCCCAATAGACAGGAGAATATGTGTCATAAAAGAAGAACAAAGTGTTGATGTATTCATTAAACACGAAGGCAGACTTTATAGATGTTTGGATTGCTTAATATTCAGACTGTGCTGATTGTAAATTATATTTGCAGAAAGAGTACAAACACATTTAACTCTCCCAATGTACAATATAGCATTTTCTTTTGATGGTTGCCTTTTTATATCCTGATATGTCAAGTAGGTTAATATCAAAACTGATTTCCCTGAGATCACCAAGTAATGACCTTTGACTAATTTGGAGCTCTGAGGCTGCTGTCAGGACTTTAAACAGTGGTGGTCAGCATGAGATCGAGGGCAGCATCCTTAAGGGCTCTGAATTAATCCATTGACTCAGCCAAGCTACCAAGCAGATCCTGGCTGAACATGAAAGGCTCCTACAAACTCTGGCATTCCTGATAACACTTGTAACACTGTTAATTTCAAAAGTTAGCACTCCAAACGCTGTGTTACTTTTTAATTATTATTGGAACCAAGCCCCCTCTAATACAGACTTTACCAAACTATTAAAAGAATGCGCTAATAACCTCATAGCTGTTTTCATACTCCGGCTCCTTGGCACTGCTGCTTTTTGTCTCATTCATGACTACTAAAATGAGCTGTAAAGAGGCCAAAGAGGAGCTTGACTTGTTGTCTTTATCATCTTAGAGATCTTCCCCCAGCCAGGTGGTACGGCCCACCTCCACGGCGCTCTGCTGGCTGCTAAGAGTTCAGATCAGTACGATCTGTTTTCCAGAGGCCGGTGCTCAGAGCCAGCTGTTGATTGGCAACATTGGCAAAGGATAAGAGCTGACAAATTCTGTTTGCTACGGGAAGAAAAAGAAAGTTCCCTTTGCTTCCTTTGTTTCAGTGAGTCAGAGCAGGGCAGGAGGGGGAACAGCCGAGCCACCATAGCAGAGCTGGGAACTGCATTATCCTGGCTGGGTTAATTCAATGCCAACTTTCTGCTTGAGAGCAGACAAAAGTCAACTTGGAAACATCACTCTTTGGGCCTATCCTGGCTGAGGATGAAACAGGAATGCAGCAATGAAGTCTAAAAGCTCAAACAGGTGTGCTGTAGGACTCATTCCGATGAAATGTTAATTTGGGAAGCTCTCATTTCACAAAATGCAGGCTCTAACTGGGCTTTGCCACACAGTACCAAATTGTCTCCACTCTTGGAGCAGTCTTGCCAAGAAATGGCACAGTAGTATCCATTGTGCAGGTCCACAGCTTTCATCCCGTTCCTGGGGATTCAATGACAGAATGAATTGCAAAATAAAACGCGTGTAATTGGATTAATTAACAGTACATTTCAAGGTCCTGAAATGCAGAATTAGCCATAGGGCTAAATGCACAATACAGGTTTTTCCTGTAAACAGGACCCATGCTATTTTGGCTCTGTGTCCGCATCCCAGTGAGGTGTGCCTTGCTTGAAAAGCTGCTTGGATAAGAAATGGGGCTTCAAAAGGGGAAGATAAATACTGTAATTAGGGCTGCAGGACAACAAAAGGATTATTCAGAAATGTAAAATCGTTTGAGTGAAGTCATATGAAAGATAATTATACCTAAAATTGCCTGCACAGGGTCTAATATTTTCTTTACAAGGACTTACAAGACTCACTGAATATTTATGGGCCTGGAATATAAGACTGGATGAAATTTAAAACATAAATTCAACGGTAATTTATTGTGATGAAATTCCCTAGCAGTTGTTGCCCCAACCTTTTAGCCTCACTAGACAGGCTTCATGTTGCAGAACACAAGCCCATGTGATAAATGATATCAAAGCTGAGTGCCCTTGATTGATGAACGCTGCTTTGTCTGATGGCTGTAAAGCAGTCCTGAGGGCTGAGCTCACCACTATTTTGGTTTTCTTCCTTTTATTTATTTATTTATTTATTTTAATGCATATATTGCAGAGGGTTTGTTTGTGCTTCTGGTATGGTTATCACATGCAAATGAGCACGCTGTTTCCCAGATGCACTTTTCATATTTATAGATTAAATACAGCCTGAAAAATCATATGTTAATTACATTCTGAGGGTATAGCAGAATTTCTCACTTGCACATGTTTTGTTTTGCTGGAAATAACACAAATTCCAGTTCAATCTATTTAGTTCCTTGAAGCTTGCTGATAAACATTCTACACTTTGGGAAAAGCTTTTTAATTGTGACTGTTTCCAATCATTTATTACCATTAGCTCAATGCTTTGAAGTATAGCTAATTTCTATTGCACATTACGTATTTGTTTATTTGTTAATAATCTGTATTTCTCAAGAGATGATAGATGCCACAGGAGTGGGGAAGGCCAATGGATTAATGCCAAATAAGTGGAGTATCTGAGACACATGGGCAGAGGAGACGTGAGGTGTTTTAAGAGGACGAGCACAGCCTGCAGTATGCTCAGTTAGATAAAAAAAAGACCATTTATTGCTATTGTCTATCAGCGTCCCCTACCACATTCATCATGCTGAAATCAGTGTCAGAGGGGTTCCTCCCTTAACACAGAGCTTGCTGTGCCTAAAAGACAGACTGCAATACTACAAGAGGCCCTGCTAATCCTGCTAACAGAGATGTCCAAAGAAAGATGCAGTGGCAGAATGAGAAGCTGTTCAGTGGTAGATGCATTCTAAGCTGAGAATTAGTGCAGGCACACTCACATCCCAGTACGTAAAGGGCACAACAAAGATTTCAGAGAAATGTGCCTAAAAGGGTGTGTAGCTATTCTCTGATTTGAGATTAGGCTGCTTTTGCCCTTGGGGCTTGTTGATGTCCCACGTTATCGAAGGCAATGCTGAGCACATTGCAAGCGACAGGGGGATATGTTTTAAAGAAAAGAAGTCAACACACAACATTCAAATTCCTTTTTGGTTTACTCTCCCAGTCGTTGCAAAACATCCGAAATACAGAGGAAAGCTTAAAAGACAGACTGAACTCCATTATTACAAAGAAAAGTCAGACAGAATAGCTATTCAAATCAATAGAAAACTCACAGTCATGGGGACGGGATCAAATCTATACAAAGCATACAATTTTTCAGTAAGAATTGAAAGTATGACACTCTTTCTTCTATAAATACAAGTTCTTTGATGACCGGTTATGGAATCAAAGATATGTCCATAATCACTGTGCTAGCAAAAATGATTAGCATGGACTTCAAGTATAGATAAGTCTCCCTTTAAAATAGCCTACTGCAGTATGTTAAAATATATCCTGAGAACCACAAATGAGAACGAACAGTTCCACAATACATAGTAAATTGAAAAATACTTTTTTTTTTTTTCCCCCTTCATTCCTTTTTATAGCTCTCATAAATCTCTTAGGAAATAGATAAATAACCAAGGTACCAAAGTAACTGGCAAATTAAGAGGTAGTTTATGTAACAAAGCATCTCTGCCTGCAAGCACATCTTGCTGCTGAGGGCAGTACCGTGCAGTTCTGGAATGAGAAACCATGTATGGCCGTCGGGTGCTGTGCCAACCTACATGATTACAATCAGGACTCAAGAGAAAATGCAGACATGTGACTGTTCAGCCATACCAGCTTAGCTGAAAGGAATCCAGGTACCTTTAGGGCAGTAAAACAACATTTCCTATATTTTTTGTTTTCCCTAAGCATCAACACTTGGTTTATCGATGTATACATCAATATCAATAGATATATCTGTCTTTTAGTCTGAAGAAGGCTTTCATCCTAATAATTTTGTACTCTGTATATTTAGTCATGGCTTTAAGTACTTGAATGTACACATCACGTGTACCCAAACATGGCATAAGTGGAAAGAAAAACTGCTTTTGTAGGAATGACTTTAAACTAAAAGAGGGGAGATTTAGATTGGATATTAGGTGTGGATTTCTTACGAGATTGGTGAACTAGTACAGGCTGGCCAGAGAAGCTGAGGATGTCCCGTCCCTGGTAGTGTCCAGGGCCAGGTTGGATGGGACCTGAAAGCCTCATCTGGTCAGTGGCAACCCTGCCCACAGCAGGGGGGTTGGAGCTGGATGGTCTTTATGTTCCCTTCCAACCCAAGCCATTCTATGCTTCTATTTTCTATACTGAATTTTGTTAGGATGCAACATGATCACAGCATTTGACATAAGCTCTTGGTGGTGAAGTGCTGCACTGTATACAAGAAATCATCCCTCCTTCTGAGGACTTTACACAAAAAATATGTGTCTGTTCAAGGAATATATTTCTCCTATGTGATCTTACAAACTGATACTGGTCTGTGATGAATTGGTACACTAGAGACAGTGTGCTGAATTAGATACATTTGATAGTTTGAAGTAGCAGGCAACTCCTGTGATGTTGGTGCATTTGAATAGAATAATAATGCATGTCTTACTATCTCTTCCAAAAAGAAACCCAAATCTAATTACATTTCCATCATTAAAGTGCCCTACACAGACTGCTGGGTCTGGCAGTTCACTGGAGTCTTAGGACAAGATTCTGATAGGCTTTTCTCTCACATTCCCATGAGTGATATTTCTTCACATAGTCTTTGGCCCTTGTTACAATTTCTCTTTCCATAATGGGGTCATTCATCAAACTCTTGGACAGCGCAACAAACTCCTAAAAAAGATAAAGAAAATAATAAATTAAAAGTTCCTTGAAGTTCTTACGATACTGAAATAACTTGTGCCTGTATCTCGACTACAGTAAAACTCTTCATCTGGGTGCCAACATTGGAAGCTGTTTAAAGTTATTTTTTTTCAAGGTCAAATATCATAGTTTATTTATAAATAATGATTAATGAATAATTATATCTTTTATTCAGCCCACCAAGTCATTTAAAACCAAAGATAAATCCCAGGAATGTTAAAACAAATACACATACAGCAAAATTTAATGCCACAAAAAGCATTTGCCTACGCAAGTGTTATGAAGCCAGGCCCACTATAAATTAATTAAAAATTCACCTGCTCCCTTGCGTGGAGCACAGCTGGCATCAGTATATCTGATCTTGGCCCAGCTATCCTTAAACTTCATTGCTATTGTAACATCATTAGTTAATTTTGTAGTGAGACTGGAAAACTCACTACATAAGGACCTTCACACTATTAAGATAAGAGCAGACAAGGCAGCAAGCTCTTACAGAGCTGTTGCAGATGGATGGTTGTAGATCCAGCGTAAGCTCAACATGCTCTACAAAAAAAGCTATATACAAATTTCCTGTATTTGGCAAAGTACTAGAACTGGCAGATTATAACAATTCCTTTTTCTGCTCATCTGCCACTCTAATTTACTTCTCGGGAAGAGAATTTGTGAACTTCAGGTGTGTGAAAGGAGATTTGATGTCAGAACTAATCTATTCTGAGCAGCTGGTCTAACATTCTATTGAGAGACAACTTCCAATACTTGATTACAAATGGGCTCTGATCTTTGCAGAATATTGTCTTGGTTCAGCTCAGAAATGAAGAGAGCTATTGTGCCAATGGAAAATTAAGATCTAACATTGGTACATAATTGATAGTGCAGATAAGTGTATAAAGACAAGGGGGACAAGAAGAGATGGGAGAAGGAGATACATTGTTCGTACAAACTGTCAGCAGTGAAAGGAAATATCACAAATAACACCAGCATTTATATCTACACTAGGTGAACTAGTAAACTATACTTGAAAACCTCAGTGCCCAATATGTATAAAACAAATATCTAGGTATAAAATATTTGGCTACCACAGAATCGATGCTGCTGTTGTAATGCAAGTTATGGCTATGCATAATACATAACTATAGTGGGACCCGTGGGAGACAGTGGTACATGAAATCACATCAAACATGTTATAATCACTGCCCTGATTCTCACTGACAAGACAAACTATCAATATATGCAACTCTGACATGAAATTTAAACAAGAGGTGCACAGGTAGGTTCTGTTGGAAAGATGTGTAACTAACTGTAGGTACTAGACAGATTACTTTCACGTAGGGATTTTAACAATAACCTCAAATTGAACAGAAAATTCACCACCAGGCTGTAATCTTTGCACAGATGCTTTTCAGCTTGCATGGCTAATGGGTGCAAAATCCACCCTCCCTGCCCAGAGATCTCAGCACATTTCTCCCCACACACACTTCACCTGTGCCCAGCACACCATGTGCTGCATTGCAGGACTCCAGCCAAACTTCAGGCTCTCTCTACTGCCTTCCCAACCATTGCCTCTGGAATAGCCCTGAGGGCCACATACATACTTCATCCAGCCTGCTTTCCATCCACAACTACCATGCATTCAGGTGTTTTCTGATAAGTAGGTCTGGTCTAGTGAGTAACCTGAGGCCACGTCTATCCAACACTGCAGATACAGCCAAGGACTCCAACTCTGGAGATTTGTTCTTTTCCTTCCTCCATATCTGCCAAGAATACAGAAGAGGGAAGGTGGGAAAGTCTTACGTGACTTATGCTGGTTTCATCCAATTGCCTGTATAATCATGGTAATAAATACTCTTCACACTGAACTACATTCCAACTTTAATTTTATGCTCCTGTGGAGGATTTTATTTAAAGTAATGTTTAAAAATAATTTATGTAAATTACCTAAGAACAGAAGCAGTAATGTAATATTTCTTGACAGGTAGTCCTATTAGCATTCTTTTAAAATGTGGCTATAGAGGACAAAAACTTGGAAACATGTAAATGATAGAAGAAATGAGATCCTTATTCACAGTTACAGTACTGTGTATTAAGTGCTGGCGATAATATCAAGAAAAGGGACAAACTGAGTCCAAAGCATGAAAGTTGAGAAGCTGCAATGGAGAGTAACCACAATTGGAAAAATACTGGGAGATGGGAATGAGGATTTCTCAGCTTTCTGCCAATCAGATGTGACCATCACCTAGGTGCTCTCTGTCTAGAAGCCAATGGGAAGATTTGCTATGACTTGTCTAGATTTTGCTTCATATTCCTGAAGCATCTTAGCTTGTTTTCAGTTTTGGCTACTGAGCGCTGGTCAGCATTAACTTTATTTTTCAGGTGTCACCCTTTCTTTAATTGGAAAAGCCTATGATGGTACCATGCCTTAATAAGTAGTTATGCTGTTTTTGTGCGTTTGATATACACATGAATATTTGTGCACTATTATTTTTTTGTACATGTGAAGTATGTTTCATGTTTGGTGAAGGAGAAGCAAAATTCATGTTACTTATCCACTACCAAACATGATGATGCACTCTTCTAAAGCCACCATGAGAGAGGTGATACACATGCTAACTTAATGCTTGAGGGACAAGATATCTAATAGGCCTTTTGTTTGCATATAGGAGTAAAATTACTGTAGATGTCACAGGAAAACACACTGTAAATTTGAACCTCAGCAGTTAGCCCTAAACAAAACAGGGGGAAAATGTATATCCAGAAGTAATATTACATGTGCTGTGTAATGGAAATGCTGAGTCATGACCTGAAGCAGTGATGGAGCACCTGGAGGGAAGGCAGGGCCAACCCAAGGAAGCTCAGGTGTAGGCAATGCAATGCACCTGTGTGATTGGAAGGAGTAGAGCCAGGATCCACCCTCTTCCCAGACCTCCTTTAAGGGTTGGCAGTGCAGGTAAGGGTATCTCAGTGGAGATCCTTGCATTCCTAAGGCCTTCTGAAGGTAAGCAAATTTGTTTGTTTAATTTTATTTCTGTGCCTGCAGCTGTTGCATTTGAGCAGATCCTCACCTGCTGTAGCCTGTGACCTTGCTGTTCTGTTACTGCTCTGCTTTCCATTGTGTTACAGCCTTCTTTATGAGTAATGCTTCACAGGCGTTTTTCAACAGTAATGTTTGTGTTCAGTTTTTCTCCTGGCAAACTGACCAATCGTTTTTAAAGACAATACCAACTTATTTATGTAATACCCAAACAGAGTATTTGTGAGATTTTTTGCAGAAGCCTAGAAATACCAGTATCTATCTAGAAAACAAAGCTAGAAAATGAACTGAGAAAAGAGAATGAATGTTCTTTCAGTTACCACAGGAATCATATTGATGCTACAGTGATGAAAGTAAAATGCATGGTTTATTTATTATTTATAGAACGAAAGTAAGTCTGCAATTAAACCATTTCGTATCAGCTTCAGCAGATAAAAGAACACGATTCTTAAACATCAGAGAATCACCCCAGGGAAGGCAAATGCCAGCTGTATGTAAACTTAGAGTAGCGACAGATCCACCTTATGGCTGGCAAAGCTGAGAAGTTACCTGTCTGTAATGTCTGTGTACTTCATAGAGCAACAGGTCAGTTTTGCTGGGGGAGCATAAGCAGTAATTGCTGGCACTGCATGCAATCACAAATTAAACTATTCAATACCAAGGTTCAGAGGGCTTAAAAACTTCAGCTACGTTCTGGCTTGATGTCCTGGTAGGAACGGCACTGACCCACGTTTGGCAGAGGAAAACCATGTGCACTCAGTGTGTTGCTGCCAGTAGCCAGCTGAGCTGTATTTCCCTCTCACAACTTCAAAAGTTTTCTCTGCTAACAGTAGTCTTTCCAGGTCCTACATGCACTCTAACTCAGTTAGTGCTTGGCTCTTCTCTTTCTGGCTTTGAAGTTTGTTTACCTACTTCAGTTTATTTGACTCCTTTGGTAAGCTTTCACAGATGCTGGACATATAATTTCAAACCTTAGGATGCAAAATAATTCTTTGTGTCTTCCTACTTAATGTGGTTTTGCATTATTTATTGCCCCAAAGTAGCTGGCTATTCTCTCTTCCTTATCATTTTTTCTTTCAGATCCCATTAACTCAGTGTCAAATATTCCATAAACTTGCAAATTCAAGTAATGGCTGGATCAAGCCATGATTTAAAAGTAAGGTGTGCAGATGATGTAGTATCAAGGACAAAATGTTTCATAGCTTTCACCTTTAGTTTAACTGCTATTTTCATCTCCATATTATCTCCAGTGATGGGCAAGGCTTTATTTTCAGACATGAAGCCTCAGCATATATGCAAATAGTTAATGGGTGACTACAGTTCAGCCCAAAATTTCTCACTTGCCTATAAGCCATGAAAGTTCACTTCCTTCAAGAATAAATAAAGAATACCAACAGTGATCGCAATTTAAAATGATGCCTATTGTTTAAGAGTCATTTTGTATCCCTCTAATTTAGCTTGCAGTGGATAGAGCAGTCCACAGACCAGACACAGTGACTTTTAAACTAACCATATCGTGAAGCCTCTCCTACCCAGATCAGCAACAACTTGAAATTAAGCAATGTTTTATACTCCTGACCTATACATGCATCACAACAAAAGAGAATCTGCTGAACTTAAGCACTGAAGATTTCTCCAACCTTTTTCTTAAATCTTTGGTGGCCCATGTTCTTCAAGACGGACAGACTGGACACCATCCTAATCTCTCCCCAGTCCATTTAAACCACTTCCTTTGAAGTGTAACACACTGCCATTCAATCACAGTGGGAAGGACTGCAGCTTTTCACATCTACTATCCGCTTTGAGTATCCTAGATGGTTGTGGGTGATTTTTATTTTGTTTTATTTTATTTTCTGTTTGTTTCTGAGGTCTGTTTTAGCTTTGGCCTAAAACAGAAAAGTGGGTTTTGTGTGCAGAGCAGCATTTTACCTTTTGTTCGACTTTGCTGAGCACAGACCTGGACAGTTTGTAGTGTATCCCTTTAGATCAACCTTTCATCCGGTGACTAAAGGACAAGGCTGCGTGACAAAACAGACCTGGCAGTCTCTGTAAAGGCCTGTCTCTGTGTGAGATGGAATAAACGCTTCAATTTGCAGGAAATAGTGGACAGAGACAAAAAGACAGAAGAATGAAACAGTCTAGGAATTTGAGTATTATGAAGTTGAGATTTTGGCACCCTCCTGAGATGACAAAACCTCTACTTCAAGAATCTTTTGGTTTTTTTTCCCTCATGGAGGAATGGGGAGAGTTGAGCAGCCGAAGAGGGACAGTTCTTGTGTATGTGAATAAAACCTGTTTTTTCCAGTGCAGTCTGAAAAGGGAAGCTGCAGGAAAAGGGAGGACAGAGCAGTTTAACAAATTGCCACAGAGATGGAGATAAGAGGACATATGGACTTCAGGATAGGGAAAAGGGGTAGCAAACTGAGTCTTCTGTGTTCCTTGTTGTTTGTGGTGTTTTTTTTTTTTTCCCCTCATTGTTCCCATTTTCTTAAGAACAAATGAATGTATTGAAGAGGAAATGAAAGTACGAAAGGAAATTCTTGTGGAAGAGCAAGTTTCTTGAACTGCTGTCTAGTCTATGAGACTGGCTATAATTACCAGGAAGAACATGGCAAATACTTAGAAAAACAAACAGTTTCCAAACAGTTTTGGTTGGTTGATTTGTTTCTCATAGAACTAATGTCAGAACAAGGAAGGCTGATGTCACTGAAGTTATAGGAGGAAATATTCTACCAGATACTGAAGGTGTCAAAGTAATCAGAACAACAAAAAAGAGAACGTTTTTCCCATCTCTATTGTCACACTGGATCTTTAAGGGCAGTATTCAAAGTGCTATGGACATTGTTTTTGTTTCCAAAATTAAAACAATGAGAAATGCCTTGAATCTGGAAATGTTCTAACTTAATCACATTTTTTGGTCTAATGTAGGTCTTGACTTCTGATAGAAGGTAAATAGTGATTTTAAAACTGTATTTGTTATGGTTTGGAGAGATAAGAAGCAACAAAAACCAAATGGTTACTTTATCTTTAGAACCATGAGTGAAAATGATTGTCATTCTGTCCATGTCTGTGCAAGGAGGAAGTTCTTCAACTTTGCAGTGGGATTAGAATGTTATTCTGCAAACAAAAAGTCTTCTGACCCATCAGCAAACGTTGATGTTTTCTACATTATTTGACCCCAACAATATTAAAAAAAGGCTTTTATGAAATGAAACGAAACCAGTCACAGATATCATTGGAACTACTGTGCTTAAAATTATGCTTTTCTTGAATTCCAAATAAAACTTGGAACGTAAGATGCTTTGAGATCACAGAAGAAGCTTCATACAAGAATGTATGATGAAGCTAATTGGGTCTGGTATGAATAATGTATCTGAATTCTATGCCAGATACAAGCAGAATGTTGAGGGAAACACCAGAATGTATCAGAATTAATATCAGTAGAGCCATCACTATGCATGTTCAACATGATGATATATTCTTGAAGTTTTGAAGAAGCATATGGAAGGCAAAGAGCTGTTTGCAGGGAATAAATGTATAAATAATTTTACAAGTACCTTTACATCTCAGCCTCCATTATCCTGAAAGCATTCTATTTTGAAAGGGTACTTCAAGAAGAGAGCCTGCTTCCCCAATAAAAAAGCATTCCAGAAACTTTGCTGTAGAAACCACTGAAAAAATGGAATATTCCAGAAAAACATGACCTGCAGGAATGTTTCCATGTCTTAAAAATAATGGAACTAACAGAACTCACCTGCCTGTAACACCACTTAATGGGATACATTAATCACACACTCCACAAAGTGGTTAATATCATACATTTTGTACTTCACAAAATTATCAAAGACACTGTTCCAATAAATTGTATTTAATCTTGAGTTGGATAAAACACCAAAAAAATTAGCCAATAATTAGTATCTAAGATGTTCTCTTTTATGGAATAATAAACTTTTTTTTTTTTAAACACTTTCTTCCCTAACTGCTACCACATTTATATTATTGGTTTTGGTCTCAAATTCTAAAATGAATGAGTTCTTGCAAAATAGGTTCATAACTAATTTGGAAACTAAATATGAGATTTCCTTGTATGATGGTTTACATATGATGGGAGCATGAAATGATTTAAGAAAGTATCCTAAACTAAGCAGAAATATTCTTTTAACTAAATGTTATTTAGTCCTTAGAAAAGGGGGGAAAAAAAAACAACAACCCACCAAAAGAATTCTCTGTGTAATATTTATGAATGGGGACTTTAAAAGTAGCTATCATAACCTCTCTGGTGTTTTTTCGTTAGAGGAATTCTATAAGAAAAATGAATGAACTGAATACAGGAATCTGTGTCTGAAACATATTTTTTTCTATACATCTACATAAATACATAACAGCAAAGCCACAATGCAAAAAAATATACTCTCTCTCCCCACTGGTACTTATCTTCATAGAAACTCTATTCTGAAACTTTGCTAAAATTTTGTCATTAATTATTTTCTGACTAAGCAATATCTTTGACTTAATAATGCTTTATGTTAACACTTACTGCTGGACATCGTAGATAATGTATTATCTAAAACTGCAGGCTCATACTTCTTTCAGTTAGCTTTGGGTTGTGTAATACAAGTTCATATTTCAGTTAGTGCTCAAAAGGAAAGACGGCAGATGCACAACGTTTATTCTAAGGCTTTCTTATGGAACCTTCAAAACTGAAGTGCCATAAGTTGATGAGAACTGAGCCCCATTCATTTGGCAGGCTCTAAAGCAGCACAGGCTAGACAAACATTCAGCAAGGCTGACACCTAGTAAAAGTTCAGTGAATTGCAAAGTGAATGTGAGACAACAGCAGAGCTTTCAGTAAGGCGATTTAACACCTAGAGTTTTGGAGGCATCTGAGGAAAACTGTTCAGTGGAAAAGTTAAGTTCCCAGAGAGACATTAACATGTAATTAGAAAGTGAATCTAACTTTTGGGAAGGAAAGAAAACTAGTTTAAGGCCTTGTTGTTTTGTTACCTGAGGATCTGAAAATAGTAGTCCTGTATCTTTATGTTTTATTATTGCTGCATTTCCAGGAATGTTCCTTGCAAGCACTGGAATATTCAAGTCCATTGCCTAGAGAAATATGGAGAAAGGAGACAATAGTTGATTAGAATACAGCTATTTTGAGATGTTGATGATGACAATTTTAAAATGAAAAGCAGAAGCAATTAATTCAATTCAGTTAATCAATTAATTCAGTTCTTTCTCATTCCTTCAACATTATAGCTGAAAAATATCACATTGAAGGTGATCTCCTTTATGTAACTTCTCTCAAATATTTTTTATTTCTATCAGTCTTGTAAGTTTGGAAATATTTTCAAAAGCAACCAATCCAGAAGGACAATTAATAGCTGTTTAATCCTTTGTGCCTTTCCTTCTCAAAACATGTGGTTTGTTTCCTACTGGAAGTTCCCAACATATGGAAGGCTTTAAGAGGATAAAATTAATGTTCAGATCAAAGGTTGTCACTGTAACTCCCACCATTATCACACACACAGATTTAGTTTATAGCACCAAAAGCCAGCTCTCTTCAACATAAAGTATCTGGTCTCTTGTTCCATAAAGCGCATTTTATCTCAGATTTTCTACAGCATGTGCAGAACTGGAGAGATCTGGGCAGCATCAATATTGGTGAGAGTGCAACTCCCTTGGCTCCGTTCTTCAGTTCTGATTCCTGTTGGTCATATGAGACTCTTGAAGGAATTTTGCTTTTGCTGGCCACTGTCACTATAGCCAGGCTTGTCCGCTGAGCATTCGGGGAATGCAGGAAGGCGTGCAGTGACATAGAGCTTCCAACTATGTACCATGCGGGGTGGAGAAAAGGTTATGCTTTCAGAACATATCACTCTTTCAAGACATATTACTTACAAAGCCATTGGATTGCAATTCCTTGGGGACCAAGGAATTCATTGGAAGTAGTAGAATTAGATTATACCACGTTTTTTTTGGTTTCTTTATTCATTTATGTCTCTTATATACATGCGTGTTTATGTATGTATATTCATTATGAGGGAAGTGTGGGGTTTCAACATGGCAGCACTTCAAGCTGCCTGCAGAATTGGAAGCAGAGATGTAGCACAGCATCCGTTCAAAGACAGTAAACCATTTCCAAGAGACCTGAGGCCAGGCAACTTCAAAAAATATGGCTTTGATTTTGAGGTACCCCGTGTGCAAAGCCTGGCCACTCAGCTCTGTTACTATGCATACCCCATCTGAAATTTCAATTGCTATTGATAAATTTGGAAATCTTGAGGTACACTGACTGTAAACCTAGAAAAACTCATATTGAGTAAGTATCACAGTGTTAAATGAGAGAGAAATTACTCTTCCAAGTTTTTAATCATTTCCGTGTTCCATACTGATTCCCTGTCACTTCTGAGTGAATGCAGTTTTAATTACCGCCATTACACTCCCGGATGGGAAGTAATTCTCCTTTAGTCTGTGTAGCAGGAAAATAAAACTCCAAGGAACAAAACAAGAGAACGTGACATTTGCTTTTTATTTTTTATAGTTCAGATAAAACTGGAGGCAAAAATACCTTGATACCTTGACTGATACTGCACAGAAGCAATTACGTTTTGAACAGTGAAGGAATGCTGCAACTTATTGAACGTGTTAACAGCTTAAAGTATCCATGAGAAACTGTGCTTAAATCACCTCTATAGATGAATCTACACTGGACACAGAAATTCAACGGTATTTACAGCACAAGCATCTGCTTTGCTGCAGTGAGATCTAAAAATAATAATAATCCTTAATGACGTAACCTGTTCTACACTTTGTACCAGAAACTACCCTGTCAACTGGAGGTAATTCAGACAAATAGACTAATGAGCTGGGCACGGACAAATGGGAAGTATAAAAACTACAAACCAGATTTCTGAATGAAACAGTCTACTGTGATACTGCATCTTACTGAAAATAATTTGGTGAGGAGATACACAGTTTGTAGTCATCCTTAAATCATTCTGTCATTTTGTCTGACTTTACTGTTAAAGAAAATAGATGAGTTTTCCAAAGATAGGTTTTAAAAATATATATATGATTACTGTATGTAATCAGTACAACGAAGTTTATTGAATGCCAAAATTCACCCAGGAGATGGGAGGTGCCAGTATCTGACAGGTTTGGATTGCTTTTGGCTCTAATTACTCAACTGCAGACCTTACTTGGGGTTACCACACAAGCATCAGCTTCTTTCTGATTCAGCAGACTTTCAGCCATTCCCACTGACAGGCCGATGTGCCCTTGTGTTCTGTGTGCTGGCTGTTGCTGATATCACTCAAAAATGTTCATTGAACAGGGAGCAAAAATATTTCGCTTGAAAATGAAGAGCTTGATAGTGGCTTTGAAGCGTGTTGGCATTCACTGTCACTTGCCTAAGGCCCTCTCCTCACCTCTTTGCATCTCTCCCTTTATAAAACAAAACCACAAGAGTATTTCAGGTCTGGCTACTTTCCAAACAAGCAGTTGTTCATTCAAGAGGAATCACCGTTAAAGATAAAGGAGGAACAAACAAAACACAAACCCCAGGACCAGCCACTTATCCCCATGGCAGTTACCTACAGAGCAGAGAGCAGTTTGGATTTGAGCCCAGGGAGTAGTGGAAACTGTGCCAGCACTGGTCAAATACAAATATGGTGCCCTGAGTCAGGTCTGTCCTGGGCTGTGCCTCCTCTTATGGTTTTACAGGCCAGCATAGCATTGCTATAGCTCAGCCTGTAGTCTAGAATACATTTTTGCTTTTATTTTTTATATTTACAGGGTCGGTCTGTTTGCTCGTTTCTGAATGTTGCTTAGTTGATAGCTCACTGAAGTTGGTCACTAAGTCTGTATTTAGTTTTCTATAATGTCTGTACTGTACAGAGAAATACATTTGTTCTGTCTCAAACGCTTGTAGGGCAGTAACCACTACATCAGAAAACTTCAGGTCCCAAAACACATAGGTACCAGTGAGTTATAGCTACCGAAAGACAGAACAGATGGCTAAATACATAAGATGAGGGGCTGCCTTTGCACTAGCTAGCCTTAAACAAATGTGTTGTGCTGTAAATAATTACTGCATGAAGTGGATTAGAGTGTAATTTAAATACTTAGCCTATTTTTAAGCAGTAAAAATAATCATTTGCATTATTGAAAACATGTATAATTTACTGACCCGGGTTCCACAAATAATAGCATAAAGTAACATGTTAGTCCATTGGCCATCTGTTTTGTTACATTAACCTGAATGCAAATGTGTTTTAATGCTATTTCAAAAGGGTACAGGATGGAGATTCAAGCTTAGGAATCAAGCTACACAATAAGCATTTCTAACCAGTAGTGTGGGGCTAACAATGTAAATATAGGTTTTATTTTCAATTCTGTCTTTTGGATTGACCCTTATTTTCTTCCACCCTGATCTATGGCCTCTCTTCAATTTCAGTGCTCTGCAACATCTCTTTCTTTACATCTTGTTTAAGAATGAATTATGCCCTACGGTAGAGCAGACTGGATATCTTTCTCTCCAATGATTCTTTAAATTGGCTTTTACGTGTGTATGTGTAAATGTAATATGCATAGCAGCCTAGTGATTTTTAGAACAGTTGTACTATATCTGAAAGCATAAAAAATAATTAACTGATTAAATGGGGCTGGATTCAAAACGTTTTGCTTTCCAACTATATAAAACCAGACAAAATTTTCTAGCAGTAGTGTTTGCATGGGAACTTGCAGAACTCTTCAGCTGAGTTTGGGATGGATGCTAAATGTTTGCTTTCACTACTGTTTTCTCTACTTCAAATGCCAGACAGAAAACAGGTCAGTTACAGCAAAATCACCAATATATCAGTAGTAAATGACAAGGTAATTAGCCATGCTTTCTAGTTCTTTCATACCTCAGGCAGGTTTGAAATTGAGATGGTTATATATTTATCTATTATATACTTACCTCATGCTAAAAGCAAGCTAAGAGTGAGCTCAGCGTTTACAAATTCATGATCTGGTTCAATTTTGAGCTTTCAAGAGAATGAAATCTGCATTTCCAAATTCAAGCAAGATGTTACAACCAGCCTAGGACTGAAAGATTTTTATGCATCGTTTTCTGCCTTATTAATTTAACAAGATCTTAGCAGATGGCTTTCCCTACTGTTGACCATCTCAGGCAGAGACTTCACTTTATTAGAATGACACTTCCTCTGAGAGGGAGAGATTTTTACAGTAGGGTAATTTATAAGCAGGTCATCAAATCCCACTCTACAACTGTGTAGTAAACAGATGCACAGTACCCAAATCCTTACCACTTCAGAAGAAGCCTTCAAGCAAATCTGAGGTACTAAGCAGGCAAGCTTCAGAAGTAACTTAAGAAGTAACTAAAAACCTAATTTTGCTTTTAGAGTTGATGGGAACAACTCTGAAAGTGTGGTATAGCCTGAGCTTCCGCCCAGTTTTACATTGTAAAAGATGATGGGTTTTTTTTCTGATGCAGAACAACAACAGCAAAGTCAAAAGTGTAGGAATGATCAACTCTTCTGTCTGTGTAGAGATTTTCAGTGAGAAAAATGAGTTCTTATGGAGAGGTGTAGGTTTTTTTTTTCCTCAATGGACAGAGATTTGCATCTCAAATTGGTGATAAATTAATCAACGTGATTCTGCAGTGGAAACTGAAAAGAGTAACTTTCCATTAGAGGTGATATTTGACAATCTAGTAGCCCTGAAAGGTTAATTGAATAGTTCAGCCACTCAGGGAAGAGCTTAAATAAAAACTTTCCTTGTTGATTTATCAGATTCAAGACTTGTTCGAATTGCACTTCAAAAGAGACCAAAAATCAGTAGTCCATGAAGCAGGCTCAACATTACTTCTGAAGTAAACTGGCCTTATCATTTCACTTTGAGTTACCACGTATTTACTAAGATGTTGTATGTACATTCCCTCTCCTGATAAAGGCACTTTCCTTAGCTTTAAACTGCTCACATATGATGGGAAAATGTGGGGGAAAATTACTCTAATAGCCTCATCAGTCCTGGGCCAAGCACACTTGCACTTCTGTTGCAGATGCCTTCTCATTTAACAGCCTTTGTTTTGCTTTTTTTTTTTTTCTTTAACTCACTGACATTCCCAGGAAGTAATCAGATTGATTTTTGATCGACTGTTCTTAGTGCTCCTGTAGGGAACATGCAGCTGGTTGGAGGAGGTGACAGGTACTTAAACGTTTACTTCTCTGAGTCACAGACTGGGTGGGGGCTGAGCACTGTGTTGGTAACGCTCCATTTCATCTCAACTACTGAACATATAAACATGTAGTGGTAGTTATGTAGTGTAGTAGTTATCAGCCACACTGATACATTTGGAAAATATATTATTTATAGTATTTTTTTGTTTATGTAGATAGTGTTGTTGATGTGAAGAAGCTCATTCTTCTACTGCTGCAATTTCTTTTTTGATAAGAAAAAGAAATTTGCTATCTAATCAACACTTAAATTCTTACTATACTCACTTCCTTCTTACTTCTGATGAACTTTAAGATGCATGCTGAAGGTGCAACATGTGATTACTCATTAGAAACAGCATAGGTAATTCATTACTACAGATTATATAATAATTTGAGATTTTCTGAGATCATAGTGAACCAAAAATGAGAGTAATACACATCAACCCAAAGAACGTCCCTTTTAGGAACGCTTATTTTTTTTTCTGGTAAGTATTTGGCATTAAGCTGAGTCCTATTCTGACATATATGAAATAGATCTGGTTGTTAACTTTCAATATTGATGGGAAAAAATAATAAAAAAAAAGAGAGCAAGGAATTCATTTGAATGAAATAAAAAAAAATACAAGTCTTAGATTGCTTTTTGAAAGGATGTAAAAATAAATGAAAGTCTATTTTAGTAACATTATCAGGAAGTGGATGTTGAGTTAAGAATAATGACAACCTCAGTAAATCAGAACAACTCTCATGTCTTGTTAATTTACCAAGACTGATAAAATTATACTCTATCCTTTAAGAAAAAAAGGACAAAGCATAGAATTTTGTCAGATTAATGCATGAATACCATAACTTCTAACACTTGGAAGAAGAAATAGTTTTGTTATGTCTTCACTGGCTTTGAAACATAGATGTAAAATGTTGACATGCATTTCTAATGAGAAAATGTAATGTCAGATTCAGTGTAACCTCAGTGAAAAACCTCATTGCTAAGATGCAATTACCTCCAGAATTGCAGCAGACATCCCCTCTGAAATGGAGCTGTTTACTACAGCATAGCACCTTCTCATAGCAGCATGAAGATCATCCTGTGGCATCTCCTGTAATAAATGTACTCCAGGTGCCCTAGGAATAAGATATATACAAATAGAAGACCTCCTGTTACTGTGCTCTAAGTTTTCTTGCTAAAACAGAGCAGTGATAGAAGGTAGTCTGAGCAGTTCAGACATGGTTCTGATGTTAATAATTGCTTGCATGCTGGATTAAATAAAATAGAAAAAACATAAAATGTGAAAAGATCTACAGGCTAATGTAAAATTCACAGAATACCCATTGTGAGAAAATTATATGTCAAATGTGTTTTACCTTTTGATTTTCTCCTTTATCTCGTGTGTTAGAAGTGGATCAACCTATATAAGGAAAGAGTGGTCTGGTAAAGCTTCCCCTTCCACTTCCCTTCCCCCTCCCCCATAATAATAATTACATCAACTTACTGCAGGTCCAATAATGCCCAGGTGAACAGTGGGCTCCTTTCTGTGCCAGTCTAAAATAGAAGAGGTAGATCTTTCTATTAATGAAAACTCTTCATTTTTAATACCATTTTAAAACACAGAAAATATTCCTTTTCCTCTAAAATCAATGTAAATAGCTGCAAGAGGAAAGTTTAGCTTGTTAAAGCTGTATTTCATCATAAAACTGTATTTCATTATAGAGGACTGAATATGTGTAAAGAATCTGATTTCATGCTTTGCCCTCAGATTATTCATCTGTATTCTAAAGATTGGCATATCTGAAAGTTTGCAGTTAAAATTTCTGCTTCATGAAATCCCTTATGATTCAAGAGTTATTTAACTAAGCTCAGATATTAATTTTAAATCATCTTTAGAGAGCAGTGCTCTTTAGGATGCAGTGACCCTGGCCACTAAGACAAAATGATTTGAAGTTTACCTGTTTTGTAAGCAACTACAACCATTACAATTAACACTGAGTTATCAGTAATCTGCCATTCTTCCATGACTAGAGCAGAACTCTATAACAGAATCAGCTTTTTGGCATTAATCAACCACATGTATTGGTTGACTGATTAGACAGTGAAGGCCTAACAAAAAGTAAATGGAACACCCAAGGCTACATTTTCAGCTTAGAATATTTGAGCCTTTTCAAATACAAGCTGAGAATGTGGCAAAACATTCACCTACATGAATACAGGAAAACTTTCTAACAATGGGTGATAAGCTTTGCTTGTAACATTTATAATATTACTTAGCACACATCAGATTGGTGTAACATCCACAGGACAGTAAGATAAGTTATTTTGAAGTAGATGGACCCTTCTTTTGTCTTCATTAATACTATGTTGTAGCAGCAAAACAGTCTTCCTAAGAAGTAAAAGCATCAAATAATGCTTTGATTTTTAACGCTCTGTTATTCCCAGAAGGTTGAAAAGGACACAGTACAGAAACAATGCTTTCAACTGATCAGTGGTTACATGAGCATTCTTTAAATATAATTATATTATGAAATGTTGGCCACGAATAAAACAGCTTATAAACATTAAATTAATGCATCTAATTCCAGGAACCAAGCAAGGTATCTACCTGAGAATACATCCACTAAATACAGAGGATCTTTGACTCTTCTAAGTCCGCATATCAGGAGAAATACGTGTAAATCCTCTGTATCTGCAGGAATGTCTGTAATAAAGCATTTAAAAACAATCTGAATGCAGAAAATTAAATCACCGAAGTTTCAGGATTAAGCGCATTCAGAGGTAACAGCAACAGCAGAGTGTGTTCTAAAGGATTCTCCTTTTTGTTCCCTCTGTTTCTTGCTTTTTGCTCTTTAAACTAATCTTTAAATCAGTGCAATGGAGAGCATAATCATGCATATCATTCTACAATGCATGTGAGTTCATTTCCAGGGACAGCAGAAGGATAGGCTTTGGAGGAATTGAAAAACTGCTGATCAGATTTTTCAACATCAGAAACATCAGCTTTGGCCATTATACAAATCACTGCATTTCTCAATTTTTTTTTAACCCATAAAAGGAGTAACGTGGCATCCATATAATAATTCAACACCTGTTTCAAGAATATTGTGAGGCTTGGGCAGACACAGGTTGCTATGAAAGATCAGGTAAAGGCCAATAGTTATCTAGCCCTAACGTGCCAGCAATGCTACGTATTTAACCAGAAGTTCAATTGTCATAACAACAGTGTTAAAATAAATGCTTTAAGAAATACAAATATAAAATAAACCTGTAAAAAATCTCAACCTGTTGGTGTTTAGCATCAAAAAATCTCTCATGAAAATATACAACAGTAACCCACAAAAAAGAAAAAAAAACATTCTTGAATATCTGTCCTCATGTCAGGGGCTGGGATTCATGTGAGCCTTGCATCAAAACTGTCTATAGGGGGAAAAAGACAGCAGTGTGGTGAATACTCAACTGCTATTGCTTTTAACATTAAAATCCAGTTTGGGGATTTTATATGCTCCCTGTTGCAGGGTTCATTATTGAGTCAGTTCCATTTAACTTTAGCAGCTTGAGCTGTCAAGAGTGGCTGCAGCAGACATGGTAAGTAATATTTTACTGGTTATTGGACCAAGAAATAATTTGTAATTTATAATATACACAAACATTTGCACTGAAAAAGCCATTCTGGTGCAATGCTCCATTAATACTGTTTGTTTTCAAGACATGCAGCACTGGTCTCAATTCACGACAAACTCAACAAAACAAACAACTAGAACTTGTCAGCAAAACTGAGACTGCATTTTAACTATGCATATGGCACAAATATTCATTTTAAGCTACGAACCCCCACCCATCAGTTAATCTGAAACAGAGTGCGGGTCAGCACAGAAGGCAGAGGCAGTGAGCAATCAGGTCTCCCTGTTCTCATGTAGACATTACAGAATTACTGCACTCTTCATCTGACACACCTGAGCCAGCTTTAACTATGCTTGAAATAATGGCTTCTTATCTCTTAACATCATAGTGTTTCTATCTTATAGCTTCCAGATTTTTTATTTTATTAGATAATATTTTCAAGTGCTCTGACAAGGAAAATTGCTAATGCCAATTACTTTCAAATTTGTATTTTTACATTTCAATCCTGTGGCAGTTACTTAAAGATACTTCTCTCAAGAATCTAATGACTATCAATTTAATTATTTGACTAGTGAAATTACTTAACATAATACCTAATAAAGGAAATAGCCCACTAATTTGACCACTATTATTTTGAATAAACAGGCAGATTATTCTCTTCATGCAACTTTACCAAGTCCTCCTTCTCTACTGTGGAATGTTTTTTCTCAAATTGCAGATATTGGACACACCATCCTGAGATTGGATCCTGCATGGCCTTTTAAAAGCTGTCAAAGAAGAGCTATTTGAGCAGGGATTTGCCTCTGCTATTCAATTTAGTGAAGTGAGAGTCAGCTGTAGTTTTACTTTATTGAATGCTGTAGATCTTACTCATCCCCCAATTCATTTTCACAGACAGGCATTCACCAACTCAAGCCACTTAGGAATATGAAGACATTCCTGAGATGACTATATTACCAGCACATCACAGCCACTGTTTAGTACTGTGGACTTTACTCATTCTCTGGCTGCTTAAGATCAAGTTTAGGTAGCACCTTGTTAGCTTTCTACTCGTTCACTGAAAATTATTAGATTTACATGGCAAGATGTTGCCTACATCAGTTTTTTCTCCCACATGTTGTTTTCTCAAGCTATGCCAGCTCTAGTGTGAGGAAAAAATACAACTATTTGTACAAGAAAGCAATCGTTTAAGTATGTTTTGTCCTCATAAGAACTCTAATAAGGGAAATAAAATAACTGCAACAGCTGTCTTTACTAACTACAGTCACCAGCTGGGTGAAAACAGGTATTCAAAAGAAGTTTTTTCTTGTTACTTGAGCTTAAACAAGATATTGAGTATCTGAGATTTTGCTATCATTCTGCCTTTCCCAGATAGGCTGATTAATCTGTCATAAGATACAACAGTCCTTTTTGACTCCCTTCAAAAATGGAAATACACCAATATGGCACAAATCAACTGGAGGTATTCAGTTATGAGGCAGAATGAGAGAATGAAGTATCCAGTGGAAAACATGTTGATAATGCATGGGAGCTTATTATTTATGATTTCATTGGCTCCTGCCTTGTTCCTTATCTGAAATTATGTATCTTTGTCACATCAACTATTTTTAAGAAAAATAGTAACTTTAGTACTAAGATATACTAAAACAGGTGACAATTGGCACTTTAAAAATGTATATCTTTACTTAGAGGCCAGCAAAAACAAAAGATGAATACAGGCAAACAGATAATGTGAAATTAGAATCATTTCTGAAGTATGAGTAAGGACATCACTATTCTAAGAAAGTAAAGAATGAGTAGAGATGTTATCTAAATTGATTCTGAGGGAGCAGATTCATTTAACTCCACGCCTCGAGGTACTATCAGGAAAACATGTGGAAATATATGGTAAAAAAAATAATAGTGTAAATCTTTAATCTTATTGTAAAGCTGCAGGCCTAATAATATCAAGCACTAACTTGCTGAGAGGTAAAAATGCAACTGAGAACATTGAATCTTAAGTGACATATTTTAGAATCATACAATATCCCGAGCTAGAAAGGACTCCTGAGAATCATTGAATCTAACTTGACTCCACACAGTGCTGCCTAAGAGTTTTTCACCACCTGCTCAAATACAGAAAATTAAAGGTGTTTTTTTTTTTATTATTCAAAAGTCGTCTCCTTCCCTTTATACGATGTTTTCAATGCCTCTGTTGGGTTCATTAGTAAAGACTTTGTCAGTTATCTCCTTCTTCTAATCACATGACTTCTAAGTGTTTACAAGAGTGTTTATTAGGGTTTGCAGCTTCAACCACATTCCACAGAGATCAAAAGGAGCCTTTCATCAAGGTACGAGGACATCAAGCCTGCCTGTGATCTTAAGTAGCTATATCCCATCCTTGAGCTAACTTGTTAGAGATCAGACTCCATTTTTGCATGTACTTAGGCTGTCATTTTGTGTGATCTACCTTTCAGCAAAAACTTGAACTTTCATTGTCTCTCTACAGACAAGCATCTTAATTCAGAACCAATTATGATGTATGAAGATTTTCAGATTCTAAGGACAGGCAGAATTATTTTGAGCCTGTAGGCTGACCTCCAGCCTGACCCACGCTGTAGCAGTTCCCTAAGGAAGTATTGAGTTACTAAATAAGCTGAAATGATTGTCTTCTTGAAGCCTGTGTTGAAATTCCTACTTGCCTTGGCTCTTTGGTTTGGCTATGTCATTTACAGTCTCTCATACCCTAAGACAAACACTGCAACTAGACTGCAAATTGTCTTTTAAAATCTTTTGTTGTACATTTTACCACTAAATATTTTAACAGCAGGCACTGCAAACAGCGCAGTTAGCACACCAACACCATTCAAATATCACTCTCAAATCTGCTGCCGAGGCTGTAAAAAAAAATCCTAATCCCACACTTTTTGTGCTTTGATGGTAATACAGTTTTCTGCTGATTGCTCCACGTTAGAAGGATTTTAAACATTTTAAACACCTTGAAATTCCAAATCCCTGGAAAAGCAATTCAAATGAAACTCCTAATTAGTCTGCAATACGTGTAAGGCTACAGCCAAAACCTGCCTTCGTCTGCAACATGAAGTGGAAATCTTAGTCTGCCACCAGCATTGGAAACAGAGACAAGACTGATGAGTTGAAACAGTCATTAAAACAAACAAGCAACAAACACTGAATAATCTGATGCCAGTGCTCAAGTTATAATTTAACAAGCACAGATGCAGAGTTACGTTATTGTTTGCTTTTCGTGTACCTTACGAATTATTTTGCACTTTTGTATTAGTACAAACTAGGCAAAACCTGTCCCTGACATATGAGATGATATGCACCTTAAGGGGAGCTTCCTCCTCCCCGGTCTGTTGGCTGTTCTTTTAATCATAAGTTAGTTGGCGGTCCATTCAATGCTAGGGCTGGGCTACCACGAAACAAATCATTTCACTTCAGAAAACTATTAATCCTGGTGGCACTGCCCTTGTGTGCCACGATTTACTAAAACCAAATAACCTCACAAGGCTCAGCTTGAAATGAAACACCAGTCTCACGTAATGGTATATGTTTACTTATATGATAAAACAATTGAATCATGAGGATTCATTAGCAACAGAGGGAACAGCTGTACTATGAGGGATCAAATTGATGACTACTGAAATGTTTTCATTGCTGTAAAATGCATACAAATTCATTTGGGGAAAGATAGCTGTATTAAAGTATTTAATTAAAAAGTATTGCCAAGATCAGGTGATTTAAAACCAGGCCATCAGCCCTACATCCCATCACATTAGTGAAAATAGAGACAAATTCTATTTCAAGACCGAATAATTAAAAATCAATGCGAATTTCCCTTCTTTACCTGTTCCTCGCCTCAGTTGCTCTTCTGCATTACACAGCACGGTCAGGTATTGGTGCTTTAGTCTAACTAATCTTATAGGGGATATTGACCCCTACCAGGAATAGTTCACCTTTTGGTGTAATTCAGAACTGAGCAAACTTACAATCTGGAGGCAGTTTACTGATTGATGTTGTACGTGAATCTAATGACTTTCATATCATTAAACCATTTCATTACATGATCAGTTAGGCTTCACATGCTAAAATTCTATCCAGATTTATATCTATTCAAAATAAATATGGTAAACACAGAAAGAAAGTGAACTGTACCTGCATTTTGTAGAAAGCTACACCAATCAAATGTTTCAGTGGGAGTAGTCCTGATTCCTGTGTTGAAGAAAAGAGAAATATGACATGTTTGTTTCTTGGATGGCTGCACCATGCCTCTTAAAATCTTGCTATAAGAAAACATATTCCTCTCAAGCACACCTCATACACAGCAATACAGGCAGTGGCAAAGAGTTCGACTTCAGTGGAGTCAGCACTTCAAACCAAGGCCCATTTCAGCAAAACAGTTCCAGAGAAAAGAAGATAGATACATAAACATACAGACAATAAATATATCAACTAAATAAATTGAATGCATTAGTAAATATTTCAAAACTCTCACCTTGATATTGGACATATATTTTCTTGCTAGCATCTGGCTTCAAAGAGAAGGAGAAGAAAAGTGATTTATAGTTCATCATAAAAGATCTGCTCAGCCTTTATAAAAATCTAGTATAACAATATGCTCATCACTGTGATTTTCTTTTGACAAGACAGATCATTAGAAAGTAATATTTTAATAAGACTAAAAGCCAACAAAATCAGCACTTTAAATTACATTTACAACAAAAATTTACAATATCAAGGGATTAGTTTTGTAATTAACACGATTACCAGGTCAGTAGAAGCACTTTTTTTTAGTTTAACTGTGTGTACTTTCCCATAATCATTAATGTGTTTATGGCACAGAAAAAGATGTTCAATTACAGAACAGCCCTAGCTCTCAAAAACACTGGTTTTCAAAGGAAAAGTACAGCTAGTTTTAGAACCACAGACACATTTATCTGTAATAGAAGTTTAAAACACATCAGGCATGAATCCAGCCCTTCTTACCACTAACCTTTTCAAAGACTGCTGCCAAATATATGTAAGACTTGTCTATACAGCAACATGGGCCAGTAGTAGTTACTGCAGTTATTCCCAAATAAGAATTGCACATGAAATTATTTTAAAAGAGAAATAGTAAAGGTGGTAATTGCAATACTTCCAATGTTTCTCCTGAAGAGTTAGTACACTAGCAATTTAACGTTATGAAACAAACTAGTTCTTACTTCATTCCCTTTCTGTAACTCCAACCATGAATTTGTGTTTTTTTGTTTGTTTTTTGTTTTGTTTTGTTTTAAGAAAACAGAAATCTTCTCAGGATCTTTCAAAAAGGACAACAAAACAGAACAAAAACAAACACCCAAATGCACTCTTCCCCTCCAGCAAAAAAAGCACACTTTGAGTTCATTTGTAAAAACTCTAGGTTCAGACAGTTCCTACTTCTTTTAAAAGCACTGGTTGCCTTAGGAGTAAGGCAGAGAATTGCTCAACTCACTCATTGTCCAACAAATTTGCTCAATATTACCTTGCAAGTTTCAGTTTGAAATCACATTCTTTCAAGCAGTTCTAATGACACTATTGCTTAGTGTACCATCTTGGAGTCCCAAAACAACCTTTGCTAGAACATCAGTCTTTGCTGACTTAGGGCTAAATGCTCTTTGCTACCATTTCACCATGGAGAGAAGCACAGTCCCCCAACAGCCTTGTGACTGTGAGTCACTGAGGATTTGACTATTGTGCCTCTTTTTAAGGTGCAAACGGGAAAAAGAGTCCCATATTGCCCCTCCAACCACAATGTAGGCACAGTTACAGGAGGTAGAGCGTGATGCTGCTGGATCGCATCACTCTGCACATTAGTTTTCCCTTCTCTTCTCCCACCTCCACTCCAACCTCAGCAGTGTGAAATCACAACTGAAGGGTGACTTCAGGGTAGGCAGAAAAAACAAAAATTAATGCAGAAACAAACTAGTAAAGCAACAAATTCCTGAACCAATCCGCTCCGGAAATAAGAAGCCAAAGAAGCGATGACTTTTTTTTTTTCTTCCACTTGAAGGCATTTTATGAGGATTTTTTAATTCAAAATTTCTACATGACTGCCCCTACAGTTCACTGCTCAGTCATGACAATCTATTTTAGTTATTAAAGATGAACTGGAGAAAGAAAAATAGTAAAAGAAATGGACAGAAGAGGGGTCAGGAAGAAGTGAATAGTCATCAACAAGCAGCTCACAGCAGATGGGAAGAGGACAGAATCCACAGTGAATCAGCCACATCACAAAAAAACAACATGAGCAAGCAGGTCCAGTAATAAATGAAGTGGGAAAAATGTAATGCTGTTTATGTTACAGTAGAAGATTAAGGATATCTTTCAAAAGACAAATGAACTTTTGTAATCCAGCAATTTAAAAAAGATGGTTTCATATTTGTTTTATTACTTAATACTTCTTGGTTTTTTTTTTTTGGTTTTTTTTTTTTTTTTTTAATATCTCTCTGAATAAGGACCATTTTAAATTAAATTGGATTTTTCAATCCAAAAAAAGCCTTGCTAATGATGGAGACAGCACTGCAAGTTGAAGGACAATTAATTTTTAGGACAAGTGGAAGAGCTGAAATTCAGAGCTAGGAGATGCAATGAAAGGAAAAGTGGAAAGAAGGTAGACGGGGTAAGGGGTAGATTAATCCAGCCTTGTCTCCATAGCTGATGTACAGCATAATCCTGCCTGGGACTTTGGGGCTTAAAGATATTTTTTTTACTTCTCTAAAACTGTTGCATTTCAAAAATAAGCTGAAATTAATTAATTATTTGGTTTCACACTCTGCAAGACCCTTAATGACTATGCAGTAACTAAATATATTCCTGCCAAGGCTGGGATCGTCAAGAAGAAAAGAGTAGAAATATTGTGTAACACGGAGAACAGATATATTCACATGTTATAGATCAATTTTATGTTATGCTCTTTATTTTAAACGGTAGTAGGGAGAGTAGAAAAATGAAATTGAATACCAATAAAACTGGCTTAGGTAGTTCTTAGGTACCAATTTTACACTATTGACATAAAACACTGACCATAAGCACAAGATATTTGAAAGTATTTCACACTTACTTAGAATACAGATTATTACAGAAGCTGTATTATGTAATTCATAATTAAGGATAATTTATCCAATGTAACAGAAAAGAAATTGATGGAAGATATAGGCCTTGAGCACAGTGCTGTTGCTTACATGTTTGTAATGTGAATTATTGGCTAATTAATAAAGCACACATTACAGGAATAATGTATATCACATTAGGGTGAATTAATATGTAAAGAGTGGTAATATTCTGTGAGCTGTGTTATGGAAAGCTTTTCAGTGTTTGAAAGAAAATGCATGACACTTGCTCTCACCCTTTATATGAAGATACAGATATGAGGATCTTCAAGTCCAACTCCTGACTCCATACAAGGCAACCTAAGAGTTTCTCATCACCGGCTCAACTATAGGAAATAAAAATATGTTTCTTACTGATACTTCACAAGATAAGGTGAGTTAACAGGGTGGTCCTGACCTGCTCTTTTTATTCCCAGTTGCCCCTTATTGGTGGAAAACTAATATACATGCCAGAAAAAAAGACAAAAAAACAACATCTGGGCTAACAAGGCAGTCGTGGGTCACCAGTGCTGCTTCATGCTACCCAAAAGCACTCCTTGTACTAAGATGTCTGACAGCTCCTTAGTGCCTTACCCTGATCTTCAGAAACCAGCACTGCCTACTTCCAGCATAGGTCTCCATTTTCTCCACTGGCAGTCTGCCATCAACTCACCTACATGAAGGTGATAGGGTAGACCCATCCTATTTTCCAACAGCAGCATCAGATACTACAAATAATTGCACTGCATGAATGAGCTAGAATTGCAATCCAGCAGGTATAATGGTACCTACTAAATAAAAAGTACTCAGAAATTCTAAGACGGTGGTCATAGTAAATGGGCAAATAATGAATGCTCAGAAACAAACTAACAGATGAAGAGAATCCTAATTAGTGTCAGCCCACCTATTTTTAACATGTATAACCACTAGGTTTCAGTTGTTACAAAGAAATTATTGTCAAAAAACAAAAAGAAAATGAATGGGCTGCTCCAAAAGTAACGCCTCTTATTTTATTATGTTAGCCCACAAAGTCAGAGGTAGATGCTGATGGAATGGCAACAGAGCCTGAACCCTCCCACCAATATTCCATTATAGTTTGTTGCCATGTGACAGATGGCAGCAGAGAGGAAGTCTGAAAGAATGGTGTCTGACATGGAAGTGCATATGAAGCAAAGGCGTATAACTGAGCCCTTCACATAGAAGAAGTTGCACCCACTGACATTCAGTGATAACTGCTGAACATTTATGGAGACCAAACAGTGGATGTGAGCACAGTCAGGCAGTGGGTGGTACTTTTCAGCAGCTGGCGACAGTGACATGAAATACAAGCCACAACCCAGATGGCCATGCAGATTGTTACGAGTGTTTATCGTTGGCAAACATGCACAGCTAATGGTGGTGTGACTATGTTAAAAAAAACAGTGTTTTGTAGCTGAGAATTTGCTCTATCAAATAGTGTTATTGTGCTCTTTGTACCTGTTGCAGTTTCCATGGAAATAAGCAGGAAGCTTTGCTTTCAGAGTGACCTATGCATTTCAAATTACCTAATTATCATACTATCTCAAAGGCTAAATGAAAGACTAGATGAGGGAGAATGAATAGATGAGGGACACAGGGAGGTGTCCCTGCCAATAGCAGGTGGCTGAAACTAGATGATCTTAAAGGTCCCTTCCAACCCAAGCCATTCTATGATTCTATGAAATTACAATATTAATTTTACTAAAAATTATATGTTTTTTTCATTTACTCTTTATTCTCCCTAAAACTTAAATTCCTGCCCTTTTGGTCTTAGATTTCAAGAACGAAAAAAAACAAAAGTATTAAGAACCTCAATCACATCAGTCAAATTAGCTAAGTCCTGGAGAAATCACTTGAGGTTTTCTTGCTAAAGACTGAGCTCACACTTTTACTGCATACACAGCACATTATCAAAGCAAGCATGCTCACCTCACAAAGAAGTGCAAGAGGCCACTGCACTCATCTTGTATAGCACTTAAACATTATTTAAACAACCCATGGAATGAATTAAACTATCCAGTTGCAAAGACCTGAGATTAATGTTCGCTGGGAGACTGAAAATTTAACCCTAAGAGCTCACTGAACTCAACAGCAAAGCCATCAGTTACCTTCAGCAGTGGAAGATTTGGATTTAGCATATTTAATTCGCAATCTTTCAGGGAGTTTCTGAGCCCTTGGAAAATATGATTGATACCAATAATCATATATGGAAACAGATGAGTTTTCACATAGCTCCCTACCAATCCAGGATTCATTACAATTAATATGAAGTACATTACACATTTACTAGATAAGGGGATTTTTGTTAAACTCCTTTTCTAATAAAATAGCATGGCAGCTCAAGTATGAGGTTATCAACAAAACTGTATTTGAAAGGTCTTTTATATTTTTCTACATGTACTGATGATTCTCTCCATGAATACAATACCTACCTTTAAATTAAATTCACCGTAAGAAAATTTATTCCACACGGATAATACGTTTGCTACTTGAAAAACATTCTGTAAAATATCCTCTTTTCTGCCAAACTGAAATTTGATAGTTAGCTAACTTATTAGAGGAATTTCATTTTGCATTATTACTGCCAGTACTTTGCTGGCAAAATCATCTTTCAAATACACTGCCAAATGTGTTTGAACACTGTAATGTTGGATGAAAAGAATTCTATTCAGTCTTTTTCCTTATTTCAGTTAGCTGTGTTTGTTCAGCTTTCAGAAGCAGAGATGACTTTTAAAAAGTGCTTTTGGAAAAGCACTACTCACGTGCCCTATATCCCCCAAGGCCTGGTCAGTAGTGCTGTATTATTACACACCACTGGGCTTAGCAGAATTTCAGTTTTAATTTTGCAGTTCACCTACAGAGGTTCATTCCATTTCCATTGTTGATAAATGTTCTCACGCTATTCTTCCAAATTCTTACTGTAAGCTTAGTGCAATTTTGTCAACATAACAAAGTTTATCAGATGATGCAAAAAGAAACAATATATGCACATCGTATCAGGAGGAATCCAATAATAGCAATAATGATTAATTTCAACTCTTGCAGAAAAGCACTTTCTCTTTTCAAATACTGAACAGCATTTAAATGCCAGATCTATTTGATCTGTCAAAGCCCATAAATATGAAAGGCTTTCTCTATAAAGAAAATAAAAACCAACCAACAAACAGCATTAGAGAATATACAGATGATTACAATTCTCTGGCAATTTTCAGCAGACATTTTAGGAGACTGACTGGTTACTAACATGATAACCATCACCATCATCACATGAACATACCCACTCTGCTTCTGCCAGTTCCTTCATTTTCGTCGTGAAAGCCACAGCAAACCTAGTGAAATGGACAAAAATAGCTGGGATCTACTGCTGAAAGTGTTCAAACATAACACAGAAGTATTTCACAAAAAAAATATATATATAAGAAGAGTGGAGGCTTGTAGAAATAATGATAGATGGAGAGACAGAAAGCAGGCTTTCTATTTTTACTTAATAGAAAACATTGGTAAAACAAATGGTCTTTCTTCAGGTTTTAAGTGGAGCTCTCATGGAGTTTAAGTGATGATTTTCTTAAAATAGGAGAAAAATAATGGGAACATCCCATGGTTTATCTAGATTAATACACACAGCTGCAATCTACACAAATCGCATTACTAAAGTATGAATAAGCAAACAAGGGTGTACCTGAATAACTTCATGGGTAGGACTTTTTCACCTGGGAGGGAGAAGAAAACTGCTCCCAAGCCTACTTTCACTTTTTCCTTATGTCTGCTCACCACAGCTCATCCTGACTTTTACTGATGGGCATTTGAGAAACATTCAGAACACTGCCATCCCACACAGCAGAAGAGTTATTTCAGGGATCATTTAAAAGCAGCACTGATATCTACAGTCCTCCTTTTTAGGCTTCTCATTATAGAGAGATTTCAAGCACAGAAGTCTGATATCTAAACATACCAAAGAAACAAATTACTCTTACTGGGAGCTTGATGTAATACCCAGAAGTCATATGAGATACTGAAGTCAGATTTAATAAAGAATCTTTGTTCATACTGAACTTTAAGGCAACTTTTAAGATGTGATTAAATACAAACACATGCTTTGACTGTTCTTAAATGAAACTTCAGTATTAACTGGGACCACAAATGGTTCATTCCTGAAGACTACCAGTCCTGTAGAATACATAGGTTTGAATGTCTCTTTGGCTAAATTCTTTCTTTTTTTCATCACTTTTAAAAACACTGAATATAAATCATAAGTTATCAAATAAAAAACTTAAGACTTATGTTTCTATTTCACGGTATTAATGTAACATTTCCATTCTGAGATATCTCTACAGTATCACAAACGCAAGAGGTGAAGCACATTGCCAAGTCACAGCCAAAACAGTGCTTTTCCACTGGAGATGTTATGTTACAATCTGAGGGCACTCATTAGAAGTCACATAAATGCTGAGTTATAACTCCTATTTTGTTTGTTGTGAGCAGACTTACTCCCATACATTTGTTTTGTAGTATCTGCTTTATGGTTTTACAATGCCTTCTACGTATATAACACGACAGCTCTATGGTTATTGAGGCCTTTGCAAATGCTTGTTTTCTCAAGATGCATCTGTTTCCTTTCTAGTTTTTGCAATTATACTTTCAATACATCATATTAACAAGCAGAAAAAACTGTTGCTCCCAAGTCTACAAAACACTATTCAATAGATTTAAGTACCCTAAAGGAGTACAACCACCATTTAGAGGAATTTGATTAAAAACGAAACACTCATTATAAAGCTAGAGAGTGCTCAATACTTTGTTTTATGGAACGTGGTGGTATATTGTACTGGACAAGTAATCTACAATTCATAGTGCTTTTTGCTTAGAACCCTGCAATCAATAAAGAAAAAAATCAATTTTTCTTTTAATAACTATGCAATGAATAATGCCAGTGATAATACTGGGGAAGAGATCCATTCAGTATAACTTCTAGAAAACTGAATTACTTTTACTGCAGCAGAGTTATGAATTGCATAGAGCATGCACTAATGCATTTTGAAACATCGGAGGAAATCCAAAACTGCACCTCAAGTATCTAAATTAATTACCATTAAAAAAAAAACCAAAACCCACACTCACAAAAAGTGGTTCAGTACGGTTTTGTATGAGCTACATGAGCCGCACTGGTGACAGACCACACTTAAAACACAGAGCTGGATCAGAATGCACACTCATGCAATCCCTTTTGAGATAATTTTCCAATTTCCAGTGCTGAAATCTAATGTTCTCATTGTAACCGACACATTAAATGACCTTCTTCTCTTCCTTAAGAACTGTTAAAAGAACACTTTTCAATTATAGGACAACCAAAAAAATATAAGCACTTTGTTTTAAATGAGGCTATAAGGTGATTTTCAACTGCAAGTCCCATTAAGACACAAGAACGTGCCCTAATGATTTTTCAATGAGCGTCATTAAGCTCTGTCTTTGAAATCTGTTTACCTACCACATTTTTCAAGTCACTGTAGACAGAACAGCATACTGATGCCAGAGGTAAGTTAGCTAATCGTAGCGAGAACATATTGTGGTATTAGCAAAGATAAAACCACAAGATATAAGCCTGCTGCAGACATTGAACACATTTCCTCATTGCTAACATGAACTAAAATCCATACCTCCATATCTGAACCAACATAGTTATCTTTATGAGAAGCTGTGATGAATGGAGATGATATCCTGAGCAGCCTTTGTTCAGCAACGTATTTAAGCCCTGCTAGAGAAGGTATGCAAAGAGCACCAGGGATGAGATGAGACCTAGATGCTTCCATTTACCACACCTGAGTGCACACTGAGGGCCTCCTTCCCTTAGCAGAGCTCACTCCTGAAGTGAAGCCTCTGCAAGGTACTGAAGTCAGCAGAAGCTCAGACAAAGCACAGCTCCATACAGCTGGGTGACCTACTGTAGCAGATCAGTGCCATCAAAATAACATCTTAGTTGGCTTTCCATATTAAAGCAGTAGAAAACTAACCTAGATCAAAAGATCTCGATTTTACAGCAGTTAGTGAGTTAGAGCTGTTCTGAAAGCAGTCCTGGCACACAGGAGCCTGGGACACAGCTACAGGAAAGAACTGATGGAGAAGAACAGGAATGTAGGTAAAGTCATCCCGTCATCCGTACGCAATTAGTTGGACTGCACATGAAGAGACAACAGTGTGTGTCTTGATAAGACTTAGGCCAGCTATTTCATTTTTTACCCTATTTGAAACGTTACATCCATTTTACTTTGAATTCAAACAAGAGAAAGGACTATAGCCTCACCACAGTTACAGTTAGAATCAACTGACTTTTGGACCAAGCAGAAATATTTTTCAGGGGGATGTTGAAATAATGAGAAATGTTGTAAAATCCCCTCTGGTTTTCTATTGTTTTCACTGATTTCTGATCAGTTCTTAACCACATTTGATGATAAGCACTGACATAACGCTGGAATTTCTCCAGACTTTAAAACCCTCTGAAAATACTCACTTCTCAATTCACCAAAAAAGCAGAGAGAACCTGTGCAAAGATTTTTTTTTTCCATCTTTGCTTCTTTCTTTATGCATTTAGAAGAAGGATCACATTAGCAGGAAAAAAGAACAAAAGCTCTCTATACTTCAGTCAGCTGCGCACACTGTCAGCTCATCAAGTGCAAGGCCCCTGAAAGCAAGTTTGACTCTGGGATGCAACCAGATAAACACCAGTTATTTTTAGTTGTCTGCTTCTCAAACTGAGGAGCATTTTGAGCATTTTTATCTGTGTGTATAGATAGAATTAATCTCTGAAAAGATAAAATGTCTAAAATAGTTTTAGTAAGAATTTATAATGTGATTGCATACATTTGTACCCCAAACAAACAGATTAAATAAACCACAGCCAAGCTTCTACAATCCACGGTTACACTAAACATCAAAGACTGTCTTTATAATGCCTACCTATGAAGTAGATATGCTGCCAAGTCACAAGTTAAGTATTCTTAATATTACTCTTCTCATTTTTACCTGCCTTAGAATTTTATACCCCCATCACATGCATAGCTATACTATTCTTGAAAACAGTTATGATTCAGTAGACAGAGCACAGGACTGGTACACAAAAGCACATAATTCATTACTTTTAATGAGATTTGAGTCATTTTGGAAAGCTGCAGTCAAAGATGCCAAGATTCACCACTACTTCTGCCAACTCTTATGTGGACAAATACAACGAATGATTGCAACAGAGGAAACATAAAAAGAAAACAGTGCATACAGACTATATTTTTATGAAGAAACTGTATTATAAAATCGTAAGAACTAGATTGAGCTCACAGTGATATCAAGTTGCTTATCCTTTGTCCATTGGCTTACATGTCTCCCAGCAACTCCAAGTATTTATGGAACAGTTCCTACAAAATCTGCCTTTAAAATATGTAATTTCCTGTCACAAACCTTCCACGCAGATTTTACCTGGCTTCTCTTAGCACTGCTCCCATTACCCGACGTTTCTCTTCACTTCTGATGTCTTCGTTTATATCTGTTCCTCCAAAGATGATTCCAAAAGGAATTCTGCTACCTGCAAAACGATGACCAAGGTGAGAAGAGGGCATTAAGAGTGAAAAAGGTATATTGACAATACCGTATCACATATATAAGCAAAAGGCTTTGAAATTGAAATGTGCAGAAACTTATTTTTTATGGTTTTGGCACTGACAAGAAACATACAATAACAGCATGTCAGCCTGTTTTGCAGCTATGAGACTTTCTTTGGCTTTGTCCACATTTAATAAAACAATCAATTACTTTCTACATTTGGCAGCCCACCAAACAGCATGTATATTTCAAATGGTATTCAGATGTTTATAAGATACAGTACCTCAAAGCTGGGTTCCTTCTAAGTATCTAGCCTCAGCCAATCAACCGCTGCTCTCTCTCAAGCGCTCTGGTATAATGGTTTGGGTGGCCAATGTTATAGCTGCTAAATTCGTATGTGGAGCCATACCATCAGAAAAAGTCTCCCAGCTAAATAAGGCAGTATATGTGAAACTTCACCAAAACCACCATTTTGCTTAATTCCATCCAAAAAGATGGATCTGCTTATAAGTGGTTGCTCCAACACCTTTTGTGATAACCCAAATTCTGGAAGGTGCTGTAGGATGCCCAGAGCTCAGAACAGCGAGAGCAGAAGGACGCACGGTGACTATGCACAAGATCTTATCAACATGCAAGTTTTAAAGCATGAGTAAAAGCACAGACGACCCAGCAGGGTTGGCACTGTGGTAAAAGCCTACTTTTCATACATGGCATCACAATAAATTAATATCTGACACAAGCCATGACCACATGATAGCGTAGCACTTCTCTGCTAACAGCAGTAAGCCTTACACAGACAAGGCCAAAGACGGGGAAAATACAAAAGCCAATAGTAATTTAAGATTCCTTTCTAATAGATTTGCTTTCCTGGTGTCAGGTTCTTTTTAGTGACTGACAAGTTACCAGAAATGTTCTCTCCTTAAACTCATCAAGGCTGTAGTCAATAGTGTTTACTGTCGACTGTTTCAGCACTGAAAACAATTAAGTGGTCAGTTTCCACCACATTAAGCTAACAGGTAACAACCTGACAGTGGCTAATTACTACATGCATAACATGGTTTTATATTCTACACAAATGGCACTCCAGCAAGAGAAGCCCTAATACATGAGGTAGCAGAGATCAACACACAGCATTATTTTTGTATTTTATTCTTGGATCCCTACTGAAATCAGAGCTCCATTATAACAGAAGACACACAAGCACACCAGACATAATAATGCAGGCTTTCCAGAAGCTCACCAGCATGAATTGCCTGGGGACTGCTAAGTCTGAAACCAAGAACCATGCAACTTACACTGAGATTTGATGAAACTATCAAATGATGTACCTTCGTCCAAGTAAATAGATTTGGACAATAGGAATGTGATCTCAAAAACGGATACACACTTGCAATTTCAGTAGCTGACAGCGTCTGTAATTTTGAAGCTGGCGCGTCAAGTGTATCATTAATGACGGACTAAGATTTTGTTCTACATGGCCAGTTACTACAGAACATCTTATTATTTGTCAGATAACATCCTGCCTCCTAAGAGTTTAGCTGGCATAAACAACAACTGCAAGTTATTTCATGTCCCCAAAAAACTCTGACTCATTTTTCAACAGAAAAATCAGATTAGCCTCTGCGCTTTTTTCAGTTTGACCTGAGCTACACTTAGCCAAGCTGCTGTCCTCTGGAAAAGCACCTTTGCTTAAACTATCTTAATGCCAATATGATGCTCTTATCTTAATGTAGTTTAAGTACTTAATTGTAAAATGCATTATGTGCTCTAAAAGTACATTTATTTAGATCTCCCACAGAGAAAGACTTTCAGTGTTTCTGAATACTCGTTGAAGTGGATAACGAGAATAACTAAGTTATGTGTGGGTTTATGCCTTTTGTAACAGTTTGCACTTATTTTCTTCTTTTTTTCAGTACATTTTAGAAGGCATTTTTAATGCAAAAGAGGAAGAGAATTACCTTGCAGATGTCTGCCTCCTTTATAAAGATGAATGGCCAGGGCTGCGTCAAATTGATCTGCAGAAGTTAGATTCGCTATTTCAGTCAGACTTTCACACCTGGAAGCATCTTTGAGAATGCAGATGTGACCTGCATCGTGCAGATGACTCCTTCATTATAAGAACAGATAGAGCAAGAGAAAAAAAAAAAAAGAAGAAGAAGAAGAAAATGAATGTCGCAGGCATTCAATTACATTATGTTTTCCCTTCTTTTTTTTTTTTCCTATATTAGTTGTCTTTATTATAATTCTGTTCAGGTGACCACGAAGCTAAAGCAAGGGGTTTTGCTGGAAAAGATCTTCACCACTTTGCACACAGCCATGCACTGTAGCCCACACCTACTTTAAGGCCCAAGACTATCAATGCTTGGGGAATCAGTGGAAGTGAACTCTGACCAGCACCTCTCCTGTATCATTATCTGCTCAATATGCTAAAAAGATTCAATCTGAATAGAGTAAAAGCCTTGGTCTTGGATAACCTCAGACCCTCATTCTGGAGAAAGGCCCCAACAAATATGTCCAGCTAAATAGTGCTGTTAAGAATATCTGCTCCTGTTTGCAGGAACAAAAAGTGAAGGCATAAATAAAACCGGAGAGTTCAAACTGTTTTCCTTCTCTGTTTGATTGTGGGCTTATCTCCTGCACTGGTTTACCCCATTTGTAAAACAGTCACAGGATAATTGAAGTTAAAAAAAAAAGACACCAAATTAATTACATGGAAGCTTTCACAGTCTTTAGGAAAAAAGTCTCAATTGTTACAAAAATTCTCACACACAAACCACCTATCTTGGTGCCAGCTTACCCATTCATCTTCATTTACAGCAGTTCCTCCTATTAAAAAATTGATTCAAATACTGCTGATGGATTGCAGGGAGCTCTGCTTTCTGCATTTCCACGAGCTTTGCCTCAGACTTTCCTTTTATACACTCGCCTCATAATTCCTCCTACAGAAACCAGATCCACTTATCAGTTTCCAATGCCATCAGCCAAAAAACAGGAGTAAATCCATGTTTTGATAGGAACTGGCACACTGCATCTGCTGACATGGAGATAACATCACTTCAAACAACTAACGTTTATGTTTGCAGTATTACTAAATACCACAAGGATGTTTGTTGTGCATTACATATAGTTCCAGCTGATTTTTTCCCTCACACAATATTAATTGTTCTGGCATTAAAATCTTGCTAACTCAATAGCTTCTTGGGTAACGTTGGCTGTTTCCTTTCTTGATCATTTCATATCCTCCCAAGGAACGTCACTTTCTGTCCCGCAGAAGTTAGTCATTACAGCAGAAATCAGTGCTAAAAATGCTGTAAAATATCGTGAGGTCTCAAAAGGAATGCATTAGCACTATATCACACACAGCTCCATCACCACAACATATGGCACTGTATTTCTTCCTTATCCTAAAAAAAGAAACTCATTTTGCTTTTAATTTCACCGTTTAAAAGAGACCAAGGAATTGCAACAAGCACTAATAAATAACATAAAGCAACCAGACCAAAGCTCTCCATTTGCACTCTCAAGCAAATATTTACTTCCATTGCCCCCTGAACTTGCACCAAGCACCTGCTTGCCATCTGAAAGAGGTTCTCCATTTGTATCCCAATAAAAACACCCAAACCTCATAGCTGGGGAAGGAAAATCTCTGGGGCAAGTAGCTGGGATGCTGGCACATGCAATCCTGAAGTTCACAGCTGCTGATTAAAGAGTCTAAAAGTGCTTTCCCCCATCCGTGTTCCAATTACCACAAATCACTATCACGTGCAAGCAGGACGTCTGCGTATTACCATCAATTTGAGAATAACTCTTTCAGGACACCAGGAATCGAGAAACTTTGCTAAGAATTGTGATCTAAATCTCTTTTTCTTTTTTTTAAATCACCTACCAGGAACGAGACCTTCCTCCACAGCACCAAACCACGCAACTGAATGACAGGCAGCTGTTTGTGCTGTGAGCAGAGGGGGACTCCCTCGTGTGCTCCAAGGCTCAGAAACTGTGGATTGTCTCTATTGCTTTTTGTTGGGTATTTTTGTGGTTTGTTTTTTTTTTCTACACAAAATGACTCAGGAGTATGTAAGAAATTTGCATGTGGCTTAAGATGGAAAAATTATGTAATCATCCCCAGAATAATTTGAATTCCCAGACGTGAAGAGACCTTCATCCCATAAACGTACGACTGAGTTCAGTATGATTAGTCATAAGCTCCAAATTAGGCATCTGTGGAAACGCATGCGTACAGCAGCAGAGTGATGGGGTGGTGTTTGGGTACTGAAATTTACAGTGCCACTTTTCTATTTTTTTTTAGATGACTTTTCATCTCTATATGCAAAAAAAGTAAAAAATAAAAAAGCAGACTGTGATTTTCACACACATTCTGTTATCAAGGAACACGATAAGAAGGTGCTGCAAAGATACTGCAGGAAATTTTGGGGGGAGGCTGGTCTGTCTATGAAGTCACAGATGTCCCTGAACAAAGCCAAGACATAAGAGGATCACCAGATCACCACCCCTATCTTTTCTCCTCCTACAACTGCGTATTCACATTATTTCGCCGTCTCATAAACAAACAATGTCTACGTGAAAAATAAAAATGAACTCCTCCTCTCTGTGAATCTAAAGCAAGACTGAAAATGTCAAATTTCAAGGCTACGATTTCCCTCTATCACAATTCTGAATGCAGCAAATAGATTTCCAATCACCTTAACTCCCAGTAAGCACTGCGTGGATCCGGGTTTTGCCCTGTTTTGTCATACATTCCTCCTCTACATGGACACCAATGTCCATACATTGCCCTACATGGGGAGAAGGATATTTCCAAATAGGAATTTGGCTGCCAGAATCCGACCCTGGGTGTTTTTCTAGAAAGTAACCCAGCTGGGAACGTCTCAGGCATACAGGAAGCTTGGAAGATAATTTCTTAGAGCAGATTGTAATAGTCACAGCTTACCCTGTGATACTTGTTTACATCTAAACACCACTTAAACATTTCCCAGCCTCACCAATTTTTGTATTAAGAGAAGTCATCTGGATTTTATTATTTTTTCTTTACTCTCCTTGGAAATTAAGAGACATATAACTGACACATGCACGTCTAGGTGCTCTGGATCTCTACAGTGTGCAGAGGGATATTGCTAAAAGTTGCCATCTCGATCTGACACATTTTTCACTTCGTTAAAAACTTCTATAGAGAAACAGTTTTCTCTAACACACCTACAAAATATCAGGTGATGCTTTACAACATCTCATTTTTTTTTCCTTCCTACATTATTGATCACTATTTCTCACTTCTTATCGTGGCTCAGAAAGCCTCCTAACCCTGCTTTGTAACTTCGGATCAGGGTCTCGGAAACTCTTCTGCAGCTTCAAACACAGCATGTTGAAGTACCTTAGTACAGACAAGTTAGAACTGTGCTTGCTCATACAATACCGCGGTTTTCAAACCTGTTTTCTTTTCTTCCATCTCCTTCTCAGGAACATTTGTGTTCTAATTTTCTGATAACTTGAATGGAATTACTCACAGCACAAAATAGGGATCATCCAAAAATATTAATTACCACTTTTCCTACGCTGCCTATTCTGTAAAGCAGCTACACATGAACTCCTGTTAAATCTATACAGCATGAGCCAAAGCTTATTAAGTCAGCAGAGTGACGTTCTGAAACTTGGCTACAGTCGAATACTCACAATTGCCACTGAAACTGGTCGAATTACAAGACTTGAAACCCCACTTGGTCTTTTCAGTTTCCTTTGTAAATTGTACTCCTTTGTTGTTGTACTGTGTTTGTTTTCTTTTTTTTTTTTTTTAATGCTGTTAAAGTAAAAAATTCTTTATTTTACTTCTCACTCAAGCTTCTCCTTTAAACAATGCAGACAATTTATGCTGGCTGGAAGGAAGCATGAATAAAATTCACTGTGAGCAAGAACAGAAATAAAAATGGGACTGATACTGCTTCAGCCCTGAAATCCTCTGGAAGGCCAAAATAACTCTGCAGGGTTTAATCCTGCCTTATAAATGGGTCCAGTCACAGGAAACAGTCATGGACATAGTGCTGCTAGGGCAGAAGAACATCAGCCCAGACAATGGCTTTTGCTTTGCCTTTTATTCTCTACTCATTGCTGAGATTTTTCAAAGTGATTAAAAATTATGCAGACCAATACAAATAAAGCTCACAGCACCTCTATCATAGCACTTGTTTTAGTGAACTGACTTCTGGCCAAATTAGATTCCGGTATCTTTGTCACCAGCTACTTTAAACTCAGGAAATGAATATATTATTTATGAAAATAGCTGTAATAACATAAACATAGTATCCCCGGTGATATTAAACCATAAAATTAATCTATGCTGGCAAGTGTCCAACCCAGAGGCAACATCGTTGCTTCATATACACTCAACCAAAAGTTGGGCACGGCTCAGTATGAAAGAGAACAAAAAAAAAAGGAAGGTTGAACAAATAAATTCAGAAGCATGCACACAACCAACCAAAGCTAAATATTAATCTGAATATACATTCTCTGCAGCGTACACGTTAATACACAAAGGTTACCCATACGAACCCGACTTCAAATATGGCAAAGTAGAGAGAGAAGCAACAGGCCCAAGCATTCAGCCATACACATTGATGTTTTTAAAAGGCACAAAGTCTTAATAAAACCCATGTTCAGTAAAAGTATCTGTGTAAGATGGTTTTACTGGTTTAGATGCTGTACTAAATGTTGGTGGACTGGATGATCTCAGAGGTCTTTTCCAATCTTTGTGATTCTATGATTCTGCTGGTAGCTGTCACTTCGCAGCCTTTTAGTCCGGAAGATTTAATTGATAGCTGGTACCCCTTACTCCTCTTCCCAATTAGATTTCTTTTCTTAAATGGGCTCCTTTCTATTACTACCATAAACAAAATTTATGCCAAGTGATAAGATAGCAACTGAACATGCCATAAGCTACTGATTCTCAAAGACTACTTCTATTAGAAATCTTTAATCCATCTTCATTTTGAAAATGCATGAAGTCAGCCTTTCCTTCACAACTTAACTTTCTGCCTGAAGGTCTATGAGAAAGCGGCATCCATTTTGTGCAAGGCACGACTGTGAGCACTAGGATGCTAAAGCAGGTTGGGGTACTCTGCACAGATACTGCAGATGTGCTTACACAGTGCAATCATTTGCAGCTAACATGGTAATATGTTAATCCATCTGCCAGCTGAGCTGTTCTACCTCAGCAAACCTACACTTTCTTGCACCTTAGCTCAGGCCACACAGGAGTCACACACAGCTGGGGATGACCAACCAAAATCACTGGTTACTGCCGCTCTGACAAAGGCACCTTACTAAGTCACAGTGTCTTAGTGCAACATACTGATGTGGTCGTAATTAATCTCGGGTTATTGAGAAAATTTGGAATAATACGTGGATGTTTGTTTGATGTGCTCACTTATGCTTAGTTTAACTAGATATCAGACAGACTCAGCTTTCCACTGGCTTACCTCTGAACTGCTCCAATCTAAATGCGAAGTGGAAGATGAAAGTAAACGAATACATGATTTGTAAAGGTAAAAGAAATAACCTTAAGGAAGAAGAACGAACATAGACTTCCACAAGAATAACCAGCTTTATTTAATCCAGTGAGAGGAAAAGATAAGATTAAAGTGAATCACTGAATCACTGAGGTAGGAAAAGACGCTCTGCTCACCCAGCCCAGCCATGCCTACTGACAGTGCCACATCTGCATGGTTATGGACCACCTCCAGGGACAGTGACCCCACCACCTCCCTTTGCAACTCACACCAGTGCTCATAGCTCTAGGAAGAATTTATGCCCAATACCTAACCTGATGAAGAATGTCGAGTTATTAGTGCATTTTAGGCCCTTAGAGGAGCGAGGTGCTGCACTAGAATGGCTGCGTGGGCTCTTCTCTTGTTTCAGGCTCTGCAGCTGCTGCTGCACCTCACGCTGACCTCGCAGCTGATGGTGGGCACATCCAAACCAGCAACCTTTGGGAAAACCCACCACCACTGACCTAACAGCAGCAGGAAGCTCCAACACAGGGATAACAAGAAGCACCTTTGCGAGCTCGGGTTACCCCTGCAGCGTGACCTGCTGAAAGCAGCCTTTTTTATGTCTTTATTCATGTACCTCTTCGGCGGGGGGCTCTCCCCGTCGTGCAGCGAAACCACAGCCAGCCCCGGCGGCGCCCGCTCTCTCCGGCGTGCGGCAGCTCGGCGGAGCCGCAGCCATCAGCCGGGCTGAAGGTGAGCCACGCCGCCGCCGCCGTGCGCCGCAGCGGGGAGCGAATGGCGGCCGGCTCGATCCTGCGAACGGGGACCGCGATGCGGCGGAGGGGGAGCCGATCTCCTCCCTCGCTGCGCGCACTTACCGTATCCTGGCCGCCGTGGTTGCGTTGCCGGTGTGCGTTCGGAGGCACGCCAGGAGGAGCAGCCTCATAGCGGTATTCGCTCCCTCCCGCCGCAGCGAGGGGCCGTGCCGCGGTCGATGGCTGCCCGCGTGCCTCCTCACCTGCCGCCGGCACGGGCGCGACCTCGCGGAACGCACGCGGTGCTGTGGGCGCACACCTGCATCGGTCCCGTCCGGCGCTGAGCCCGGCCGAGCTGCGCCAATGGCAGCGGGATCTGCCGCTCTGCCTGCAGGGCCCCCGAGGTCAGAGAGCACGCTGCTTATCGGGAAGGGCAAAAGCCAAGGAGAACCACAACCTCGGCTACAGAAGGCAGTCCAACCAGCCTGGCCCCGAGCGCCTAGCGGGGACGGGGCATCCACAGCATCACCACCTTCTGAGTGAAGAATTTCTCCCTTAAACCCACGGTTTTTAATTTAAAATTGACCCCTTGTCTCATCACTACCCCAACAAAATCTCTCCCCTTCTTTCCTGTGGGCATCCTTTAAACTCTGGAAGGTGACTGTAAGGTCTCCCCCAGTGCCTTCTCATGCTTAAAGAACCCCAACTTTTCTTCAGAGAAGCACTCCAGCCCTCGAATCATCTTCACCTCCAGGGAATCGTGGGATGGTTCGTGCTGGAAGGAACCTCAAAGACCGCCCTGTTTCAGCTGCTCAGCTGGGCACTAAATCAGACTCCAATCAACCTGGCCTCAAATACCTTCAGGAAAGGGGTAAAGAAAGAGATCAGGACCAAGAAAATCACATCCCAAGCAAGCACTCAAGACAAGCCCCAGTAACCAGAAACAAAGTGAGCAGCCAGTAACACTGTGGGATCCTCTTAGGAGACTGATAAAGGCCAGAGTGCAGATACCCATGGCTTCAGACTGGATTCTCTACTTCATAAATACATTGACAGCACATACAGAGTGTTTGTCACTGTGAGGTAGATAGAAAGAAGGCTTGAACTAAGAGGAAGCTCACTTTCTTGCTTGCGTGTTTATAACCTGGACTGCTTCCCTGATGTAATTTACCACAGGGCCACACTGATGCATGTTACCCCAAGGCAGTAGGAGATAGAGAAAAGCGATCTGCAAACCACAGAACCTGTTTATTTTGCTTTCAACTACTCTTCAAGCCTCTCTGTCAGGTAAGGAGAAAAAAAAATACACCACTTACAGAGAAAGGTTCCTAAAGTTCCTAATTTAAAAAAAAAAAATAATAGTTCTTGAGATGCTTCCTGTGGGTATCTGAGGATGAAAGGTATTCAGGAATTGAGGGGTTTTAGAAGGGAAAAAGATGTACTACTTCTTGGAGTGTACTCTGGCAAATTGTGAGCGTTTTGGTGAGGAGGCTTGGGTTTTGCTAACACATCTTCATGCTGCAGAGCCACGCTCAACTGTCTGCACTCACTGAGGCTCACTTGGAAATTATTCAACAAAAATCCTGTTCAGACCATCCTCATCTTCATGCAGACTTAAAAAAATTAAAAAATATATAAAAAAATTAGTTTCTACTTAGGAGTTAAGAGCACCAAGTCTTGCATAATTGCTGAAAATAGCATAAATGCTAATTTAAGGGTAGGCAAGATCAAGCTGTTTTCATCACTGTTTTAGAAAGCATTTCTGACTTCCTGGAAATTTAAAGGATTTTTGTCAACCCACTCAGCATTCTAGCCTTGAAGTTTGTTTCAATGTAAGCAGCCTACACAATGCACATTTGGGCATCTGAAAGCACCTACCACCCAAGCACAAGCCATCTCTCCTTTAAAAGTCTTTGCTGCCTTGTTGTCAGCATGTCCAGCAGACCTGTAGCACATCACAGAGACTGCTTCAACCTTTGGCAGCTGCCTTTCCTCTCTTGACATTATATATAATATGTCCATCACCAGCACACTCTGACTCCAGACTCCACCCCCACAAGGTAGCTCACACAGCTGTAGTGCATCAAGAAAAGTTGGCAGCACCTGTGCCAAACAAGAACATCATTCCTTGTTCTTGCAGCTTGGTTCCACTGTCCTAAAATGGCTCGTGTAATACAAAACATAGTCATTTCTTAGTTGTACAGCCTAAAGCAGGCTGGAGTGATGCTCAGAAAGAATTGCAGTGAAAGTGCCTATTTCTCAATACCTGAAGACTGAGGTAACGTTTTACGACATGTTTTCAAACACTACTAATCACTGGTAGGTGTTTGTGGTCCAATATAAAATCTCACCTGATTCTCTAAGGCGAATTACCAAGGGCCTAGAACAACGTAGCTGCATATACTGAAGCACACAATAACAAGAAGTGTGATTAATCACTTCGTAGTATCCAGGAAATACTGCTGGACTCCCTAGAATATGTTATCACGAGCAGTATGATATGCTATATTAAGCAGAGCAAAGCTGAAAGGCAATAGTTTAAATTACAGAATGGGTTAAATTCCAGTAGTTCACCAAGAGATCTCTGCAAAGCTGCTGGTTGTGTTTTCCTCATTGCCCTCTGACATGATGTATAGCCAGCTAAGAGAGCAAATATATTTACTGAGTCATTTCTATGGCATATGTTATTTACAAAGGCCCATCATTAAATGAAAACATTTACTTTTACAAGCATCACTCGCTCAATTACCAACGCTGCTCCAAAAATTTTAACTCATACCTATGCATTGGGTGCAACTACACCACGTCAATCAATCCACCCATGGGAAGCAGCTTTCCCACTCGGTGCTGGTCAGAATTACAACTCTAAGTTCCAGTGCTGGAGACACTTTAATATACTTTAATACTTTTACTCCAGCACACGCGATGGTGGAACAAAAGCACATTTCAGTGCCCCAATCTCGTGACAACCAACGTGCATCCTCTTCAATTCCATCCCCCATGGCACTGACATCAGTCAGCGCTCTCCACCTGCACTAATGACAGTGTGACCACACACAGCTCTGATAAGGAGCTCTGCCCCACACGTGGCACTGTGATGCAGGCAGGATGTACACAGCACATACCCATGGCTGCTCTCCACAATGGCCATTGCATGATGACAACCCCAGCTCCCACTTTTCCAATTGTGTAGGAAAATAAATCACATTTTAATTTCACTCTCCTTATCACTGGAGAGAACCAAGGAGAAAATGAAATGAGGGCTCTAATGGAAGCCAGGGTCGGGTACGTGCAGTTAATGAAGACACACAGTTCCATTTAAAGCCCCAAAAGGTAACTCTGAGCCTGAGCTAACGCACAAGATGACATTCAAATCAATTTTCTCTGCTGCAGCCTCCAGCTG